>BSUD01000005.1:30741822-30787775 GCA_033239045.1 Fagopyrum esculentum | reverse complement strand
TAAAGATAAGTTATGTGGTAAAGTCTTAATATAAGTTCTCATTAAATAAATAATGATAATAATGTAAATTGTAATTTGAGTAAAAAAAAAGTTGGCACAACAATTTTTCGAAAAGACTTCTTAGAAAATAATATAAATAAATTTAGATCCAAATAAAATTTACTTTCTACTTTAGTTCTACAAATTATTTTTTTTTAAAGATATTAAATATAACTCTTGGTTTTAACTTCTAGTTCACTATACAAGATTACAAGTACAAAATTACATACTATAAGTTTATATAATGATGTTTTATAAGTCTAACTATTTTAACCATGTTAGTCATAAGATTTGTGTTAAAGTCTTAAAAATAAGTTTATGAATAATATAAGTAATGACGATTATGACAACTATAGCTTTAATCATTTTTTTTCTTAGCAACTCAGCCTTTTATTAGAAGATCGTCTCATTTAATGAATCCGCCTATATATACATACATATATATATATATGTATGTGTTTATATATATACAAGATCGTTTTAGAATATATACAAAGTTTTATATTATATTATAATTTTGTAAATATCGTTTTCTTGTGCAATTATTATTAATAATATTTACAATGAAATACAATCAATTAGCTTTTGTTAAAATAAAAATAAGTTAATTGACTTCTATAATATTTAATAATAATATTTTTTTATATATTAATATTTTCAAGAATAAATAAATTAATATTTATCCAAGTTAAATAATTTACTTACTTTAGCATTCTCAATTTTTTTTATTTGGTATTGTATGAAGTATTTATAAAGTTTAACGTTTAAAGATAAAGATATTTATTGTTGTAAAACCATATTTTTATTTTCTTATTATAATGTATATTAATATTCTCATTTTTTTAATTATCTATATGATTATCAATTTTATTTTGATTTTTTTTTTCGTGTCTTTGAATTATTTTTATTACATTTTGTAATAAATAAAGTAGCACATACATATCCGGATCAAACGGATATTCGGATCAAGCGGATATTCGGGTCAATCGGATATCCGGATCCGGCTAAAGTCATTTTCCGGATCAACCGGGTCAAGCATAAGTCATTCGGATCAAACGGATCATCCGAATATCCGTGGATAATAATCCGATCCGGCTAAAATGATTTTCGGATACTATATTTTGAAATTCGGATCAATCGGATCGGCCGGATATCCGCGGATAATTATCCGATCCGATCCGGGGAAAAGTGCCGGATATCCGGCCGGATACGGATCCGATCCGGATCGAGGATTTTATGAAAATTTCTATTCGGATATCCGGGTATTCGGATCGGGTCGGATTGGATCGATCTGTTGCCCACCCCTACAGTTTAGGACAAACCGTCAAACCTTCAGCTTCAAACTGGCTCAAACCGCTAGTTTAATCAAACCGGCGGTTTAGGTGAACCGGAGGTTTGCGATTTAGGTTTAAGTTTGTCAACAAACAAACCTAAACCGGAGGTTTGAATATGTTTTTATTTATTTTTATTTTAAAAGTTGGTTTTAATATTTATTTTTTTTAAAACAAACTAGTGATAAACGGACAGTTCGTTGGTTTAGAACTTTTTCAGCCCACGTCTACTTTCATGGTTTTATATATATATCTAGATGGGGTTATTCAGGTGGGTGGGTCAGTCACTTGCGGGTAACATGGAGACGTGACTATATCTATTTACCCTATAAACTTGGTACGTCAACAGCATGCCTTTCTGACTCACAAACTATTAAAAAAAGCTCATCTCCAGAAACTGCATGTACAAAATGCTTAGCACACGACTCCATCTTACATAAAAGATAAATAAATAAAAAGCCATTTCTTTTGTAAAGCTGATCATGATTCAATGGTGAAAAGATATATAAACGACAATCTCAATTAAGTAAAGCAAAATCCGACCCAAAAAAATAAGCAAAAGCAAAGTAAAGAAAGTTGATCATGATTAGTAAAAGGGTGAAAAAGAAACATAGAACGTGATATGTTACTTCACATGGGAATCAAAGCATATGTTTAACTTTTGTTTATTTAGTTATATTTAGAATGACAACATTTTGAGGCTTCCTATATATACCCATTGACATCACCATCGCCATCCAAACCAAGGGTTGTTATTAATTAGGGTAATGGGAGATTTACAGATAGTTCCAGCTGCAACCTATAAGAGTAATGTTGAAGCACAATACGTGGAAATGAAGGTGCCTTTGTACTCATATGGCTGTGACAGGAAAGTTAAAAAAGCTTTATCTCGTCTCAAAGGTAATTCATGCTTTTTAATCCAAATTGTTTGTACAAGCAACTTATATTTTTCCTATGGGTTTTGTTCATTAAATCTAATCCATAGGAGGTTGCTTTAACATTTTCCATGTAAAATGTGGCTTTATAATAGAATGATTCCAAACTTTTCGTAAACAATGGTATACATATTATTATTAGATTCATTTGCATTCTGTTTCCGGAGTTGTAAGGGATAAGTATCTTTATTTTTCACCACAAAATGCAGGGATATACTCAATAAATGTAAACTTTGAGCAGCAGAAGGTGACAGTGTGGGGAATTTGCAACAAACACGACGTCCTCACAAGCATCAAGAACAAGAGAAAAGAAGCCAAGTTTTGGAACCCAGAAGACAACTTGATGCTTCAAGAAGTCGTTGAAGAGGCAAGCACAACAACAAACCCGAGAAGCCGCAACTTGATCAAGTCGAAATCTTTCAGCCTGCGAGCCCTCAAGAAAGTCTTTACCAGAACTCACTCCTTCTGAAACTTTAATAACATCAGTGTATGCATCTAGCTCATGTGTTTACATGTTGCCTGTAAATAAGATAATATTCCTGGCATTCAAGGTTTTCATCTCAAACTGTATGCGGTTTCATGTTTTCATGCTCGTTTGGTTAAACATGACAATTATAAGTTTCGGAAAGCCCTGTCGAAAGAGGATCAACATTCACAATACCGCTGATTATCAGCTGAACAGGTTCTTCACTAACCACAAATGCGCATAATTGCACTCGAACAAACATGGAACAGAAGCAGCAAAAGAGTAATTACAAAAGAGCATTTCAAAAATTGTTGTTTCATTTTATGTGCACGGTACTAAGTTTACCTGGTGTTGTTACAATCGAGAGACTTAAGACCGCCATTATATGTACTCCATTGAGTAGCCATCTTTGATCATAGTTGACGTCAACAAGCATGACAATCCTGAGTTACATTAACGATACACTCTCCGGAATCACTCCAGCAAACGCTTATGCTTGCACCAAGCTATGGCAGCTACATAGAGGAAAACACTGCCTGCTGTGCCACCCGCAACAGTCCACCAGAATCTGTGGTATCCAGCCACTTCTGGGTCGAATAGGGAAATGTGTATGTTCATACCAAAGATACCAGCCACAACAACAAATGCACTAACCACCAAGGTTGCAGTAGTAAGCATAACTCCCATTTGCAAGAGATGGTTTTGTTTGTCATCCAGCATGATGTTAATGTAATCCTCGGTGTCATCAACATACTCCCGGAGCTTGAACACAAACAAAAATCAAGTGAAGAGGTAAGTAACTGGACAGTTAATCACTGCTAAAGGGATAAAATCGAGTTCACCAAAAACATAAATCTCCATGAAATGGAAATGTATTTAACTCATGGATCCAGTCCTCTATTCATATTTTATTCATTGACCAACAGTGCTGCTAGATTTACGCTAAACCATAGCTAACTGTACCCTAGGTAAAGCTAAATCATATATCTAATCTCTTTCTCAAACCCTTTCTTGTGCCCAACATGTATATCATTAATAGTACATTAAGAATACCACTTGTGAGGGTGGGGTGTCAAGTCTCAATATAATAAAGTAAGATATATATACGCTTACGTTTTACCTTTCTGAAAACAAGGTTTTCAATCAAATGAGCAACAGCCTACCAAGTAAAGCTGCGGGATTGGGGATTGTATTAAAAGAACAAGTTTATGCAAGCCGAATTAGTTGACAGTAAAATACGGGGTAGCAGAAGCCATGTATTTATGTTTGTGATTTACTTTTGTGAAAAGCAAGATTTCAATGAAGTCATAACAAACTACCACATATATGATATATATTTTCAGTTGTGGAAAACGACTCCAGAACAATTCTATAGCAATAGTTAAAAACGGCCAGTCTCACAAATTACAGTAAGAAAGATGTAGTGAATATTGATATTCGTAACTTCATCAGACCACTTCTAAATCAGTCTATCAGATAATTAGGTAAGATTAAAAGGCATACCGTAGTTAGCTTATTCAGTGTACCATCAATTTGAACAAAATATGCCTCTAAAAGCATTTCAAGCTCCTCCACATCAAGTTGCTTGCTTATGACACTGTGTGTTGTACTTGTGCGTGTCCCTCGGCTCTCTCGACCTGAGGCCTCGTGAGCTTCTAATGAAATTTCAGTGGGCATCCTAACATATAACATTGTTAAATTTCTTAAACCGAAAAGATAATGTTGAAAGAGGAAAGAATAATCGTGGGCCAAAGGATAGAAACCTTCCAACAGCTTGTGATTGAGGAATCTCATCGTCCACATTGTCATCATTATCAATCGAAGAAACAGAGGAGCTTTCAAGATTCTGAGAAGATTTTTCAGTTAGATACATCTCTGCCATGTCTTCATCATCATCTAAGAGATGCTCAAGTTCATCCCGCACCTGAAGAAAAAAGAAACTTAACCTCTTAAACGCAGAAGCATATGGTCACAAAAGTACAAGTTAAAGGTGGGATATGCATGCATAATGAAGCACCATGGATTAAGTAAATGGGTGTAATTATTATATAAGCAGGAAATTCAACTGGAATATTTGAAAAGAATATACATATTTCAAGTTTTTGCAATAAGTTAAAACAAAGATTTGAAAGTTGTACTCATTATATAAGCAGGAAATTCAACTGGAATATTCACTTGCCATTCAGTAGGTGCATGATATACAAAGAATACAAGGCCAGTGTGATTTACTGATCTATGTATTCTATATTAGAGCTTTTGAGACAATTAACACACTTTAAGGTATGATAGCAGATAACAAGAATTCTATATTATCACTTTAGCCGCCTGGATGGATGGGAAGTGACAATGTGCGGCAAAGATGAATGACAACCAGGATGAATGTGAAAGAAGAAGGTGAGAATATATACGATATGGAGAACGCTTGAGAATATAAAAGATGGGCCTTCAAGATGCATATTCTATATTCCATGTCTTGGAAAATGTATAGACAGTAACATTAGCCCCTTTGATCATCAACGTGTGATATTCAGACCCTAGAATTTGACTATCCACAAATGTGAAAAGAAGCTCCCTTTTTTTATTCGCTTGTTAGGAAGTGGACAAAGCACATACATCAAAAGTCGGGAGGGGGGACAACCATAAGAAATAAAATTTACTTGCCTTCTGAACACGTCCAGTTATTGCAACCAAGCGACTTTTAATTTGCCGAACACGTTCCAAATTGAGGGTACTAATTTTTGAAGTTAGCTTATCCAAGGCTGGATGAGCTTCTTGCTCCAAAGTTCTTGCCTGATTCAAACAGAGAAGAATGAGTTACTAAAGCCTTTGTATTGCTTATACAAACTAAGCCCCTCTATTTTTTTTCATAATTTTTTAACCCTTTCAATTAATCTTTATAAATAGATAAGAGGGGCCTAGATTGTCACCTAATAAACAAATGAACGTATTTGATGCTAAATATACAAAAAAGGCCTACTTAACAAAATCACCCATTCAAATATTGTCCATATCGATTGAAAACAGTCCACAGAACCACATAACAAATGAAGTGTATAAAAAATCAGCTAAGAGTAAAACATTAGAACAGCTATCCCCATTAATGAACAAATGCCCAAAATCACATCATACCTCACTGTCTAAGCTGCTACAAGCAGCTTCTAGGCAAGCTTCCAGGGCAATAAACTCAAAAGGAAGAACCTTGACTCCATCCTGGCTCTTCAAGTCTTGTTTATCCTCCCCCTTAGATTCCTCATCATCAATTCCCTTACGTGGAGGGAAGCCATAAGACTCATTTGGAGAGCTGACATCCTGAGATTGTGGCTCATCTAGGTCATACAGCTTTGTCCATGCAGCATTAGTTTCACCAACTCTAACCTCCTTTATAGCAACTCAGAAGCCAAAAAACAGATTCAGTAACAAAATATAGAGGGAAAAGAAAATTGAAGCTGTTCACCCTCTACCTTCCTGAAAAAATGTAGTGCACAAGGGATGAGGCAAATTTTCAGAAACGAATAAGGCCTTCTCTTTTTTTTTTTTTGCATAAATGTTTGCGAGACACTAATGATCCAAAACTTTTGTATGACAGAAATAGGTGCTACTAACCAACGGTCCTATTGAGAAAAACATGCAAGAAAATGCTTTACGGTTGAAAGCTTCAACTATTACAAGATGCACAATAACCACCAGAAGATAGTAGGAAAAAGAAGAATAGCTCTTTGTCAAAGAAAATCGAACAAGGACATTGAAAGAATGATTAGAAGGAAATGCTTTACCCTTTGATCAATACCAGATCACATTAGCCTTGTCAAAATCAAGGTAAGGTACAGAGGCAAATTTAAACATTGTTCTTGAATTCAGACCAATGAAATCACATGTTCAAGCTGATCGCAAACAAAACAGTTGGACGCTATATTGACAACATACTAATTCCTCAATTACCAAAACGAAACACTCAAACAGTTCAACGGTAAACCCTAATAAGTCAAATCAACTGAAAGTTGAAACACTAGTAAGTCAACAAAAACTCAAAATTAAAACCGACCTGATTCTCGGTGGCTTGGTGAAGACGCAGAAGGCGCCTCTGGAGCTCTTCAACGAAGGGCGCAACAGAAGGATCTCTCGAATTAAGCAACAAAACCTCCTGAGCGGTAATAATCGCCTTGATATGCTCCAAATTGATGACGATCGCCCTCTCTCTCCCCAAAACCGTGGAAGGATACGACAGCTGCGGGTCAAGAATCCGGAGATCTCGAGCTGGAAGGCCCGTTCGCCGCATGATGGCGTGTTTCCCAGCCTCCACAACCTGCGCTTGGCCAGTGGAATCGAGCATGAGCCATGGCTTAACTCCGATCCCCTTTTTTCGTAGCCCGGCGCCGCCTGTGAGGCCCGCTCCCAAGGGGCCCGGACGGGAAAGGTCATGGTCGTCGTCCGGTTGCCTCATCTCGACAAACTCTCTCTCTCTGGCTCAGTAGTGGCGGTTGCTGAAGGTAGGAAGCATCATCATCTGCTACCGGGAAGACAAGGGAGGTAAATTGGGGGGTTTACAAACATGGCGTCGGAGCCTCAGAGGGGTTGACCATTCCTCAGCCATTGGTCTACTAGATCGGACGGTCCTGGTGCCACCGTTGTTTCATTTAATTGGGAAAAAGATCTTGATTAAGGACAAGTAGGGCCATCTAATATCTACAAATTTATATTAACGGTTTTAAACGAACCTGTATTTTACTTTTCGCAAATCGTATAAAATACACCAATTCATAATTTTTATTATCTTTTGTTACGGGGATATTAAGGGCAGGCGCAAGATTTCGTATACGCACCACGTAGGCAGGATGCGATCGCGTAACCGTGAAAAGTTCACGGTTACGCGAACGTTGTAACTCGAACGTTATAAAAGTGACCGTTGTAATTTAAACGTTATTAATTTCCTTTGGTTATATATAGTAATAGAAGAGGTGAAAAACGCTCACAACATCTTCGAAAAAACAACACAACATCTTCTGGAGAACAGCTGCGAGAATGTCAACACACGAGGATGATGATGATTATTCCGTTCGACGATACAAAATTTAGTGACCCAGACGAGTTTCTTCGACATTTCGAGGTAAGTACTTTATAACCGAAAATATAGAAAAACTAGAAATGTTGTATATAATGTATGTTTACGTTAGACATCGTTGCAATTTATGTTAGAAACCTTTGTTATAATTCGTGTGTTTATTATTTGAAATTATTGTTTTGTAAAACTAGGAATAATTGAGGATTAAACCGAAAACTAGAAATTTTATAGTTTTTTTTCCTATGTGAACTAGGATCTTCCGAATTATTCTCGTGACGAAGGGAGTGATTATTCGCAAATGTTTGAAATTCGCGTTTTTTTCCAAGATCGTGAGACGATGGTGGATTGGGCTCGATTCATGGGAGGAACTATAGGTCGTGGAGAAATTCATGGGGTTCGTTACGTTTCGTTTGACATGCGAACGTTTTGGAGCCCCTCGTAAGAAGAAAGACGTTGATACTGATACCGAGTCATCTTCTAGTCGAGCACAGAAATCGAAAAAGGACGGATGTTGTTTTGAGCTTGAGGGCGTACAAAGCGAGGCTGAGAAGTGGACGTTGCATGTTATAAACGGAGTGCACAATCATACACTTCCCAAGCAGTGAAGGGACACACATATGCCGGCAGATTGACGGATAAACAATTTCGGAGGGTGGGACGTGAGCTTGGGTCGAGTTTCAAGCTGAGAAATATTTTGAAGTCAATAAAGTTAGATGATCCATACAACGTCAGCACAATCGAACAAATATACAATGCTGGAATGAAGATTAGGAAGCTACAAGCCTAAGGACGAAGTCCTCTCCAACAAGCACTACATTTGTTAGAGCAACGTCGTTATTACGTCAATGTGAGAAGATGCTCGAAATCGGAAGAAATTTCAGATTTTTTCATCATGCATCCGGATTCAAGACATCTCCTCAACCTATTTCCTTATGTCATCATAATGGACATGACATACAAGACAAACGAGTAAGTTTTAATATACATGTTTTTACGATTTTTTTTATATTTCATGCACTTTTAGTTTAATATAAATGTAAACTCTTAATATGTCCTATATAGGTACAAGATGCCGTTGTTAGAGATTATCGGTATCACTAACACAAGGTTGACGTTTGCAATAAAATTTGTTTTCATGGCCAAGGAAAACGCCAATCACTACGAGTGGGCATTACAGAGACTCTGACATGTGTGCGGAAATGTTACACCGGGGGGATTGTGAAGCACATGATTTGCACATTTCCATATAAAGTGCAACATCCAACATAGATCTTGGGCGGTGACACGGTCAAAGGAATTACAAGCTGTTTTTGCATCACACTACCATGCTCTTATTGAATCTAGATCTCTTGAGAGTTACGAGCGGCGTTTGGGTGAAATGAAATTGCATTCGCAAGCTTATCCGAGGTTGATAGAGTATTTGGAAACTAAATGGCTCCTGCGACGGTACTATAGGATTTGCAGCTGGAGCATCAAAATCAAAATCTCGCTGCTCATTATGGTCGCCAACTGGTGGTTCTACTTGCTCCTCAGCAGGAATATCTGTAGCTGTCTCTATCTGCTCGTCAGTAGCAATATCTGTAGCCGGCTCAATCTGCTCGTCAGTAGTAGTATCAACACGCTCGCCAGCTGCTGGATTTATCTCCCCTGGTTGTACAGAAGGAGTGGCCACATCCTGGTCCGAGTTAGATCCGTAAGTCGGCAATGGAAGAACCTCCCGAGGGAGAGCCGGAGAAGGATCTGATATGCATGGTCTCAGTGGCTGCTGTGGTGGTGGTGTGTCGGGCGCCGAACCAGCTAGTTGGGAGCTCCTCTCCATCGTAGCTGTGGTGATGGCGAGTTTATCTCTATGAGCGGAGGCCGTAGGACGCCTCCGTCTCTGTCTCTGCATGACCTGTAATATCTATATTTGATATTATAGGCCAATTTAATTAATTTTCTTTTATGTAATTTATTTTACTTTCATTTTAATTGAATTTAAAGGAAACTAAATGAGATTAAATGAAATCAATTAAAAAGTAATTGTATTAATTTCATTTAATTTAATTTTTTTATCTTACTATTTTAAATGAAAGTAAAAGTTATTAAACAAGATTAGAAGGTAAATAAATTAAATTCATTTATTTACCTTTTTATCTTGTTTAATAACTTTAAATTATAATTAAATTAATTAAATTAATTAAATACTAAAAGTAGAGATTTCAATTTAATATATTTTTATTCCATTTTACTTTATATTAAAGTAATTGTATGAAATTAAATAGTAAAGGTAGAGATTTTAATCAATCTACCTTTAAATTAATTAATCTAAGTTATTATAAATTGTAATTTAATTAAATTTAATAAATCTACATTATTATAAATTAAAATTTATATCATTAAATTAAAAGAAATTAGGATTAAGTAATTACATTATTCAAATTGTATTTATATCATCTAATTAAAATAAATTAAATTAATTAATCCAAATTATTATAAATTATATTTTAATTAATTCTTTAATTAATTTAATTAAATTTAAATTAATTTAATGCATTAGAATGCATTATAATGCATTCCAATGAATTTTACGATGAATAGTGGCTCCACGGTATCGCAATGCGTGACCGTGTGGCAACTGTTTGTAACATCCGGAATTTTTACTTCCGAGTTATTCCGAAGCAAACAGGAGCTGGACCGGTTTTGAGTTTTCCCGACTTCTTATTATATCCTATGTGACACCAGATTTTTATCCTTTGATCGTTTGTATCATTATATGTGAGAACCTTATTGTATCATTTTATGTGAGAACCTTACTCACATAAAATACACAAGTCAATCTACCTTCTTTATTTTTTTTAAAATGGACCCATCCAGGCCAATCTGCGGCATGCCTTCCAAGCCTTTATCAAGCTGAGTATTTTGGGCCTTTGAAACCCTACCATCCGGGCCCGATAAGGAGCTGTTACAGCCAACCATGTACTCTTCCTCTCTTACACGTAAAACCCTAAAACATCTCTCTCTTCAGCCTTGCGTCACGCAACATCTCCGCCCTTCTCTCCCGTGAAGCGGCAACTTCCATGTACCGCAGCAGGAACAACGACGACCGCCTGCCCTTCCTTTCCCGTTGTCACCACGCCGGCATCACCCTCCTCCTCCCATCTCCGCCGTCACACGCTGATGAGCCTTCGTGGAGTAAAGGCATCCCTCTTTGCCTCTGTTGTCACGTACCATCAGCCAAGGAGCGGCTCTTCTTCTGTCACACCAGCAACGGCGCCTTCATGCCAGGAGCAACCATCAGCCGCTTCTTCCTTCGACTAAACTGGATCGACGACAGCAACAAAAGACCTCTAGTCGCGCAGCCACTTTGCTTCAGCGACAACAATTCGATTGGAGGGCAGTAGGTTCGAGCCGTTGATGCGCAAGGCCCAGTCCTGACCTGCTGGGGCGACGGTCTAGAGCCTTTGGGGCGGCAACCCAGATCCGCTAGGGCAAAAGTTATAGAAGTGCACGCCTTCCTTCCTTCTGGTGCACGTAAGTTTGTCGAGTTTTGATTGTCGAGTAAGGACCCTACTTCCCTTCAGCTCCGTACCCTCTGTATATATGTGCTAATTAGAATTTCGTTTGAATCTTAGAACAGCCCCAAACAGCCTCGAAAAATGGCTTGAAGAGCTGAGGCGTTTTCTGAGTTTTCGGAAGTGAAGAACAGTCAACTTCGGCTCCAGTTTTGGGTAGGTTAGACTCCACCTTTACTGCTGATTTTTCGATATGTTTTAGTCAATATTGTATAGTATAACATACTAAAATTTGAGAGGAATCGGAGCTACGGTTTGAGAGTTATGGTGTTCCAAAGTTGACGCCTCATGCAGTTTTTATATATGTGCTGAGTGTTGGGGAAAATAGCAAGTGATGCTGTGTTGTGAGATGGTTTTGAATAAGCTCTTGATCTCCGTTGGGCTTGAATTTTGGATATGATATAGTTGACATATTTTTGTAGAGTATATTAAAATTTGAGAGGAATCCAGCGAGTGGTTTGGGATTTATGATTTTTCCAAGATTGAGTCGTAAGCAGTTTTTCTGTTGTGCTGAAATTCGGTTTTGTGAGATAGTTTTAAATAGGATTTTGATCTCCTTTGCGGCTTAATTTTGGATATATTAGAGATAAGATTTTATAGTAGCACATATGAAAATTAGGGATAAATCCAGCGAGTAGTTTATGAGTTATGATTTTTTCAAAGTTAAGACAATGTGTTGCTTGTTAAGTATGGTAACCAACTTTAGAAATTTTTGTAGAAGCGATACTTTAACAGTTTTAAGAAATTCTTTCTCCTATGAGTAGATGGGATATCATAGATGATCTAGGGAATTATTTCGGAATTTTTATAAGATTATTCAAATTTTATATTTGAAGCTGTAGTTGGACTTTAGTGATTTTCGGGAAATAGAAAATGGGTAGTTTTTCTAGTTGTTACCTAAAATCATCCTAGGGAGTAGAATATGGTTAGTTAGCCTCAAATTATAATTTAACTACATATTCCGAGTTTTTGGAAGTTCCGGGACTAAGGGTAAAATAGTCATTTTATCTTAAATAAACAATGTAATAACTTCTGCACATAGAATCGAATATCTTAAGAGTTTTAGACTTATAAGTATCCAGGGAAATGTGTTGACCCACGTGCCTCCTCTGACAGGCAACTGAGTTATGCACTTACGGATTTAGTGGTGGTTAAGAGAGAGTCGAGATTTGATTCTGGTAAGTCCACGGACTTATTTAGCTGACTTCTTGTATGAGTGGTGTTTGTTAGTTATGATAAAACAACGAAACCGGATTAGGCCGACTTTATTATTTACGTAATTGACCCAAGTGTATGATAACGGGTCGTGACATCATCTGCCTAGCTCTTGCGAGAGTCTAGGAGGTTCCCTGCGACCAGCCTAGTCCGGTAGACGGTCAAATGCATTAGTACCATTCCGCGTTGGTAAACGGAGACAAGGGCGAGGTTTGGGAATCCCTCGTGTCAAAAAATAAGTATCATTAGTAATGACATATCACCTAATTAAAGATAATAAAAGGATTGATTGTTGCATGTTGATTGTGTATGTTATGTGTTTGTGCTTTTACCTTTATACTTATGCATAGAATGTTAGCTAACGGTTTTATACCGCTTGTAGATGCCTTGCAGGTTAAGACAGTTGTAGAGAGATCCGGAGGAAATGGTCAGCCGGGTCCACGTACTCATTTAGTTGGGGATGGGGATGTCTTTTGTCTTCATATGTGTCGTTTTGGTACCTTTACTTTGTAAGGCTGATACATATTCTTCATGTATATATTGTTTAAAGTTTTCAAATGTTTTAAATACTTTTGTGCCTTGTTGTAAGATCCTAGTGAAATTGTTGTCAAACTAAGGTCGGGACCCATTGTGAGGTCCTAACCAGTAGCTCCCCGAGTTCTTACAAATATGGGGTGTTACACTGTTCATCGTCTTCGACCGTCCGCCTTCAATGGCAGACTGGCGATGGTTCAAACGCTTCCGTTCATCAAATACACTAAGAAACAACCTAAAATTATCACAATCAACAACAATCTAACCTATTACACTCAATTTCTTCATCAATTACGAACCCGAAAGTAAAAAACGAAAACCGAACAAATTCGAAACAAAAACCGAACAAAAATCAAACGATACCTCTCTCGGGTCGTGTTTCCGCTTTTGAAATGGCCTTCCTTCGTTACCGTCTTTATCCATTGCTTGTTTTTGTGTGAAATGGTGAGAATGGATCGATTTTGGCTTTCGTCTTCTCGTGTTCTTTGTCACCGATTGGTTTCGATTTTTTGTATTGAATGAGGCACTTACGGGATCTCATCCCGTAAGCGCTTTTAGGGCTGAAAAGGCCAAGCATTCGCAATGCGTGACCGTGACGGTCACGCATTGCGTAACCGTGGCCTTTTCACGCATACGCAATGCGTGAACGTGAGACCACGGTCACGCATTGCGAATGCGTGGTGCAATAATGAAATCTTGAACCGTGTGAATACGACTTCCATTTGTTATAATTTATTTATGGCAAATTCCTCGTGCCTACCAGTTTTTATGTTTTTGTTTGGCAGACTTTTGTTTATAGACTAGGGTTGTATTCAATCCAAACTTTTAAAGATTTTGAATAATTCTTAATAATCATAGAATTTGCTAATTCGATGAAATATTTTAATTCTATATAGAGTCAATACAGATTCTGTGAAAACTTTATGTGTTGGGGGAAAGATTTCTATAGACTTTAGATATGTATATAAGTAATAAAGAATCCTACAAAATCAATGAAATAATAGATTCTTTTAAAATCAATAAACTTTTAAATACCATAGGAATTTTATGAAAAATTTTAAATTCTAATTGAATACCTACAGATTTATATGGAGATTTAAAAATGTATATTAAATACCTATAGATTTTTGAACTTCAAAAAATTCCTCTAAAATCTTAATTGAATACACCCCTAGTAGTTTATTAGATGACCCTATTTGTCGTTAATCAACGTGTCTTATAAACCCTAAGTTTAATTTTGTAGGTGTTTATTTATAGATTGGTTTATTTCTCTTGAAGTTTATTTAGGTTTATATATCACTCAAAAATAAACTTTTCAGACCAAGATTATTTTTGCTTGCATGAGTTTATTTTTGTTTAAAACCCGATTTTGGTCTTGTAGTTTTTCATCTTGACATTATTTGTTCATCCCTATGTATTCAACGTTATTGTTCGGTTTTTAGGGGTATGAGAGTCTTTTGAAGTAAAATAAACCCAAAAAATAAACTATAAGTAAACAGTCTTATCTGCTTTATTTATATAAACCTATCGAAAAATAAAATAGAAAATAAACTATAAAGCCATATAACCTCATTTAGTTTATAAACCCGAAAATAAATCAATCTACAAGTAAACAGACCCTGGGTGCGTCCACGCGCATTGCGCGCGCGTTTTAATTTTTTTTTTTTCCCGTGGTACGATCATGTGTACGGTAGTAAAAATAATAATGTAATACTAATTGGGAACATTGTTATTATACGAAAAACGCAATGTCTTGTCTAATTATGATTTTTTGTTGAACGTATACAAACTTGTGCGCTTACATAGCTTCTCCTAGCGCTAAACATAAAACAAAGAAACCCCCATACGTAATCGTAGGTATGAGCCATATGTGTTCGGCTGTCTTCAGATGTAGAACTTACGTTATACCTGCATGAAAGAGATCGTAAGTATGTTGTAAAAG
Source organism: Fagopyrum esculentum (assembly GCA_033239045.1). Taxonomy (NCBI): domain Eukaryota; kingdom Viridiplantae; phylum Streptophyta; class Magnoliopsida; order Caryophyllales; family Polygonaceae; genus Fagopyrum; species Fagopyrum esculentum. The sequence continues at coordinate 30,772,700 of BSUD01000005.1, read as the reverse complement.
AAGAATTTAAATTTTTACTGGTTGTGATTTGTTTTTTTGAGTATTTAATTATTTTGCTTTTCTAATATTTTAAAAGAAATGTATTTTTTTTATTGAATTTTTGTATTGGTTTTCACTGTCATTTTCTTTCGTAAATATATGTAAAATCCCCTAACTCTCAGCAGAAATCATGAAGAGTCCATGGTAAGTTACTTGGCCACCATGCTCAGTCCTAACCAATGTCAACAGGGGCCATTGTTGATATCAAAATTCAGGAACTCCTCCGAAATATCAAAGCCTTCTCTCCAAGTATTGTTTTTTTGTCTCTCAATATGATATAATCGTGCAGTGTAGGGTTTAAGCCCCTTTTGAATGACCTGAATATGATTTATTAAATCATTCAATGGTGTAATATATATATCATTGTCCATCAAGCCCGAATGTGAACATAATGTGTTCACATTCGGGCATTATTCCCACCAACTCACAATTGAAGTCCCAAATCCTCAATCATCTCTGCTCATGCACGAAGTTCATGCAAAGCGCACAAATCAATTTTATTTTTATTTGGTAATTCAACCCAAATTACATTAGACTGGAGCACTCAAGCCGACCGATTTAGGGCTACATTGAGTATTAGAAACACACAATCATGTTCAAATAGGGCTCAAATTAACATAGAACTACAAGTGATATTTGTTTAAGTATGCTTTTAACTCATCAGTCCCAAGGACCTAGATGTAAAACAAAGATCAACATAGAACTACATGTTCATCTTGAAAGATTCCAATCTTAAGGGCATACACGTGTTATCATCGGAACTTCGAAAACAGGCGAACGTATTTAAGAAGCCCTAAATTGACAAAGAGGGACTTTGGAAGGTGGAGGGGCATCATGAGTATGTAGCCGGTGGCCTCACCAGAAGACAACACGGTGATAACACGTGTCTGCACAAGACGCGTTGCAGAGGAAGAGTAACCGTTGACTTAATTACACCTTGTTGAAGGGAAGTTGAAAAAAAGAGGGGAAAGGAGAGAGAAATTGGTGGACGGCAGAAGAAGGCGGCCCTGTACTCACAAATCCTACCCACGCCAAACAACAGTTGGGCCTTATCCTGAACCCAATAACGTGGCAGAAGAGCAGCTCGAAAGTCCGATGGGCCACCGATTTTCTGTTTTAGCCCATTATCATACAAACTTCTAACTCAAACATATATTGTATATAAGAAATCCTCCTACAGTTTTGATAAACTAAACTTCGTAATCTATTTACTATTTTTCATCTATTCTTTCATTATTTTCTATGCAATCTTTTATGCATGTTAAAATTTTAAAATTAACCTAAAATTTTATCAATAAATTAAGCTAAAAATAATTTTATTTAAAAAAAATCAAAGTGATATGATCTATTTAGAGTTTATAGGGAAGATCTCAGTTTTTGTTTGTTGTGTTGGCTTCCGTGTGATTTTGCTATTTTATCGTTATCGTTAAATTTTTGTTCTTACTTTGTAATGATCGTTTCGTGACAAAAAGATCGACGATCTTGTTATTTTGTCGTAATCATTAAGTTTTTGCTTTGTTATTTAGCGGTTACCAGTAAATCCTCGTTCTTGTTATTATTTCATTATCGTTACATTTTCGTGTATATTATTTTGTCATATATCATTCATTTTATTATGTCGTTATCGTGAAATATCTAATTTTTTGTTTTGATAATTTTTCGTTTTTGCTATTTTGTCATCATCACATTCTTGTTATTATGGAGTTATGTTGCATTTTTGTTTCCTCCGTTATAGTTGAGTCAAACGACTAGTGAGAGTATGATGTTGGGTGCGCTTAACAACATGTAAACCCAATGCATTAATTGAACCGGAACTCGTAAACAAAAAATCAAAACAATATTAATTATAAAAACACTACATTAAAAATTTTTTTTTAAAAGGGGGCGTTAACTCACTTAATCAACCTAAGCACGCCTAATGTTTGTTTAGAGTGCACCTTTATTGTGTATCCAATTTCCATGTGTTAACCCACTTTAGCACATGGTTTGATTTTGTCATATTTTTTTTAGCTTATATTGACAAGTTCTAGGCTTAATTTTAAGGTAGTGGTTATGGTACGAAGAGGAGTTGGGGTACTACGTTACGGAGTAATATGAGCCGTTAATTCACTTGATCTAGTGGGCTACATTCATTCACGTCATTTAATGATTTAAGAGAGGTGTGATGATAATTTTGCATTTTTTAGAATGTACGAGGGCAATTTTATCCGGTTGAAAATCTATTTTTAAAAGGGGGTCGCGGTGACATTTTTGTAATTTTCTTGAAAAAACTGTAACAATTATTATTTCAGTTCATAATTTTAGTTTATTTCATTCAAAAGTATAGATTATCAGTTTTGATATTTCTGTAGTTAGTTCACGTACTATTTTGTTAATTTAGTAATTGTGTTTTTATGCACTTTGTTATTTGTGCATATTTCAACTAATAAAACACAATGTTTGAACTAACTATACACAATATTCAAACTAATGATACCCAATTTTTAGAACTAATATTATAAAAGTTCATATTTTATAATTATGGTCATTAGAATACTTTTATTATAATATTGTTAGTTTAAAATATTTATATCATTAACTCGAGTGTTCTATTAGTGTAAATATATACTATTAGTACAAGCATAATCTTGAACTTATGAAAATAATTTTTAAAAATATATGATTATTAGTACAATATAATTTGAAGTTACAAAACAACAAATTTAAACGACCAAAAAATGTCCGCTAGAAAAAGAAGAAGAAAAAAACTATTAAAGAAAAGGTTCATAAGTTTTATACTATATGTTCAAAAATATGAACCATTAGTCTAATATTATTTGAACGAAATATACACAAATTTTGAAAAAAAAAGTCTCCATCAAGAATAAAAAACAAAACAAACAAATAAATAAATCAATAAAATTGAACTAATAGAGTGTTCTACTAGTTCACACATTTTATATTATTAGTTCATCATTATGTTTTACTTACCAAAAAAAGTTGAACTAACAAAAAACTAAAAAATATGGGCTAATTTGGTTAATAGGCTTTTTTGAGTTTTACTTTTAGTAACTAGACCATTTAGTTTTTTAATTAGGTAAATATACCCCAACCATTTGTATTTTCTCTCAAACTCTAAACCCTCTTCACTCAAGGGGTACATTTACTAAAACTAAAACTCAAAAAAAGCCTAGTAAACTAAATTATTTCAAAAAAAGTATTACCATTAGTACATTTGAACTAACTGAACAAAAATTTGAAAAAAAAAATTGTTAAAGACAAGAACTATTAGAATAAATAGTTTAAACTAATATAGATATGAACCAATAAATCAGGCAACTTGAACTAAACAAAACAGATTCTCAATACATCTTTAAAATTTTCAAAAACTTATCGCCTCGTTAAAACCTTTAAAAAATAGATTTTCAAAAGGATAAAAATTATTGTCTGAACTTAATTACAAAAATGCCACTACGCTACCTAGCAATCATTAAATGACGAGGGTTAATCTGGACTGTTGGATCAAATGCCTAGAAATCATAATGATGATCAAGTGCATCAACGGTGGAAATTCCTCGGTTTAGATGGGTCATGCTTACTAGTGGTAGGAATCTTGGTTTATGCAAGCCGAGGTTGTGCACGACCATTGTGTGTGGCAAGGATTGCACCTGATCCGTGGTTTTCATATTCATCCCATAGTCAGGGTTAGGAGGTACCTTCGTGTTCAACGTGGGTTGGACATGTTTTAAAAGAGAATATAACACTCGTGATTTGAATACGGTTTCTAGAGTAAAAATGTTCGAGCATGTTTTCGCATTATGATTTTGGATGGATTCTTGATGATGAATTTGAGTAAAGGAACAAGAATTTACCTTGTTATCCCATTTCGGTCAATTGACCATGATGATGAGTGGCAAATATATTTTCTTAGGTCGTTTATACCTTATCAAAGTAATTTTCAAACTCAATACTAAAACAAGTATAGTGATGAAGTAAGGGTCAAACTCATGAGAGAAAAGAGCATATAAAGCACAAATGTGATTAAAACTATCAATCATATGTAACTAGGGGGGATTTGACGATTGTTAAAGTAGCAAGACAAAAGTATGCAAATGAGTAAAGATTGATGATATCAAGGTAGAGAAGACACTACACTTGATTAGTTATCCACTTCCACACAAATTGGTCAGTTATTTTAGAAGCCTTCAAGTATTTGTCCTTATTCCGATCATACATACATACATACATACATACATACATACATACATACATACATACATACATACATACATACATACATACATACATACATACATACATACATACATACATACATACATACATACATACATACATACATACATACATACATACATACATACATACATACATACATATATATATATATATATATATATATATATATATATTAAGTCAATCAACCTTAATTTACTTACAAGACACTCATTCCGTAAACTTACAAGGTCAAATATAATGTTAACATTCAAACAAAGATAAAGAGGTATAAAAAGACAAACAACCCGTTAATCTTATTATATATTATATTCCTTTTCACAAAGACACTTGCAACTCGCTTATGCCTATTATGTTTGTTACTAGATTAGTGACCTAAACCCGGAACCAACAAACCTTAGCACTTTGATGAAGCTAAGCTACTTAGATGGCCAAGCTAGGTACAAAGAAACATACAAACAACGTTAGAAGCAAGGAATATAACACAAATATACTTGAATATAAACTTCAATTAAAAAGAACTTACAACCATCTTTGTATGAAAGCTTCAATTCAACCAAATGTAACAAGGAGACTTTAGCACTCCATTACAAAACTATGAAAGAAAATAGAGGTTTTGAATGTTGAAGAGATGATTCTAAAATTTCCTAGCATCTCTATTTATACTACTTAGGACACTAAATTGCAGTAAATAGGCAACCTAAACCGTCACCTTAAATGTCATAAAGTGAGAGTCTAAACATCCAAACTTATTACGTCTGTTGCACATATGCATGCACGGCGTTTGGGAGCTGCGGGTGTGGTTTAGTGCAAAACATCACAAAACGCTTCATCTTCATTCTCGCCGCGGACGCGGCATTGGAGGGACGCGTGCGCGGCATTGGAGGGCCGCGGGTACGGGTTCTTCACAGCTTTTGAAACGCTTGTGATTCTTCAATTTTTTACTTTCTGTCTAGGCGCGGATGTGGCCAATGTCACCGCGGGTGCAGTGACATAGTTGCTTGGGCTTCCTCTATTCCATTGGCAAGGGCACGAGGACACTGGCATTGTCTTCAGGTGCAGTCACCGCGGGCGCGGCTCAGTGCCGCCACGGGTGCGGTGACAAGGTTCTTCTAGATGTTGAAGTCAATATGGGGGCGGCCTAGTGTCGCCGTGGGTGCGGTGACACAGTTCTTTTAGACTCTGTAGTCACCGAGGGCACGGTTCTTCAACAAGGAGTTTGTTTTGGACTTCTCATTGCTCCCTTCTTCAGTTGGATTTACACATTTGGCAATAAAATACAACCAATTGACTCTAAAAACATGCTTAAACTACCTAAATAAAATAGTGATTCCATCACTATCAAATTCTCCCATGCTTAGACTCTTACTCGTCCCGAGTAAACTGTAACACCCCGAGTCCTAGAGGACTCGAAATGCTACGAGCTGGGACCTCACAATGGGTCCCGGCCCTTAGCCTGACAACAATTTCATTGGACCTTACAACACGACACAAATAAAAAGGCAAAACATAGAGTTTTATAACATGAGCGAAATAAAAATCCAAATCTGAAAACAATACAGCCAAGTCTCAAAACCGAAAATACCAACATCAGTCTCAATAGTCATAAAATAAAATATAACAGTCCCGTCCTATAATGCACGGAACCCCGGCTGCCCACTACCGCCGGATCACTCGATCGCCTCCCTAACCTGCAAGGCATCTACAAGCGGTATAAAACCGTTAGCTAACATTCTATGCATAAGTATAAAGGTAAAAGCACAAAACACAACATACGCAATCAACATGCAACACTCATTCCTTTTTATTATCTTTAATTAAGTGATACGTCATTACTAATGATACTTATTTTGTGACACGAGGGATTCCCAAACCTCGCCCCTGTCCCCGTTTACCAACGCGGAATGGTACTAATGCATGTGACCGTCTACCGGACTGGGCTGGTCGCAGGGAACCTCCTAGACTCTCGCAAGAGCTAGGCAAATGATGTCACGATCCATTATTATACACTTGGGTCAATTATACAATATACTACAGTCGGCCTATTCCGGTTTCGTTATTTATCTTAACTATCAAACACCACTCATACACATCACACACATGCAAGAAACCAGCTAAGTAAGTCAGTGGACTTACAGAATTAAATCTCGTCTCTCTTAACAACACTCAATCAGTAGCTGCAGGAACTCAGTTGCCTGTCAAAGGAGGCACGTGGGTCAACACTCTTCCTTGGATACTTAGAAGTCTAAAACTCTTAAGATGTACGATTCTATGTGCAGAAGTTATTACAGTGTTTATTTAAGGTAAATTGACTATTTTACCCTTGGTCCCGAGACTTCCAAAAACCCGTAATATGTACTTAAATTCTTACTTGAGGCAAACCAATCATATTCTACTCCATAGGATGATTTTAGGTAACAACTAGAAAAACTACCCATTTTCTATTTCCCGAAAAGTCACTAAGGTCCATCTACAACTTCAAATATGAAATTAAAATAAACTTGTAAAAATTCCAAAATAACTTTCTAAATTATCTATGATATCTAATCTACTCATAGGAGAAAGAATTTCTAAAAACTGTTCAATCGTTAATCCTACAAAAATCTTTAAAGTTGGCTATAACACTAAAACGTTCCTATACTTAGTAAAATTCAATGCTGGAAAAAAATCAGCTCAACTCCTCCACTTTGAGACCCTATAACTCTCAATCCGACCGTTCATTTCTTCTCAAATTTTACCACTGTAAACTACTTATATCTACCTATTAGCTATTAAAATTTCAACAGTGGATCTTCTACGAAACTCTTTAACATTGATTCACAACAGTGGGTAAACTTAAACTTCAAAACTGAAAGAAACAATTAAAATAATTCCTTTACAGTAGTCCATTGGTTCTCTACCTATCCAGAAACTCTCACTCCAGTCTTAACCTAACGTATTTCTATAACAGAAGACATCACTGTTAACAAGGGGAAGATGGAAGTGCTTACTCACGATCTTGCAAGCTGCTGAAGAAGACCATACACTAACGATCTCCACCTGACTTTGGCTTTTAAATCCTTTGACGACAAGGCTAAGGCGAAGTTGGTTGCTGTACGCTTGATCCAAGAAGACTCGAGTCTTCAGCACAAAGGATACACGATCAACAGCTAGTTTTGGGCGCACATAGGGTAAGGAAAATTCGGTTTAGAACTCACCTATGCAGAAGGAGGCTCCTAGACGTGGTTGCACTGCTGGATGGCTCAGCCGCTGGACTGCTCTTGTTCGTCTTTCTGGGCACGCAACAGATGGTTGCTGCTGAGACGCTGGAAACGTGACCCTCCCTCCCTTGGTTGCTGATTGCTACAACGTTGAAGAGGCTCTCGAAGTGGGTTGTTCTGAGCGTGACATAAGATAGAGGAAATCAAAAGCGCTGCTGTAGAATTAAAGGAGTGCCAATGTTGCCTTAAAACCGGCTGTTACAAAAGGGATCTTCAGCAGCCGTTACATAGAGAAGAGAAGGAAGGAGAAGACCGGCTGTTACCCTTCCTGCTGAACGATTAATGGAGCAGTTACAGATGCAAGGTACTGGGTTGGAGAGGAGCTGTACGTACTGGGCTGGAGAGGAGCTGTGCGGTCCGCCTGATGGGCTGTTAATGGGCTCGTAACCAACCTCTCCTGGACTGCTGCAGGCCGGGCTCGAAGTCAAGCTGGGGCTGTTGTGGGTAAGCAAACTGGGCTGAGATTAAGGTAGGGATAGTGGGCTGAAAAATACAAGACAGATAGCTGAAATAATTGCAAGAAAGATGAGCTGAATTGTTTGTCAAAAATCTGTCAAAACTCGTCATGGCCTTGTCAGGCCCATGAATGAGTTTGTCACAGATTTGTCGGGCTTTGTCATGGCCTCGTCTCATCTTAGTCATGATCTCGTCACAGCTTGTCATGATCTCGTCTAAAGTCATCGATAAGAATGAATTATAATAACTAGGGTTTGATATAAATCTATCATTTTATGTGAATTAAATTCTACATAAAATAATAAATAATTATAAGAATTAGGGCTTGTTAAAATTTTATCATTTTATGTGAATTAAGTTCTACATAAAATAATAAAATTTGTGAAGAAAGAAGTACTAGATAGAATGGGAAACCGTCAACGGCTCGAAGTCCGATTTGCTTCGGAATTAAACGGAATAAAAAATTCCGGATATTACATCAGTATCCCCTTAAAATAAGTTTCGTCCCGAAATTTAGGACAAGGTACTTAATTAAACGACTTCCATAATTAAACTGGTATGTCCTAGTCTCACTAAAATTTAATTTCCTTTTCTAAACTTCTCTAACCTTATCAAAGCATAACGAAAAAAAATTGGTCGTTACATCAGATCTCCCTCAAAATAAGTTTCGTCCCGAAACTTAGGGTAGTTCCCAAGATCATAAAACGTAAGCAAGCTCTCTGACTAACAAGTTACTACATCAAGATACCTATGGTTCATACACAAGCACATCAAACATAACACACATACAATCACTAAAAGTAACCAAACAAGGATGTAGAACTACCTGACGGTCCTATAGACGTCTCTATATCCGCATAAAACTCGGGATAATTCCGCTGGATACTATCCTCCGTCTCCCAAGTGGCCTCGTCAATCCCTCGTCTCGACCACTGTACTCTCAACACGGGTATTACTTTCGATCAAAGGTGTCTCAGACCTCTCTCCAAAACTGCTATCGGGTGCTCAGGAAATGTATGATCCGGCTCGACCACTAGGTCGTCATGGCTCACTATGTGTCTCGGGTTGTGCACATACTCTCTCAACTGAGACACATGGAAAACTGGATGGAATCCCTCCAATCGGGGTGGCAATGCCAATCTATAGGCCACTTCTCCTATCCCCTCTAGGATCTCAAAGGGCCCGACATATCGGGGACTTAACTTCCCTTTGATGCCGAAACGTCGAACACCCCTTGTCGGTGACACCTTAAACCATACCTGGGCACCAACATCCGCTCTCGAATCAATGCTACCCGAGCCATCTCATCCTGCACCTACTCGGGCGCTACACCACTCATCCTCCCAGGCTCATCCCAACACAAAGGTGTACGACACCTCCGCCCATATAGTGCCTCGTAAGGAGCCATCCCAATAGTGGTGCCAACTATTGTTATAAGAAAACTCCACCAAAGGGAGGTGGTGGGGCCATACCTGCCCCAATCAAGCACACACGCCCTCAACATGTCCTCAAGGGTCTGAATAGTCCTCTCAGACTGCCCGTCCATCTGAGGATGGTATGCCGTGGTGAACTGTAAGCTCGTCCCTAAGGTGGCGTGTACCTGCTGCCAAAACCTCGAGGTAAAATGCCCATCCCTATCTGAAATGATCGTCCTCGGCACTCCATGGAACCTCACAATCTGTCGGGTAAACTCCTCGGCTAAACGAGACACCGGCCACGTTTCCTTAATAGGAATGAATCGTGCCGTCTTCGTCAACCAGTCCACTACAACCCATATCGCATCAAAGCCTCTACTCACCCTCAGACCAGTAACGAAGTCCATGGAAATGTCCTCCCACTTCCACTGTGGAACCGGAAGTGGTTGGAGCTCTCCTCCGGGCCTGTGGTGCTCAATCTTGACCTGTTGACAAGTCACACACTGGGCTACATATCTAACCACGTCGGGCTTGAGCCCGCCCCACCAATAAGATCGTCGTATATCCTGATACATCTTACTCGCGCCGGGGTGGACGGAGTAAGGTGTAGAATGGGCCTCCTGCAGTATACGCTGCCTCAACTCTCTGTCAGAGGGTACACATATGCGCTCCTAGCGCCTCAAAACCCCATCTGCACCCACCATAAACTGTGGTGCCTCCCCTCTGGACATCCTATCCCTGATCCTCGTCAGTGTTGGACAACCCTCCTGTTTCTGCCGGATCTCTTCCGTCAGATCAGGTGAAACCTCTAATGTTAACAAATGCCCGTCAGTATCTGGAAACCGGATGTCTACCTCCAACCAAATCAAATCTCTTTGCAACTAGGTCTGAACAGTCAATCTAGCAATCGCAGCCTCACGAGGTGTCCTCCTACTAAGGGCATCGGCGACCACATTCGCCTTCCCCGGATGATAAAGGATCTCTAAGTCAAAATCCTTAATCAGCTCTAACTATCTCCTCTGACGGTTATTCAACTCCCGCTGAGTGAATATGTACTTCAGACTCTTGTGGTCTGTGAAGATCTGACAGGTGGCCCCGTAGAGGTAATGACGCCATATCTTCAAGGCATGAATGACTACAACTAACTCAAGGTCGTGAGTAGGGTAATTTTCCTCATACGTCTTCAGCTGTCGAGACGCATACGCAATGACCCTACCCCTCTGCATCAGGACGCATCCCAAGCCTAGCTTGGATGCATCACTGTAAACGACGAAGTCCTCAACGCCCTCTGGCTGTGCTAGCACCGAGCAGAAGTCAATCTTTCCTTCAGCTCCTCAAAGCTCCGCTGACAGGGCTCGGTCCATGCAAATCTAATGGACTTCCTTAACAAAGAAGTGAGTGGCCTGACAATCACAAAAAAACCCTTCACAAACCTACGGTAGTATCCGGCCAGACCTAGAAAACTGCGTACCTCCTTGACCGTCTTAGGGGGCGGCCATGATGCAACTGACTCTATCTTTATCGGGTCCACCTTGACTCCTCCGGCGGAGACAATGTGGCCAAGGAAGGCAACCTCAGGCATCCAGAACTCACACTTAGAGAGCTTAACATAGAGCTCTCTATCTTGTAAAACCCGCAACACCGTCTCTAGGTGTCCGGCGTGCTCCTCCCTACTCCGGGAGTATACTAAGATGTCGTCGATGAAAACTACCACAAACTGATCTAAGAAGTCAATGAAGATGCCATTCATCAACTCCATGAAGACAGTAGGAGCATTGGTGAGCCCGAAAGGCATCACCACGAACTCATAATGACCGTATCTGGTCCGAAATACTGTCTTCGGTATGTCCTCTTTCCGTACTCCCAACTGATGATATCCTGACCTCAAGTCAATACGTGAAAACACCGTAGCTCCCTGTAACTGATCCAACAAATCATCAATACGCGGCAACGGGTACTTGTTCTTGACGGTGACTTTGTTCAACTCTCGATAGTCGATACAAAGCCTCATGGATCCGTCCTTCTTCCTGACGAAGAGGACTGGTGCACCCTAGGGAGACACACTGGGTCGGATGAATCCCTTCTCTGCCAAATCCTCGAGTTGCTTCTTAAGCTCAAGCATCTCGACTAATGCCATGCGGTATGGAGCCTTGGAGATCGGCCTCGTGCCGGGCTCCAACTCAATCCCAAAATCTACGCTCCTCTATGGTGGTAAGCTAGGCGGCTCGCCAAAGACATCCTCGAAGTCACAAGCTACCGGGGTCTTTGCTAATGATGAACTCGTCTCCTCCTTCATGGTGTAACACCAGAAGGCCTCACATCCCTGACCTATGAGCTTTGCAGCTCGGACCGCACTAATGACTGTCACGATCTTTCCGAGGTCCCACCCTCGAAAGACTTCCTCCTGTCCAGACTCCGTAGTGACCGTCACTGTCCTCCTCCCGACGTCTAGAACAGCTCTATGGCGGTCCATCCAGTCCATCCCGAGTATGACTTCTTCATGCACTAAGTGCATGACGTGAAAGTCGGCTAGCCAGTCACGACCTCCCAAGTGGATAGGACAATCATGAATCTCCCGAGTACCACGGACCCTACTCCCATCGGGTAACCTTATAAGGAAAGGTTCCTTCTCTACTGTATCTAAGGTCAACCTATCTATGCAATCATCAGATATGAAAGAGTGCGTCGCACCCGTATAAAAAAGTACTCGGACTGGAAAGCCATGAATCGTGATAATACCTGTGGCTACGGGCGCTGCTGACTCTACGGCACTCCTCAACTCAAAGACTCAAGCCTGAGTACCCCTAGTCTCTGAAGTGCCTCCACCACTCCCTCTACCTCTAGCTGGAATATGAGCAGAACCCTGTGAATATGCCTGACCAGGAGCCCGTTGCTGCTGACCCCAAGCCTGATACTGAGACTGCCTCTGTCCTCCTCCTGAGGTACCAGTAGGTGAGGACCCCTGTTGTGATGTTACCTTGCCCTATCGGCAGAAGGTAGCTCTGTGGCTCAGCTGGCCGTAAGTAAAACATGTAACTGGTGGCCTCCTACACTCCGGCTTAATGTGTCTCTGCTCCCCACAATTGTAGCACTGACGTACTCTAGATCCCATCGGCGGTACCACCTGGTAACTAGAACGACCCTGGGACTGACCACGCCTATGACCTGACCCTCCTACTCCAATGCTGACTGGTCCGGTCCTCTGTCTCTTGTCTGACCCTCCAAACTGCATAGCTCTCCAGTGACCCAGTCGGTCCCTCTCATACGCTGAAGCCCGATCTTGATAATCAGCTAAGGAATCACAACGGAACCCTGCTAGATAGGAGCGGGTAGTCTCCCTCAGTCTCCGGGAGAACAGATACACGTGCTGGTCCACAAGTGGTACAACAGGACCCAACAGTGACTGCTCCTCCCGGAACCTCTTAATAGCCTCAACTATCGGAACATCCTCAATACCTGCCTCCAAGAAGTCCTGCACTCGGTCCCTTCTCAGTGAGGTAGGACAAAAGGTCTCTCTCACGAGACTCAGCAACTGCTCAAATCGGAACACTCCGCCCCTCACTGTCCTCCACCAGTACTGTGCCTGGTCCCTAAACAATGTCTGAACCAACTCCACCTTATGACTCTCAGGGCAGCGAATCGCCTCTAGCGCGGACTCCACATGACTGATCCAATGTTCCACCTCAAGTCCCACGTTCCCGTCGAAGGTGGGAACTCGTTGATGGTTGAATGTCTTCAACCATTCATCTGGTCTCGGTACCCTCAACTCGTCTCTCACTCGGTCATCCTCGACAAACCTCACGGGTGCAGCTACCACCGGTGGGACTACCACATGAGTCACCCTCTGAGAGACCTCTGCTGACCTAGCTAGCACTGGTGGTGCTGGAGGTGGTGCTCCGGCCCTGTATGCCTCTTGCACCTGCTGGACATAAGCTCGATATTCCGACGCTCCAATCGATATGCGACCAGAATCAGCAGGCCCTGCACTCCGTACTCCGGACCTAGTAGCGGTCCCATCCCTAACCTCTGGAACAATACTCTCGGCCACCTCCTCAGCAGGTACATCCGTAGCTGGCGGATCTACAACAGGAACACGTCCTCGAACTCGGCCCCTCTGAGGCCTGCCCACACGTACCTGTCTTGGAGCTCCAGGAGGAAGGGGAGGTCGGCCCTCTCCTCGTCCAACGCAAGCTGTCGCTCTCGTACGTGCCATCTGGTAGATTCGTGATCAATATAAGACTACTTTAGTTCCTAGTAAGGATAAAACTATCTTATTACTTTAGGTCACTTCTAAAGGTCACAATGTTACTAAAATTACAAGTTATAACAAAAGTCCAATAAACTATGCTATCGAGTTTAGCGGAGGTAGTGGCGGTTCGTGCATTCTATCCCAACCCGTTTATGCTCATGGTTTGGAAAACAAAAATTCATTTTAAAAGTTCGGAACCCTTGCGGTTTCCGTTTATTTGTTTATTCGGCCTTTTTGAAGATGGCGAGTGCCGTTGTTGCCAACCTAGGGCTCTGATACCATATTGTAACACCCCGAATCCTAGAGTACTCGAAATGCTACAAGCTGGGACCTCACAATGGGTCCCGGCCCTTAGCCTGACAACAACTTCATCGGACCTTACAACACGACACAAATAAAAAGGCAAAACATAGAGTTTTATAACATGAGCGAAATAAAATTTCAAATCTGAAAACAATACAGCCAAGTCTCAAAACCGAAAATACCAACATCAGTCTCAATAGTCATAAAATAAAATATAACAGTCCCGTCCTATAATGCACGGAATCCCGGCTGCCCACTACCGCCGGATCACTCTTTCGCCTTCCTAACCTGCAAGGCATCTACAAGCGGTATAAAACCGTTAGCTAACATTCTATGCATAAGTATAAAGGTAAAAGCACAAACACACAACATACGTAATCAGCATGCAACACTCATTCCTTTTTATTATCTTTAATTAAGTGATACGTCATTACTAATGATACTTATTTTGTGACACGAGGGATTCCCAAACCTCGCCCTTGTCCCCGTTTACCAACGTGGAATGGTACTAATGCATTTGACCGTCTACCGGACTGGGCTGGTCGCAGGGAACCTCCTAGACTCTCGCAAGAGCTAGGCAGATGATGTCACGACCCGTTATCATAGACTTGGGTCAATTATACAATATACTACAGTCGGCCTATTCCGGTTTCCGTATTTATCTTAACTATCAAACACCACTCATACACATCACCAACATGCAAGAAGCCAACTAAGTAAGTCAGTGGACTTACAGAATTAAATCTCGTCTCTCTTAACAACACTCAATCAGTAGCTGCAGGAACTCAGTTGCCTGTCAAAGGAGGTACGTGGGTCAACACTCTTCCTTGGATACTTAGAAGTCTAAAACTCCTAAGATGTACGATTCTATGTGCAGAAGTATTACAGTGTTTATTTAAGGTAAATTGACTATTTTACCCTTGGTCCCGAGACTTCCAAAAACCCGTAATATGTACTTAAATTCTTACTTGAGGCTAACCAATCATATTCTACTCCCTAGGATGATTTTAGGTAACAACTAGAAAAACTACCCATTTTCTATTTCCCGAAAATTCACTAAGGTCCAACTACAGCTTCAAATATGAAATTAAAATAAACTTGTAAAAATTCCAAAATAACTTTCTAAATTATCTATGATATCTAATCTACTCATAGGAGAAAGAATTTCTAAAACTGTTCAATCGTTAATCCTACAAAAATCTTTAAAGTTGGCTATAACACTAAAACGTTCCTATACTTAGTAATATTCAATGCTGGAAAAAAATCAGCTCAACTCCTCCACTTTGAGACCCTATAACTCTCAATCCGACCGTTCATTTCTTCTCAAATTTTACCACTGTAAACTACTTATATCTACCTATTAGCTATTAAAATTTCAACGGTGGATCTTCTACGAAACTCTTTAACATTGATTCACAACAGTGGGTAAACTTAAACTTCAAAACTGAAAGAAACAATTAAAATAATTCCTTTACAGCAGTCCATTGGTTCTCTACCTATCCAGAAACTCTCACTCCAATCTTAACCTAACGTATTTCTATAACAGAAGACATCACTGTTAACAAGGGGAAGATGGAAGTGCTTACTCACGATCTTGCAAGCTGCTGAAGAAGACCGTACACTAACGATCTCCACCTGACTTTGGCTTTAAATCCTTTGACGACAGGGCTAAGGCGAAGCTGGTTGCTGTACGCTTGATCCAAGAAGACTCGAGTCTTCAGCACAAAGGATACACGATCAACAACTAGTTTTGGGCGCACATAGGGTAAGGAAAATTCGGTTTAGAACTCACCTATGCAGAAGGAGGCTCCCAAACGTGGCTGCACTGCTGGATGGCTCAGCCGTTGGACTACTTTTGTTCGTCTTTCTGGGCACGCAACAGATGGTTGCTGTTGAGACGCTGTAAACGTGACCCTCCCTCCCTTGGTTGCTGATTGCTACAACGTTGAAGAGGCTCTCGAAGTGGGCTGTTCTGAGCGTGACAGAAGATAGAGGAAATCAAAAGCCCTGTTGTAGAATTAAAGGAGTGCCAATGTTGCCTTAAAACCGGTTGTTACAGAAGGGATCTTCAGCAGCCGTTACATGGAGAAGAGAAGGAAGGAGAAGGCCGGCTGTTACCCTTCCTGCTGAACGATTAATGGAGCAGTTACAGATTCAAGGTATTGGGTTGGAGAGGAGTTGTACGTACTGGGCTGGAGAGGAGTTGTGCGGTCCGCCTGATGGGCTGTTAATGGGCTTGTAACCAACCTCTCCTGGACTGCTGCAGGCCGGGCTCGAAGTCAAGCTGGGGCTGTTGTGGGTAAGCAAACTGGGCTGAGATTAAGGTAGGAATAGTGGGCTGAAAAATACAAGATAGATGGCTGAAATAATTGCAAGAAAGATGGGCTGAATTGTTTGTCAAAAATCTGTCAAAACTCGTCATGGCCTTGTCAGGCCCATGAATGAGTTTGTCACAGATTTGTCGGGCTTTGTCATGGCCTCGTCTCAGCTTAGTCATGATCTCGTCACAACTTGTCATGATCTCGTCTAAAGTCATCGATAAGAATGAATTATAATAACTAGGGTTTGATATAAATCTATCATTTTATTTGAATTAAATTCTACATAAAATAATAAATAATTATAAGAATTAGGGCTTGATAAAATTTTATCATTTTATGTGAATTAAGTTCTACATAAAATAATAAAATTTGTGAAGAAATAAGTACTAGATAGAATGGGAAACCGTCAACGGCTCGAAGTCCGATTTGCTTCGGAATTAAACGGAATAAAAAATTCCGGATATTACATAAACTAAAGTCTATCCAATGTTATACAAAAAGCCTCAGGAAGCATGATGAAACATCAACGCAATAAAAAACATGGAAAGAGCAAAAATCAAAATCCTACAAATGATGTGAATAGAGAACTACTATCGAACTCCTTATTGCTCCAAGAGTGGCCTACTCGGATTGCTCCTAATAGCTCCTCTTCTTATGTCGCCAACGCTAAAAGAATGAACCTAATCACTCAGATTTGTCACTCATTTTGCCAAGGCGCCCTTTTGGGTTTTCACCTTGCCACTCTTCTTTTTTCTAAGTTAGGCTCACCATTTCTCACATCACTCAAGTCCACTTTTGTACCAACCTAGTGTTGGTCGGACTACTCTTTTTGCCTAAGCCGCCCTTTCGGGTTTTCGACTTATCCCAGGAATTTTCTTTTCCTTTTTTCATTTTTTGGCCTTTTTTTTAGTTTCAACTATACAAACAGATTTCTCAAACACACAAACAACCATGATCAATAATGAAAAATGCAAGATAGAATCTCTCCCCCATGCTTGAAGATCATTTTGCCCTCAAAGTGTGAAAATGAAGGCAAAAACTAAGAAGGGAGAAGGATGAAGAACAAGCTCACTAATAAGATGGTACGGGAGCAGTGGGCACTTGGGGTACTCCAATGGGTACGAGAAGTGGGAGAAGAAGCGCTCCTGCCGCTGGTGGAGATTAGGTGGTGGAGTGGTGGATAAGTGGAGGTGAGTGTGGAGGCTAGGGTTTGTGTGGTGAGGGAAAGAGGGGGGTTGGAGATTTGAGAGGAGGTGACATTTTTCTTTCCTTTTTTTCTTTTTTTTACTTGTCTGTCATCAGAACCGCCGTGATTGCGTCTCTTCTTTGCCACGAGTGCGGGCACTTCTGGGTTAGCCGTGGTCGCATCTCTTCATAGCCGCGGGGACGGATAGATGAAAAAGGACTTCTACTTCTACTTCTTCGGGTTGCCTCCCGAGCAACGCCTTTGTTTACCGTCGTTGGCTCGATGTAAGTCCTTGATCATGCTTGTATGACTCCTCCGGGTCATCCATGATCCAACCACTTGCTTTCTCACTTTCTTCTAGTGCGTCCTCAACCTTCTTCCCTTGAAACGTTGATGGTACACCCTTCAGCCTCCTATACGACAGAAACAACAAGCTATTGGTTTGGAGTTATAACATTGGGTTCAATGGCCAATTTATTATGTTAATGCACATGAGTTAGAACATCTTGCAATTCCACTTTCAAAGCAAATTCTGCACGCTTTTCGTTTTCAACACCAAAGTCCAAATTATCAAAATCAAAAGCATCAAAGATAGGCTACATAACCGGCTTAAAAGTATTAATGGAACACAAAGAAGGAACGTCAACGGAGTGTTTTATGGAAATAAACATATCAAACTCAATTACCTCATCATTGAACTCCATAGTGAGTTTTCCACTAACATAATCAATTTTTGTTTTAGCCGTTATTAGAAATAGTCTTCCTAATATGATGGTATGCATGTTATGTTCCATATCAATGACAAAGAAATCAACATGAAATATTAATTTGTCAATTTTGATTAGAACATCTTCAATTAAACCTTTATGGTGGATATTAGAACCATCAACTAGTTGCACAATTGTACGTGTTTCATGTAAAGGCCCTAAACCAAGTGATTAGTAAATGGAATATGGTAAGACAATAATAGAAGCACCTAAGTCTAGCATAGCTTTGTCAAAACGAGTTTCGCCTATGACACAAGAAGCGCTTACCATATCCGGATCACTCTGTTTCTTCGGCATATGTGTTAGAAAAACTGCGGAAACGTGCTCACTCTCATTCACCTTTTGTTTCCCTTTCATCTTTTGCTTCCTTTTGATGGTACACAACTCTTTTAAGAAACGAGCATATTTAGGCGCACTTTTCACGAGTTTAAGAAGGGGAATGTTTACCTCGCATTTTGAGAAAGTCTCAAATAGTTCCTTATCATCAATGACCCTTATTTCTTTGAGTGTCTCAAGGAAGGGAGCAAGAGGTCTCTCTGAATAAAGAGGTGGAAAGTTTGGACGGACATAGGAATCTCCTTCAAAGACACCTACTATTGGTTCATCCGTGGCCGCGGGATTTTGTAGCCGTGATCGCATTTCACCATTTTCAGCCGCAGGGGCGGCTCTAGTTGACCGCGGGTGCGGGCTCATAGGTAATGATGCCGCGGGCAGGGCCGCAGGCGCGGCTGGACTGTTAGAAGCCAATTTTTCGTCTTCATTTCTTGATTTTTGATCACTAGCTTCCCACTCTTGAGAGTCAATTCACAAACACTCTCATTTGGGTTTACCACTGTTTGAGAAGGCAAATTTTCTGAGGTTTGAGCTTCAATCCTAGTAATTGCTTCCGCTAATTACCCAACTTTCTTTTCCAAGTTCTTTATGCTAGATTTCATGCTTTGGACATGTGTAGCAAAATGTTTAGTTAATGTTTGTAGCATTTTTTCAGTTGAGTCCGACTTACCTTGTCGAGGTTGCTATTGTGGGTTTGGCTGATCCCTCCATGTTCGCTCCAAACGGTGTGTGCAAGCTTTAAATTTATAACCCTAGACTTAAGCATAAAACAAGGATGCGAACCCGCAGTGTACGGGTCAATCGTAGTAAAAGCAAGAAAATTCCAGGGGTCGATCACAGGGACTCGGTGAAACAAAGTCAACACGGTATGCTATGTCAATTCTAACCACAAGAGCGATTAACACAATCAAAGATGAATAAGAAGTCAATAAAGCAAACATGCAATTCTAGGGATTAAAGCATCTAGTTGTGGTTCCAACTCAAGATCTATAGATAAGCGAACAAAGCTGAGTTTTTTGCGTGGGGAAGGTGTTACTAAAGTGGAGTAGATCACCGGGTAAGTCTCACTACACACTAATCCTAAACCGTAACTCCTATTACCGGGTAAGTCTCAAGGAATCAAGATAAAGAACTATAACCTCAAACTAACATACCATCTAAGGGAATAGAATCAACCTTTACCGGGTAAGTCTCAGGCTAACTCACAAAGATAGGATGGAAGCACACTCAAACCCCAATAAAGGATAAACCTTTATTACCTACACTTATGATCGTTAATACACAAACTAAGGAATTACCGGGTAAGTCTCATCCTAAGCTTGCATTGAACCAGTAAGGTGAAATAAGAATAGGATTTAGCAAACTCTAACACTTAACGTTCTGTTTAGGTTCGGATAAGTCACCTCGGTCAGAAGAATTCCACCCCGGCCGAGATGTTCATCAACCGAACGAGATGCTTAGGGTTAAGGTTAAAGACTCGAACTTTCAGGATCCTACTGGAATCTAAGATTATTCTATCATCGTTTTTCCCACAACCTTCAGCTAATCACCCTAGAATCACACAAGGAAATTAGCCACTCATCATCATAATGAAAGTATTAAAATATATGGGAAGAAGGTGAATATTTGAACAAAGAAGAATTTAATGAAAAGACTTCAATAATTGAATCAAATATCACAACAAAGCGTTCCTTGGATAATATTCCAAAAAGACAAGACAACAATTGAGGGAATTGAAGACAATCTTACAAAACCCTTCAAAAAGCTATAAAAGCTATGGACTTCAATCTTCCTTCAACCTTCAAAAAGGTTCTTCGAAAACTCCCAAATTGGAGTATGCTGCTGCTGCGTAAGCGGGTGTATGCGGGATGCCGGAATTGTGGGAAATCCGACCCTTTTTATAAGAAAATAACCCTCCAAAGATAATAAATCTTAGAAAGATATTTTCCCATAAATATAGGTAAAATATATGATTCTGCATATCTCCTTCCTTCCAGAAGCCAAGCCCAAAAATATAAGATCACTTTCCAAATTTAAAAGATCTCCTCGAAGAATAAAATATTCTCGCCGCGTCCTAGGTGTTCGCCTCGGTCGAGTCGGCGTCTCTGGATCACCTCGGTCGAGGTGAATCAATGGTCAACCGAGGTGACTCACAACTGAAGGTGAAATCCCTCAAAACTGCTCCAAAGTAAATCTTTAATCCATGGCTATGCTCCCTGGATGTAGCTCCAAATGACTCATGACTCCTTTTGCTCCTTTTTGATGCAAAACGTACCATATTACCTGCAATTACAACGAAACTAGGTGTAGACCTCGATTCTCGCAAAGGTAGATGAAATGGTAATACAATCACATAATATACATACAAACATGCAGATTATGAAAGATAAAACGTCCAATCAAACCCTAAAATATAGACTATAATTCATGCTATCAAAATACCCCATACTTAGCCCTTGCTTGTCCCCAAGCAAGTTTCGCACATAGAAGACAAGATAGAATGGATTAATAGTCATAAAAATCAATGAAAAAGTCTTTCAAAAACATTTTATGGTGTGCAACTATCATAGATCACTCTAAGAGAATACTTCCTGGAATTAAAAACTCAATATGATCAAAACATTTTATAAATATAAGAAAGTTGTTCATCTTTGCATAAAATCATAGAATGCATAATAAATCATAATTATCAAAATTAATCATGTATAATCCAGTTTAAACCACTAAGTCAATCAACAAGCTCAAGGTCTCAAGGGCTTCCCAAAAGAAAGGTCAAGAAACGTGTAGGGTAGGGATGTATGTAAGGTAATGTGGTGCTGGTATCCGGGAAAAGGATGAACTTCACTTTCACTTCAACTTGCAACATCTTCCACTAATAAGCTTTGCTTATCTCACACTTTTTTTTTTCTTTTACTTTACTTTTTGGGATGCATGGACAGAGGTGCACAATAACCGAAGCCTAGGAAATCTGCAATCATCAATTTCTCGAGATGCATCAAACCCTTGATGCACATACCATGACCCGTTAGGGATATCGCTCAATCCGACTTTGGCAAGACACAAACACCCGGCTATGTGAATGGTGCCGAGTTACTCATCTTCATGATTGACTTCCCCAAACCTATTATTGCTTTCTAACATTTTCACTTCCAGCCACTTCTCAACTTTAACTTGCTTTCACCACTTTGCTTGCTTCCAAATTCCCGGATAGGTAAAGGGAGGCAAAATTTATATGAGGGGCTAAGCATGATCAAGAAGAAGAAGAAGAAGAGAATGAATTGCCTTGATCTTTCCAAGAAGAAAGTGATAGAACTTATCCTGCGGTGTCAACCTTCAAATTCAACATAATTTGGATAAAAACAAAGTATTAAACATGCCAATAATTTCAAACAAAGCATTTAGCAACTTAAACATATTATAAAACCTTTCAAACACATAAAGAATTTAAAACCAGTAAGTAAACAAAATCTTCACTGAGATCATATCCAGATAAATAACACAAAATCGTTTTCGAAAACTTTCTGTTAACCCACCTCGGTCGAGGTGTTCTTGGTTCAACCGAGGTGAAATGCCTCGTTTGGCCAATACTGACTCGGTCGAGGTCGAAAATTTTTTTTAAAACCATTTTTTTTTTCGGTTTCGACGTTTTTCTCAATCAAATAACCTGTAGGTATGCATGTAATATCAGATAATCATATAAATGCATAAGGGAAGCATCAATAAAATATCCGATAAATAATATACATCAAAGGTGGTCAAATAACATACATCACGTAGTCAAATAAGTACCCCATACTTGAGACACACTGTCCCAGTGGGTATAATAAAAGTCTAAACAAAAGAGAACTCACCGGATAAAAGCCGAACTGCATAAAAAAATATAATAATAAAATCCTGCAGCTCCTCAGTAGTCTCGATCCGGTGGTGGTGCATATGGATACTGAGTCGGATCGTAAGGATGGCCCATGATACGCTCGAACTGAAGCTGGGCCATGATGTGCTGATGATGCTGCCGCTCCTGCATCTCGCGGATATCCAGCGATAGTGCAGCGTATGAGTCGATAACCTGATCCGTCAGGTCATCGATCCGTCGGTGAGCAGCTCTATCCCTCACTCCACGCCTCCTGCGTCTAGCAGGTCTGACTGGAGAAGTCTCAGCTGGTGCCGGCTCAGTGTCCTCCTCATCATCCAAATCTATAATAGGTGGCGCGCTCGTCCCAGCTGTATCTGTCCCTGTGTCCATCGGGACGCCACCCTCTGTCTCATCTAATGTCTCCTCATCGTCGTCGTCATCCTCAGCCTCCTCCTCCTCCTCAGCTGCAGCAGGGGCAGCTGCTCCCTCTCTGTAATCCTCCATCAGTGGACCCCAAGCGGTCTGCCAATAATGTGGATCAGAAACTGTGAACTGTGTAGACCACCTGATGCCCTGAGGTGCGGTCAGCTCCCATGGCATAGCGACGTAAGGTGTAGTCAGTCCTCGGGGAACCAAAATCCTCCGAGTAATCATCTCCTGTAGTCCGAGCGGCTTGGCAGCCGCTACCATAGTACACCTACTCAGATCCATATCGTGATAAGTAGCGATATGGGTCACTATCCCTCCACAGCATATATCTCCCTTCCCTTTGGCCTTGATCCTGTGCAGATCCTCTGCCAGCATCAATCCAAAGTCGGGGTATCCACCTGTAACCATGCAGTATAAAGCAAAGAGCTCCCCCTGTCGGACCTTCTGGGGCGTCTCAGTACGCGCCAGAAGTGTCTCGCTGAAGATCCTGTGGGCTAATCGAAAAGCTAGATGGAAGATAAGCTTCTCCCTGGAATCACCAAGGCGCCACCTATCTGCATGCTCTGTAATGTGGGCAATCTGACCCCAGAACTCTCTAGCTACGGCTCGGGTCGGGAAGTCTACAGCAGTGGGGGCAGGGAAGCCAAAGATATCTCTCCAGTGATCTAGAGGTACTAAGAAGTTCCGGTTCATCAACCGGTACTTCACAACCCTCTCTGTGGGGAGGTAAGTGAAGGAACTGACAAACTCGAGGGTCGGCTCTAGGTAAGCTGGGGCTCGGATCTCAGTAAACTGATCCAGCCCGACGGTGGTGATCATCCTCCTAAGATCTCCATCAACGTGGAGACAGTCAAAAGCAGAAATGTCCAGAAATCTAGGTGCGATCACTGGACGGCTAGCAATACGCTCATAATCTACCTGGTGTCTCTCGTGGATCACCGGGATAGAAGGTCGGGATGAGGAAGAAGAAGGGGAAGAAGAGGATCTATCTCTAAGGGCTAATAACCTGTCAGAACTCATCTTCAAACGACACTGTCAGGCTACCTCGGTCACTGACAAACTCCAAGAATCACCTCGACCGAGGTGCAGATCGACTGGACCGAGGCAAAGACAGTCGCGATTCCAACTCTCAGAAATTCAGTTCTTTTCCCCCTAAAATCACTACAGATGCTTCCTAAGGGGTACTTAAGCTTTTCCTCAACAGATTCAAGGGCAACCAAAGCCCAAATCGAAGTAAACGAGCGAGTTAGGGTTTCGATCGTTTTTACCTCGTTCCGGTCGAGTCGCTCGATCTTTCTGCAGATTCGTTGTTGCAATCGGTTCCTCTACCCTTCAATCTCGGTTTAGAAGCAGAAATCGTCGAAAACAAGCGAGAATCGAGAGGGAGCGAAGTGGGAGTCGCCGCGGTCGAGGTAGGTAAATAAAAAGTAAAAAATAAAATTTTTCCCTATTTATACTGTTACTGGATCTGTTGTCACCTCGGTCGAGATGGTCTTGACTGGACCGAGGTGGTACGGACCGAGGTGGTTCTGCAGGAACCCTAGTCGCCTCGGTTTCTCAAGAATCAACTCGGTCGAGGTTCTTTGACAATAACCGAGGTGCTTCTGTCTTCTCAGAATCTCGAACTTCTGTCCTTCCAGTTGTGCTCCTCCTCAGATATTCCCTGTTGTCTGTCCAGAACGCCAAAAACAAAGCAAAGCAAAGCAAAAACAAAAACTATCTAAGCTAGACTAGAAAACGGGAAAAGAAAGCAATACCTTGGGTTGCCTCCCAAGAAGCGCTTGATTTAAGGTCGCTAGCTGGACCATGATGCGTCTCAAAGGAGGTATATTGATGCAACCTCCTCAACCGGCGTTTCCGGTTGGTACTTCTTAAGTCTATGACCGTTGACCTTGAAGCTTCCGCTAGTTTCGCCCCATATCTCAACTGCACCATGAGGGAAAACATGTTTCACAACGTAAGGCCCGGTCCATCTAGATTTCAACTTACCTGGAAAAAGACGGAGGCGGGAGTTGAAGAGTAGAACTAAATCTCCTTCGTTAAGCTCCTTTGGAACGATACGCTTGTCATGCCATCTCTTCGTCCTTTCCTTGTAGATTTTGGCATTCTCATAAGCGTTCAAACGCAGCTCCTCCAGCTCGTTAAGTTCCAATAGTCGCTTCTCACCAGCCTCCTTGATGTCAAAGTTCAACCATTTGATAGCCCAATACGCCTTGTGCTCTAATTCAACGGGAAAATGGCAAGACTTTCCATATACCAAATTATAAGGGGTGGTACCTATGGGAGTCTTGAATGCGGTCCTGTACGCCCAGAGAGCATCGTCCAATTTCATAGACCAATCCTTCCTTATTCTAGAGACGGTCTTTTCCAAAATTGCCTTGATTTCTCTATTCGAGATCTCGACCTGTCCACTAGTTTGAGGGTGATAAGCGGTTGATACCTTGTGGGTCACCCCATACTTCGATAGAAGTGCTTTAAAATTCCGGTTGATGAAATGCGTTCCTCCATCGCTGATGATGATGCGTGGAGTTCCAAACCGTGGAAAGATAGTTCTATTCAAGAACTTCACAACCACCTTGGCGTCGTTAGTGGGAGAAGCAATGGCTTCAACCCATCTAGAGACGTAATCAACTGCAAGGAGGATGTAGAGGTTTCCGCCGGAGGATGGGAAAGGTCCCATGAAGTCAATCCTCCACACATCAAAGATTTCCACTTCTTGGATGTTATTAAGTGGCATCTCGTTCCTCCTTGATAAGTTCCCTGTTCTTTGGCATGCATCACAAGAGACAACAAAAGATTGCACGTCCTTAAATAATGTAGGCCAAAAGAAACCGGAACGCAATACCTTAGCGCATGTTTTATCGGTGCTAGCATGCCCCCCACAAGGAAGTGAATGACAATGTTTTATGACGTTATTAACTTCATCCTCCGTAATGCACCTTCGAAGCATCCCATCCGGTCCGCGCTTGAATAACAGCGGCTCATCCCAGTAGTAATGTCGTACTTCCTTGAAGAATCTCTTCTTTTGAGAGTACGTCAATCCGGGCGGCGTTTCCTGGCAAACAAGATAATTCACAATATCAGCATACCAAGGACCTTTATTTTCAGAAAGTTGGTGGAGGGAATGGTCCGCCAACAGTGGGTGAATGTCAGAGAAGGGAGTAAGAAAATTGGTATTCTCAGCAATCTCAGTCGACATCGTCCCGCCATCGACCTCGGTCGAAGTGCATAGGCGTTGACCGAGATGTTCTTCGGTCGCCTCGCTCAGTCCAGAAAGTGCCTCGGTCGAGGTACTGCTACTGGATCCGAGACTGGAGATCTTCATCTCCTGGATTAGCTTCTCAATTTTAGCTCCTGGATCCTCTTCCAGTGCCTTCAAGCTCCGCATATCTGCATCACAAGAAGCATCTATACCTTCCTCCATTAAACTGAAGCTTATAACTCTTTCGAGTGGGTCGTTAATAAGGATAGAGCTCACCAATTCTCTTGATTCTTCTTCATCGTAGATGTTGAAGATATCATCAGTTAGTTGCTCCCCTTTCATTGCTGCAAGTAGTGCGAACTCCACCTCATCGCCACCAACGTTGAATTTCAACTTGGCGTTCTTGCAATCCACATTGCAACCCGAAGTTGCTAGAAATGGCCTCCCGAGAATAATAGGAACAGGATAATCTGCGGGAATGTCAAGTACAACAAAATCTATAGGTAGATAGAAGTTACCTAACTTGACCGGAACGTCTTCCAAAATCCCCACGGGATGGGTAATGGAGCGATCCGCCATGTAAAGTCGAATCTTGACCGGCTTGGGCTTTCCAAGACCGATCTTAGTGCATAGCTCCAGCGGGATGATGCTCACGCTGGCTCCTAGATCACAAAGGGCTTCACAAGTGACATCCCCAACTTGAATGGGAATGCAAAATGAGCCGGGATCTCTCAATTTAGGTGGCATCTTTTCCTTCATGATCTTGATAAGCTCCGAAGATTTAGATGTCATCCTAACTTCACCAACATCCTCCAGCTTCCTCTTCCTTGATAAGATTTCTTTTAAGAACTTCCCATAGGCGGGCATACCTAAAATAGCATCAAGGAAGGGAATATTAATATGTAGTTTATTCATCAAGTCAAGAAACTTACCAAAGTGCTTGTCTAGATGTGCTCTGGCTCTGGATTGAGGGAATGGAAGTGGTGGCTTATATGCAGGAGGTGGAACATAAGTTTCTGTCGTTCCTCCTGCTTTCTGTTGCTCCGCCTCGGTTGGCATCTCGGTCGAGGTGTTCTTCGACTGGATCTGGACCGAGGTGGTCTGCGTCGAGCGAGGTACTGGATCTGCAGTTTTGAGTCCACTCCTCGTCGTTATGGCCATGCACTGGCCCTTAGGGTTAGTTTCCGTCTTCGCTGGAAGCTTTCCTGGGTCTCTTGGCGCTTCATTCGCCCTATTAGCAAGTTGCTGTTCGAGGGACTTTTGGGCCCTCGAAAATGAAGTCATAGAATTCTCCATAGCACTAAGCTTGATCAAGATTGCCTCCAGAACTGCGTCTTTCTTTTCCGGTTGAGACGAACTTGATCCTTGCCCTTGGCTTTTCAATGGAGTAGAAGAAGAAGAAGGAGAAGAGAGGAAAGGATTAGAGGAATCATTAGAGTTGGAGTTTGAATAATTGTTACCGTGGTTTTGATTATTCGCCCTCCAGTTGTTGCTATTGGATCCTCTATTGTTGTTGTTGTAGTTGTTGTTTTGGGGACCGTTGTTGTTGTTACGGTACCCGTTGTTGTTGTTGTTCCTTTGCCCTTGCTCTTCCTTCTTAGTTTGAGCCATCAAGAGCTCTTTTAATTGCTTCACGTCATTCTTCAACGACGTGAGTTGATTGTTGTTGGATTGAGTCTCTTGAAAGTTGACTCTTTTAACTCCACCTTCAGCTCCTTGGTGGGTATATTTCTCCATGTGCAAGGCTTGCTTCTCGATGAATTCCCAAGCCTCGTCAATCGCCATGTCCATGAAGGTACCGGCGGAGAGTAGTTGGAGATTGAACTGGGTGCTTCCGTCCAGCCCTTTGAAGTAGATCTCCAACAACTCGATCTTTGGAATCCCATGATGTGGGCAATCCAAAAGGATATCCTTGAACCGCTCCCAAGATTTGGACAAGCTCTCCTTGTCCTTCATGATGAAAGCATTGATCTTCCCTCTCATTTCAGCGGTCTTTGAGGGGGGAAAGAATTTGGTTAAGAATTCCGTAGTCATCTCCTCCCATGTGCTAATTTTTCCTGGAGGAAGAGATTGATACCAAGTAAGAGCTCTATCTTTTAAAGAAAAGTAAAAAGGTCTTAGCTTGTAGTTGTTATTTTCAATTCTGGAAGGTCGCAAGGTTTCCATCAAGATCTCGTAGTTTTGAAGATGTTGATGCGGCGACTCCTTCTCTAGCCCTCCGAATTGGCATTGGCGAATCATGGACAAAACTTGTGGTCGAAGTTCGTAGTCATGATCCGCTGGATCTCCTAGATTCACCCCTGGACGCCTCAGCTGTTGATTAGGGTCCATCCTTTGACCTAGGGTTTGTGGGATCCCTGCAAGAAGAACATCTCGGACTGGCATCCGAGGTGGAAGTACCTCGGCCGGGGCGACAGGTACTGGAATCTGCCTCGGTCGAGGGTCAACTACTGGATTCTGCATCGGTCGAGGATCAACAGGAGGATCTTCCCTCGGTCGAAGTAGAATCTGATCTCGTATGACTGCAATCTCAGCTTCGATTGCGGCAGTCTTGGTGCGATTCTCCTCTTTCTCTTGCCTTAGTTCTTCTTTACTGAGACGTAGCAGCTCCTGCGTCTCTTTCAATTGGGCCGCAAGATCGTGATCGTCTTGTTGGGCCATCTTCGCTTCTCTTAAGCGTCGCTTGTATGTCTTTTCTGGTTCGGGATCGTAAGGAACGATTTCCTTCCCAGCGCGGGTTCTTCGCATATACCTAAGAAAGAACCTGCAAAAATCGTCACTCAAGTAGAGTGGTTAGATGAAACGGGGCAAGCGCCCCAAGAGCAAACCGTACCGGCTCGGTCTAGACCAAGTCCCCGGCAACGGCGCCAAAAACTTGTTCGCTCCAAACGGTGTGTGCAAGCTTTAAATTTATAACCCTAGACTTAAGCTTAAAACAAGGATGCGAACCCGCAGTGTACGGGTCAATCGTAGTAAAAGCAAGAAAATTCCAGGGGTCGATCACAGGGACTCGGTGAAACAAAGTCAACACGGTATGCTATGTCAATTCTAACCACAAGAGCGATTAACACAATCAAAGATGAATAAGAAGTCAATAAAGCAAACATGCAATTCTAGGGATTAAAGCATCTAGTTGTGGTTCCAACTCAAGATCTATAGATAAGCGAACAAAGCTGAGATTTTTGCGTGGGGAAGGTGTTACTAAAGTGGAGTAGATCACCGGGTAAGTCTCACTACACACTAATCCTAAACCGTAACTCCTATTACCGGGTAAGTCTCAAGGAATCAAGATAAAGAACTATAACCTCAAACTAACATACCATCTAAGGGAATAGAATCAACCTTTACCGGGTAAGTCTCAGGCTAACTCACAAAGATAGGATGGAAGCACACTCAAACCCCAATAAAGGATAAACCTTTATTACCTACACTTATGATCGTTGATACACAAACTAAGGAATTACCGGGTAAGTCTCATCCTAAGCTTGCATTGAACCAGGAAGGTGAAATAAGAATAGGATTTAGCAAACTCTAACACTTAACGTTCTGTTTAGGTTCGGATAAGTCACCTCGGTCAGAAGAATTCCACCCCGGCCGAGATGTTCATCAACCGAACGAGATGCTTAGGGTTAAGGTTAAAGACTCGAACTTTCAGGATCCTACTGGAATCTAAGATTATTCTATCATCGTTTTTCCCACAACCTTCAGCTAATCACCCTAGAATCACACAAGGAAATTAGCCACTCATCATCATAATGAAAGTATTAAAATATATGGGAAGAAGGTGAATATTTGAACAAAGAAGAATTTAATGAAAAGACTTCAATAATTGAATCAAATATCACAACAAAGCGTTCCTTGGATAATATTCCAAAAAGACAAGACAACAATTGAGGGAATTGAAGACAATCTTACAAAACCCTTCAAAAAGCTATAAAAGCTATGGACTTCAATCTTCCTTCAACCTTCAAAAAGGTTCTTCGAAAACTCCCAAATTGGAGTATGCTGCTGCTGCGTAAGCGGGTGTATGCGGGATGCCGGAATTGTGGGAAATCCGACCCTTTTTATAAGAAAATAACCCTCCAAAGATAATAAATCTTAGAAAGATATTTTCCCATAAATATAGGTAAAATATATGATTCTGCATATCTCCTTCCTTTCAGAAGCCAAGCCCAAAAATATAAGATCACTTTCCAAATTTAAAAGATCTCCTCGAAGAATAAAATATTCTCGCCGCGTCCTAGGTGTTCGCCTCGGTCGAGTCGGCGTCTCTGGATCACCTCGGTCGAGGTGATCAATGGTCAACCGAGGTGACTCACAACTGAAGGTGAAATCCCTCAAAACTGCTCCAAAGTAAATCTTTAATCCATGGCTATGCTCCCTGGATGTAGCTCCAAATGACTCATGACTCCTTTTGCTCCTTTTTTATGCAAAACGTACCATATTACCTGCAATTACAACGAAACTAGGTGTAGACCTCGATTCTCGCAAAGGTAGATGCAATGGTAATACAATCACATAATATACATACAAACATGCAGATTATGAAAGATAAAACGTCCAAACAAACCCTAAAATATAGACTATAATTCATGCTATCACTCCACCTAAAGTTGGGATGATCACGCCATCCCAGTTTGTAGTTTTGAGCGTATGAATCATTCCTTGGATGTTGTTGTTATTGTTGTTGTTGTTGTTGTTGTTGTTTTTGTTGTTGTTGTTGTTGTTGTTGTTGTTGTTGTTGTTGTTGTTGTTGTTGTTGTTGTTGTTGTTGTTGTTGTTGTTGTTGTTGTTGTTGTTGTTGTTGTTGTTGTTGTTGTTGTTGTTGTTGT
>BSUD01000005.1:30688768-30729793 GCA_033239045.1 Fagopyrum esculentum | reverse complement strand
TCGCTCGGTCTCCCATATAGCCTCTCGAGCTAAATGATGTCCCCATCTGACCTTCACCATCGGAATCTCCTTGTTTCTCAATCTTCGAACTTGCCTGCCTAAAACCTCAACTGGTTCTTCTGGGTAGGACAAGTTCTCAGATACTTCTATCTCAGGTTCGGGAATGATATGACTAGGATCTGACCTATACCTTCGTAGCACCGATACGTGAAAGACGTCATGAAATCTTGATAACTCAATTGGTAACGCCAACCTATACGCAACTGGTCCGATCTTCTCTAAGATCTCATATGGACCAATGTATCTCCCACTTTAACTTTTAGCCTTCTCAGTGTAGCATCCTCATCCCGTCTAGCTAAAATCTCATCAAGAATCAAAGGTCTTACCCGAATGTTTGCTATTAACTCAGGTCCTCTCACGTCCATCTCTACTCTCATAACTCTGGGAGCTAATAGATGCTCAACTTTATAGTAGATCTCACCTCTCTGAACCTATCTACCTCTATGGTGACTTCCTTTGTATACCAAAGTTATATGAGTGGATGAATAATCCATTACTAACATCACATCAAATTCTCTCAAGAAATCATCCCATGTCAGCACATGTGGTATACTACGGTCATTAGGGACCGTGTCCCACCAATCTCTAGTTGCTCCCTTAAGCAAGAATATAACATATTGGACCCGTTCCTCAGTAGGGCAAATAATTCTATCTAGAATGGACACAATGTTCCTCAACCACTCTTCCACTACCAATGGATCAATGGTCCCCTCAAACGACTTTGCCCCTTGGCGGTGAATCTTCTCGAAATTCTTGTCCGTCTCTACTAGAATAATACCCACCTGAGACATTGTTGTGTCTATGGTGGTATAACTTCTCTCAAATATTGCACCAACACGGGCATACCAACCATACCTAATGGTGGTAGTGGTACATGATAACTTGTACCTAAGGGTGCTCCTGATCATTTATATCTAGAGCATGTACAGATTCCGTCGACCCTTCATAGCTGTGCTCAGCCATCTAAATGAAAAGAAACTTTCAAAAGCTTGTCAGAAAACATCCCACAACCCAAGCCAAGGAATCATATCTCTGCTCTGATACCAACCAAATGTGATACCTATTTTATTTCTAATTTATTTCCAATTAATTAACCTTGTTTAAAACAATAAGCGGAAAGACAGAAAACGTAAAATTTTAAAACTTTATCCTACAACATATATACATACTGACACTTGTCATGAAATCCTTTTTAACAAAACACAAGAGTTTAAAACCACACAAACATCCTAGGCGGTAGCATCCCATACAGCCCACCTGGTATGATCTCAAATCCAGGTGTTGGGTCCGACGTCCTTGCCTTGATTAGGCTGAGTCTGAGTAGCTGGAAAAAAAGTGGATAAAAACAATGAGCCACAAGCTCAGTAAGGGTATAGAAATCACGCTCCCCAATATATATAAGTATCTAATATCCCGTCCCCAAAGAACACTTTATACCCTTTCTCACAATCTAAAGTCCATACATACATATCCCCATTCACATTTAATTCCACAACCATTCATATCACATAGCATATAAACATTCAAGCATGTAATCACACCACATATAAACATACCATCTCCTATAAACATATCATATCATACCATCACATATAAATAATCATAACATAACATATAACATGCTAGACTCAATTTCATCGATGCATAGGTGATAATTAACTAACTAGCCCCAACTGATCGTACGATATATTTTCTCATGTGCTTTCGTATTTCTTTTCTCTTTAGGTTGGCCAACCCGATAGCGTTGTAGGCCCCCTTGTAGATCAAGCGCTGACCTCGGCTATCTAATCTTTGAGACCCCTCGTAGATCGAGCGTTGTCTCTATATATGTCCCCAGGTGGTGCAGGACATTTCCGAGGCCCCTCGTAGATCGAGCGCTGCCTCTATATAGTTTCTCATCCCCAGGTGGTGCGGGACATTTCTGAGGCCCCTCGTAGATCGAGCGCTGCCTCTATATAGTCCCCAGGTGGTGCGGGACCCAGTTGGGCTAACTAATCAATTACCATCCTATATTATCACTTTTATATCATAACTCAGTTTCATGCTTTCATCTCATCAAAACCATACTTCTCATGCATACATTACATTTCATATAAATTTCATCACATTCTCACAATTACATGCTTCACATTCATATATAATACAACACCATTCTAAGCATACAATTCATTCACATAATTCACAAGGCATGTAAGAAATCATAATATCACACATATCATAACAACCACATTGATGCATGCTTAAAGATTATACCATATCTCTTCATAACATTTCACATGTAAATATATATATTTTATACGTAAAACTAATCCCATATTAAATACCTAATATATATTAAGAAAGTGTAATTTATATACACTTACCTCACAAGTAAGAACAATAAAACCTCGTAAACCAACTATTGAGTCCGTTTCCCACTCGGACTATCCTCCTTTCTCGTATTAGGATACGCTCACAAAGCAACTACGTTATAGTTAGACCGAAACCTTCAACAACACCTGTTGAGAATATCATATTTTTCGTATCAAACTTCTCGATTCAAACACCAGTTAAATTCATTCCTTTGAATTTAATTAACTTATAACCTTCTATAGAATCCCAATTTAATTAATTAAATTTCACCCGAATAATGTAACGAGCATAATGGAATTTCCAATTATCCATTTTGACAAGCCTATGGTCAATTTAGGCCAAATCATAATACGGAAACGAATAAACTCATAACTTATTCGTTACTAACCCGATTGACGATCCAGAAGAAGATTCGGAATCACAACGACGCAGGCTATGCTCGGACACCATAAAATTCACCGGAATCTGAGCGACGGACCCGACAAAGGAAAGGACATGCTCGACCTGGCCCTAACTTTGTCGGAAAAGCGGAAACTCGGTACCAACATGAAGAGGACGAAGAAAGGAATCCGAAAACTCAAACGGATTCGAAATCGGATTACAAACGAAGAGAAGATCTGAATTTGAAGCTTGAAAGAAATCAAGGCTTTTACGAGGAAATGTGAAAGAAAATGAATGAATTTCCGCTATTTATAGAGAAGTCGATAATTATCCTTTAGCTTTATCCTTTAGCATAATTGATAATTATCCTTTAGCATAATTGATAATTATCCTTTAGTATTATCCTTTAGCCAAGTCGATAATTATCCTCTAGCGTTATCCTTTAACAAAGTTGATAATTATCCTCTAGCATTATCCTTTAGCAAAGTTGATAATTATCCTCTAGCATTGTCCTTTAGAAAGTCCATGATTATCCTCTTACCAATTCGAAGGCGGTTTGAGCCCTTTCTCCAAACTTCTCGAAATTGGAATACTAAATCCTGAATACTATGTGGATAGTTATTCCACAATTGTCTCGGAAAACGCGTATTCCTAACCCGTCTTTCTTAGCCTCTAAGAAACAAAATAGCGACTCTTTTGGCCATTTTGTCTTTCCATGTTATTTCATATCTAGGACATGTCCGATATCCTGATTATTTTTCTCAACTGCATTTTTATTAAT
The DNA here is from genome assembly GCA_033239045.1 of Fagopyrum esculentum. Classification (NCBI taxonomy): domain Eukaryota; kingdom Viridiplantae; phylum Streptophyta; class Magnoliopsida; order Caryophyllales; family Polygonaceae; genus Fagopyrum; species Fagopyrum esculentum. Next base: position 30,726,219 of record BSUD01000005.1, on the reverse strand, counting down.
TGAAGCTCCCAAATGCTCCAAATAACACCGGGGTGTAATATCATCTAGGAGCAGGTTACCTCGAGAGGTATCTCGTGTTAAAACGGATTTAATTCCTTAAAATTCCCGATTAGGTCATCTTCGATTTTTGACTGTTACACCGAGAGGCCAAGTGTTGGCCATTACAACAAGGAGTGGGCTGAGCATGAAAGATCCCTTACCTAAAGGGAATGACAAGGGAAAGCAAGTAGTGGTGGAAGAAGAGCCATTGCAAGAAGAAGGAGGCAAGAGCAAGGATGATGAGCCAACATATGTGGCACCGCCTCCATACAAGCCACCACTACCATTCCCACAATCACGAGCAAGAGCTCACTTGGACAAACACTTCGGTAAACTCTTTGAACTTATGTCTAAATTGCATATTAACATTCCGTTCATGGATGCTATTCTAGGTATGCCGGCCTATGGAAAATTTTTTAAAGAGATACTCTCCAACAAGAGGAAGTTGGAGGAGTATGGAGAAGTGAGGATGACAAAGAGATCTTCGGAGTTGATTCAAACTATGAGGGAGGAGATGCCTCCTAAGCTAAGAGATCCGGGATCTTTTTGTGTGTCGATTGGGGTTGGAGAAGTGCAATATGAAGCCCTATGTGATCTTGGAGCAAGTGTAAGCATCATCCCGCTTGCACTTTGCAACAAGGTTGGGCTAGGAGAGCCGAAGCCGGTCAAGATGACCCTTTACATGGTGGACCGTTCAATCACTCACCCCTTAGGGATTTTAGAAGACATACCGGTTCAGCTTGGGAAGTTCTATGTGCCAATAGACTTTGTTGTTTTGGACATCCCGGCGACTACCCGGTTCCTATCATTTTGGGAAGGCCATTCTTAGCCACCTCCGGATGCTTGGTGGATTACAAAAATGGATTCCTCTCCTTCAACATAGGATAAGAGAATATTAAGTTCAAGCTATCCACAATGATGAAGGGGCCAACCCTTGGTGAAGATGTATTCAACATTGTCGAGCAAGAGGAATGTAGAGAAGTTGTGAGCTCGATCTTGATCAAGGACCCCTTGGAGAAGGTTCTTAGCCCGAGTTTGATGGAGGAAGGAGTTGAGGATGATTGCAATGAAGAAATCAAGGCTTTGGATGCATTGGAAAAGGAGACAAGTGCTGAATTTGAAGTGCACGAAGTCATGCTGAACCACTGTAAGAACCACGGCTAGGGAGAGGGAACCACGGCCGTAATTTTGCCCGTGGAACTCTCTGGAATGCTCAAATGTGCCAACTTCTCAGATTCCACGATGGTGGTTTGGCCAAAGACCGTGGTTATGCCCGTGGTTTCTCTAGAAAGTGCCTTAGTGGTTGATCAAGCTTCTAGGAGCCTTGGAGAGTCTTCAATGGCTTTGGATTAATCTAATGTGAAGCTACATGGATCATCTCCAACCGATAAAGGTCCTCCTAAACTTGAACTTAAACCCCTCCCCTCTCATCTTAAGTATGCTTTTCTTGGTGAAGATTCTACTTATCCGGTGCTTGTTAATGCATCCTTGAGTGATGATAAGCTTGATAGATTGTTGCATGAGTTGAGATTGCATAGGAAAGCTATTGGTTATACCATTGATGATTTAGTTGGCATTAAACCTTGTGCATGCATAAAATCTTGATGGAATATAATCATAAACCTTCAATTGAACCTCAAAGAAGATTGAATCCCATAATAAAAGAAGTAGTCAAGAAAGAGATCCTTAAATTGCTAGATGCAGGAATCATTTTCCCGATTTCGGATAGTAAATGGGTTAGTCCCGTTCATGTTGTTCCTAAGAAGGGTGGTATGACCGTAGTAACTAATGAGAACAATGAATTAATCCCAACTAGGACGGTTACGGGGTGGAGAATGTGTATTGACTATAGGAAGCTTAATGTTGCCTCTAGGAAAGATCACTTCCCTCTTCCCTTCATTGACCAAATGCTAGAGAGATTAGCTCAACATTCACACTTTTGTTACTTAGATGGCTATAGTGGATTTTTCCAAATCCCTATTCAACCCGATGACCAAGAGAAAACAACATTTACATGTCCTTGGGGAACATTTGCATATAGGAGAATGCCATTTGGGTTGTGTAATGCACCCGCCACCTTTCAAAGGTGTATGATGGCCATTTTTTCTGAATATATTGAAAACATCATGGAAGTGTTTATGGATGATTTCTCGGTTTATGGATCCTCATTTGATGATTGCTTAGCTAACTTGTCTTTGGTGCTAAAGAGATGTGAGGAAACCAACCTTGTTTTGAATTGGGAGAAATGCCATTTCATGGTTAGTGAGGGCATTGTGTTAAGACATTTGGTTTCCCAACAAGGCATTGAAGTTGATAGGGAAAAAATAGAAACGATAGAGAAATTGCCACCACCTACCTCGGTGAAAGGGGTAAGGAGTTTTCTAGGGCATGCCGGTTTTTACCGGAGATTTATAAAAGATTTCTCTAAAATTTCTAAGCCTCTCACTAACCTACTAATGAAAGATGTTGAGTTTGTTTTCTCCAAGGATTGCCTTGAAGCATTTTGTAGGTTGAAGAATGCCTTGATCTCCGCCTCTATCATGCAACCTCTGGATTGGAGCCTTCCGTTTGAGATAATGTGTGATGCAAGTGATGTGGCCGTTGGGGCTGTTTTGGGACAAATGAAAGATGGGCTTACACATGCCATCTATTATGCTAGCAAGATGCTAGATGATGCCCAACTCAATTATGCCACAACCGAGAAGGAGTTGCTAGCGGTGGTGTATGCCTTTGAGAAGTTCCGGTCATATCTTGTTGGAGCCAAGGTCATTGTGTACACGGATCATGTTGCGATCCGTTATCTCCTCACAAAGAAGGATGCCAAACCTCGCCTCATTCGGTGGATCCTTCTCCTCCAAGAGTTTGACTTGGAAATTCGGGATAAGAAGGGTTCCGAAAATTCAGTAGCGGACCACCTTAGTAGGCTACCACCATTGGAGATTGAAAGAGATGACATCCCGATTGATGACTCATTCCGGGATGAGCAATTGTAAATGATGGAGGAGTGCTTACTTCAAGTGTCTAGAGGGAGTGAGCCATGGTATGCGGATATAGTGAACTACCTTGTGTGTGAGGAGGTGCCACACGGTCTATCGTATGCCCAAAGGAAAAAGTTTTTCTAGGATGTGAGGCATTACTATTGGAGCGAGCCTCTCTTGTTCAAGAGAGGACCGGATGAAGTCTTTAGGAGGTGCATTCCGGAGGATGAGGTGGAGAGTGTGATCCGCCATTGTCACTCCTTGCCATGTGGAGGCCATGCTAGCTCACACAAGACGTGTGCAAAGGTATTGCAATCCGGTTTTTATTGGCCTAACTTGTTTAGGGATGTGCAGAATTTTGTAGTGGCATGTGATGCTTGCCAAAGGACGGGCAACATCTCAAGGAGGAATGAGATGCCCTTGAACAACATACAAGAGGTTGAGATATTTGATGTTTGGGGTGTGGACTTCATGGAGCCATTCCCCTCTTCATGTGGCAACCTATACATTCTCTTGGCGGTGGACTATGTGTCGAGATGGGTGGAGGCAATCGCCTCTCCCACAAATGATGCCAAAGTTGTGGTGCGATTCTTCAACCGAGCCATCTTCCCTAGGTTTGGAACACCAAGAGTGATCATAAGTGATGGAGGGAAGCATTTCACCAATAGGAACTTTGGGACACTTTTGGCTAAGTATGGGGTGACTCATAAGGTGGTAACACCTTACCATCCCCAAACTAGTGGCCAAGTGGAGATCTCTAACCGGGAGATAAAGGGGATACTTGAGAAGACGGTTTCTAGAACAAGAAAGGATTGGGCTATGAAGCTCGATGATGCTTTGTGGGCATATAGAACCGCCTTCAAGACACCGATTGGCACCACTCCCTACAAGCTAGTTTATGGCAAGTCTTGCCACCTTCCGGTGGAGATGGAACATAGGGCGTATTGGGCCATAAGGTGGCTGAATTTTGACCTCAAGGAAGCCGGATAGAAGAGATTGCTAGACATTAACGCTCTTGAGGAGATCCGGTTGGATGCCTATGAAAACGCCTGGATCTACAAGACCAAGCATTGGTATGACAAGAGTCTCATCCCAAAGGATTTGAGTGAAGGTGACCTTGTCCTTCTCTTCAACTCGAGGCTGCGGCTTTTCCCCGGAAAGCTAAAGTCAAGATGGACGGGTCCTTATGTGGTGAAGAAGATCTTTCCCCATGGAGCGGTTGAGATAGGAGGGGAGCATTGTGTAGATTTTAAGGTGAATGGGCACCGTTTGAAGAAGTATATCCCGGGAGCTCCGGTGGATATGATTTCCCCACTTCACCTTGAGTGAGACGCCCCCGAATTTGGTCAAGCTAATGACCTTAAAGAAGCGCTTAATGGGAGGCAACCCATCGGTACATGTCTTTCCCTTTTCGTTTTTGTTTTGGTTTTCATTTTTCCGTTTTTGTGTGTTTGTGCGTGTTTGGTGTTTGTGTACTAGAGTCTAAGTAGCGTGGAAGCCTTGCATGGCATGAGGATGATGATGGTGATCTCGCATCAAACGTGGGTGGAGCGGACGTGGGACTTGGACGGCTAGCGGTGCTTAGCGCGGGTCCCGACGCCATAATGAACATTAAGAGCTCTCTACCACCTTTGATTGATCATCCACCATCACTCCACATGAGTGAACCAAAATACCAAAGCAACACCATTTTTTACATTGTGAGGACTCTCTTTCACTCTTCTTTACTTGATTTGCACATTGGGGACAATGTGTTTCTAAGTATGGGGTGGGGTTTTCATGATCATTTGCATGATTGCATCTAGGATATTTTCTTTTTGTCACATGTTTCATTAGCTTTTGCATTGTACATACATATTTCGAAAAATCCAAAAAATCAGAAAATTTAAAAAATTTTAGTGCTTCTAAGTTTGGGTATGACCCTTATGATGAGATTGTCTTGTGAATTGGCTATGGATGACCTTGTGTGTTGAATGGATGTATGCATATGTGGACTTGAATTACTTATCTTGAATCCCATGTATGAATTGTGATCATGATGTTTGCTTTGATTGGATTGAGGATTGATGGTCGAAATTACATGCTAGTTCTTGCACATCATCTAGGAATGACTAAGGCAATTCATCTTTTTGTACTTCTCATCTCGATCATGTTGTTTGAGCACCTTAATTGATATAAAAATTTGACCTCTTTTGACCCATCCGGGAATAGGAGCATGCTAGTGTGTTGTTGTGTGTGAAAAGCAAGTGTGGGGTGAAGTTGTTGATGAAAGAATGTTGTGAATGAAGTGTTGAATTTGTTGTGAAAAGTGTAGAAAAAATATAGGTTTGGGGACTTTGGTTTTGATGACGAGTAAGTCGGCACCATGCACATAATCGGGTGTTTGTGCCTTGCCAAAGTCGGATAAACCGAATGTCCTAACGAGCCTTGGTATGTGTGCCCGGTGTGAGGCACCTAGGAAAAATCCCGAGGTCCGCTAATCACCAAGGTTTTGGCTTTTGTACACCAATGCCATTGTCTCAAAAATAAGTGAAAGAAAAAGAAAGTGAAAAGGAAAAGAAAACAAAGAAAAGATGGAGAAAAATATACACTTGTGAGGAAGTTGATCAAAAATGAAATTGTGGAGTTAGTTCTTTTCCCGGATTAGCATCACATGACCTAAAAATTCCCACCTATTCACAACGTTTCTTGGCCTCTTCTTTCCTAAGTCCTTCTGACCTATTTGCATGTGTGTAAGACTTAGTGATCTAGATTGGATATACTCATGATCATCTTGACTTCTTCATTTTCACCTTGCATGCATGCTTTCGAGTTAAGTATAATTGTCTTTCCATGCCTTCATTCATTTGATGCATGATTGCTTGCCCATTGCCATGAAACATGACTATGAAGGTGATCCAATGTTAGAAGCACAATTCCAAAAAGATTTTGTTATTTTTCTGCATGCATAAATCATGTCATCTCTTAGTCTATAGTTGAGTCTTGCTCGGGGACGAGCAAACCTTAAGTATGGGGTATTTTGATAACACGATTTATGACGTTAGTTCAGGTATCCATTTAGGTAGTTTTTCCCCCTATTCATGCATAGTTTGACATTAGTTCATGACGTTTACGTTCAATTCATGCATATTGTCGAGATAGACGTCTACATGCACTATTGTCGGTTTTGTAGGTATTTTGGGGAGCTTTTGGAGCTTAATCGATACATTCGTGGATCATTCCTCCCGATGACACACTTCCGGACTCATTAAGAAGCAAGCTAGGAGCTAAGGAGAACACATAGGACCTTGTTGGTGCATGCCTTCCACCAACTCATGGCTTAACAATTAAAAGAGAGTTGTTTCACCAAAACCACGGTCACTGGCCCTTCCACGCCCGTGGAATTAGGCCGTGGTTCTCTCTGGACAGCTGTGACAGTTGTTCCACGATCTCCATAACTGACCCTTGCCCTTGATGGAGGATTCTCTGAGAATCCTCTCCCACACTCTCTCATTCCACAACATTCCATTGGAGGCTACTCTTGGAGGGGAGAAAAAACACTCTCATTTGGATAGGAAGAAGAAGAACACTAGTTTTAGAGTTTTTATAGTTTTTGAGAGATTTTTGAGTGAACTAGTTGAAGACATTTGCAAGTTTTTGTAAGGAATGGTTTGGACCGTCTTTTGAAGGGTTGTAAGTCTTTCTTAACATTTATTCAGCTTGGTTTTCTTGTTCTACTTATTTCATCTCTCTTTCATTTCATTTTCTTGCTATGGAAGCCATGAATGTATGCTTGTTGAGTTTGATTGTTAAAATGCATGTTGTTGACTAAGTAGTTGAGATTCTAAGGTAAGGAATGATGGTTATGGCTTGGAATATGATAGACTAGACTTAAATGTATCCTCGGATGATTTGCTTGCTCGAACTTAACTGTTGTTGAAAATTACGGGTTGTTCTTCCTCTTCCACGGCCGTGGTTTTGATCATCTGCCCGTAGTTTGCTTTTGTTGTGCTTGTATTGATAAATCTGAATGTTAGGATGTTAGATTGTTGAAATCCTAGTGTTTGTTAAGCATAATCTAGCCTAGGGTGACCTAATGCTAGCAATCTAAGTGAGAGAAGAGACTTACCCGGTAATTCTCGCTTTTAGATACCAATGATGATGAACTCTAGGTAGTAGTGAGCCTCACAAGCCGCTATTGGACTGAATGTGCTAGGATTGATGTTTAGGACTTGCCTTCCCGAGACTTACCCGGTGAGGAGAGGTTAGACTCCTAGATAGCAATTCGGTTTGTGTAGATGTCCCAAGCTTAGGCTCCTAGAAACTTACCCGGTGATAGGACCTTAGTAGCGGGATTAGTGGATCATGAGACTTACCCGGTGATTGATCCCATTTGAGAAACATTCCTTCCCAACATACCATAGCTAGTCCAAGATTGATTAGAAGCTTGAGTCCAATGCCATAACCGGAATTCCTAACCCCTAGAATCCGCTTTTCTCTCCTTGATTACATATCTCGTGTTTGTGTTGCTTGTTTGCGTTGCTAGCTAGATTTGTTAGTTTGTTTGATAATCTTGCACAATTGTGATCTTGTTTGATCACCACAAAACCAACCCAAAAACATTATGATTTTCATTTCTTTATTCCTTTCTCTTTTCCTAGACTAGATTTACACTATCCTTAGTCACTTATTTGATTCGATTTCACCTTAGTCTTTGTGTTCGACCTCAGAATACTATTCTTGCTACAAAACTAGCCATACACTGTGGGTTCGCTAGGAGTTAGGAAAAATATATCGAGTTATAAATTTAAGACTTTTGTGCTACACAATCTTAGCGTAACAGAAGGCACACTCAAACCCTAATGAAGGATAAACCTTTATTACCTACACTCATGATCTTAGGTATACAAACAAAGGAATCACCGGGTAAGTCTCATCCTAGGCTTGCGTTGAACCAGGATAGATTTAACAAGGATAGGATTTGGCAAACTGAAACCTCAACTTAGATAAGGATCAAGAAAGGTCTCACCTCGCTCAGTTAGTATCCCATCTCGGTCGAGACGTTCTACAACTGACCGAGGTGTTCGTCGGTTAAGGTAAAGGCTCGAGCTTTCAGGGTCCACTAGGATAAATGCTCATTCTTTCATCGTATTTCCCACAACTTTCAGCCAATCACCCTAGAATCGCATAAAGAACTTAGCCAACAATCATTATGATAACAATAATTAAATATATAAGAAAGGAATCAATATTCAAACAAAAAAACCTTAACACAAAGATCTCAATACCTCAATCAAACAATCAAACAAACAATCAAACTGCGTTCCTCAATCACAATCAGAAAGACAACAAAATCAAACCAAACTAGAAAATCTTACAACTTCCTTCAACCTTGCTTCAAAGCTAACTTCCTTCAAACTTCCTTCAACCTTCCAAACTTCCTTCAACTTGTGATCTGGAGAACTGCAGCTCCGAGATAATTAATCTCCAGAAAATCCATCTCTTTATATAGGACAATCACCTTCCTGAGATAAAATATCCTTAAAGGCAATTCCTTCCTTAAAATATCTTCCAATCTTCCAAATAGATTAGCCAAAAAGATATGCTTCCTTCCAAAAAATCATCCTAAAATATAGGAAATTCACTTTCCAAAAATAGAAGATTTTAGCAAAAAATAAAGATCTTATGGCCGTTAGATTATTCGCCTCGGTCCAGCCTGTCCAGAAGATCACCTCGGTCGAGGTGATACTGCAGCCAACCAAGGTGAATCTCAGTTACATGCCAATCAATCTAATCTGGTCCAAAATCAATCTTCCATCTTATTTTCATGGTTCTTGAGCCTTTCTTGTAGCTCCTCAATGCTCCATAATGTAGCTCCAATGACTCCTTAGCTCCATTTTGCTCCAAAACGTGCTATTTTCCCTACAATCACAAACGGAACTAGCTGTAGACCTCGATTCTTGCAAAGGTAAACAAAACAACATAATAATCAAAGAATATACATCCATACATGCAGATTTATGAAGATAAAACGTTCAAACCAATCCCAAAACATAGACTATAATACATGCTATCAATAACTTAACAAGACCCTCCATCCGTAAACCTACAAGATCAAATATAATGTTAGCATTCAAACAAGGATAAAGAGGTCTATAAAAGACAAACAACCCGTTAATCTTATTATATAGTTATATTCCTTTTCACAAAGACACTTGCAACCTGCTTATGCCTATTATGTTTGCTACTGGATTAGGGACCCGAACCCAGAACCAACAAGCCTTAGTACTTTGCATGAAACTAAGCTACTTAGATGGCCAAGCTAAATAGAAAGAAACATACAATCAACGTTAGAAGTAAGGAATATAACACAAATATGGTTGAGTATAAATTTCAATTAAAAAGAACTTACAACCAACTTTGTATGAAAGCTTCAATTCAACCAAATCCTATGAAAGCAAATACTAGAAGAGAGGTTTTGGATGTTGAAGAGATGATTATAACATCATCATAGCATCTCTATTTATACTACTTAGGACTCTAAATTGCAGTATAATACGCAGCCTAAACCGTCACCTTAAATGTCATAAAGTGAGAGTCTAAACAACCAAACTTTTTATGATTGTTGCACAACCGCGGGCACGGCGTCTAGGAGCCGCGGGTGCGGTTTAGTGCAAACAACACAAAACACTTCATCTTCATTCTGGCCGCCGGGCGCGGCATTGGAGGGCCACGGGTGCTAGTTCTTCTCAGCTTTTGAAACGCTTGTGACTCTTCAGTTTCTGACTTTTTGTTGTCTAGGCGCGGGTGCGGCCAATGTCACCGTGGATGCGGTGACATAGTTGCTTGGGCTTCCTCTGGTCCGTTGGCAAGGGTGCGGGGGCGCTGGCATTGTCTTCAGGTGCAGTCACCGCGGGTGTAGCCTAATGCCATCGTGGGTACGGTGACAAGGGTCTTTTGGATGCTGAAGTCACCGTGGGCGCGGCCTAGTGTCACTGCGGGTGCGGTGACACAGTTCTTTTGGACTCTGAAGTTGCCACGGGTGCGGTTCTTCAACAGGGACTTTGTCTTGGATCTCTCTTTGCTTCCTTTCTTCTTCCAACTGTTAAATCTTTGGATCTCTTCATTGCTCCCTTCTTCAACTGGATTTACACATTTGGCAACAAAATACAACCAATTGACTCTAAAAACATGCTTAAACTACCTAAATAAGAGAGTGATTCCATCACCTATCAATGAGTCATTCGGAGTAAGATGATTTTGAACTCTTTAACTATAATGAGTATATTGAGACATTGATAATTTTGAAACTCTTTTGATTATGATGAGTATCTTTTCAGAAGATGTTGATTTTGAAACTCTTTTGAGATGATTAATATATTTGAGATGAGCTTGGTTTGAAATCCTTTGAAATAATATTGAGTTATTTAAGGCATGATTGATTTTTAACTCCTTGAGTATATTGAGCATATTGGAAACGTGTTGAGGTTTTGAACTCTTTTGAGATGAGCATGAGTATATTTGAACTCTTTGAGTATTATGATGATTTTGGAAGCATGTTGAATATTGAAACCCTTGGAGTATTTCTAAAGTGATCAAGTGATATCATATATGATTTAATATTGTCTCGTTCATATATATATATATTACACTACTTATGTATCGTCTTAGTCTATGTGGAAGACTAACCCTACTAAGGTGGGGCTGATTGCGTTTTTGACATTATCAGGTATATGATCAATTCAAGAGAATGGAGGTCAGACGACGTAGTGAGCGTCTTTCTGCCTTGGTTGAGCTTGGGAGGCCTTATGATTTCTCTAGGACTTGTTCCTAGCTTCCGCTTTATATCTTTTGGGTCGGTGGGTTGCGTTTCTAAAACTCTGATGTCGTTGGCCTCGAGTTTGACCACTTGTGTTTGTATATTTGTTGTGGTTTTGGAACCCTTTATGGTTCACGTTATGAAACATCTTTTGGTTTTCATATCTTTTCCGCTGACAAGCCTTTATGTCCTTGTTATTTATATATCTTCATCCTTTATATTGCCTTAGAGATCCCTCGTATGGGGCTCTTGGCGTTGTAACGTCTATCCCGTTGATCAGCAATTCTCTCATGTGTTTCCCCCTTTCATCTCTAATTTGTAGACAAGTTGTTTCATTGATGTGAAGGAGGACTCGGATCACACAAGTTTCATCCCCGTCACTCTTAGTCTCAAGGAAGAGAACGAGGTTTATCCCTTGATACTTTGCTCTGCGGTTACGATTTGTCGCTCCAATTTCTCACATACGCCAGGGATAAGGTGAAAGGAAAACACATCTTATTCTCTTTCTCGATTTGGTCTTCTTTGCTTTTTTTTTTTTTTAATTTTGGTCATTATTTTCGCTTCTTGAAGTTTATTTCGGATATAAAAATCAAAATTAATTACTGTTTTTGTTGGTAATAGTATGCTCTCACTTATATACAATTCTAATTTAGTTTCTTTTTCTCCCGTAGTGTTATTTTTCTCAGCTTCAATGTGCTCAATCAAGTCCTCTTCCCTCCCTCTCTATGTGTGCCAATGTGGTTTAATTTCTGCATGTAGGGGTTTGACGAGAATATTTTCTCAGGTCGTTTATATCCTTTCAAAGTAATTCCGAACTCAATACTAAAGCAAGTATAGTGATTAAGTAAGGGTCGAACCCAAGAGAGTTTGTAATATTTTTATTAAATTCAGTTATTGATTATAGAACAAAGTAATAAAAGGGGGGTTTTGGATGAATTGATGCACACAAAACTAAAAAGCAAGTAAATGAGATTGATATGATGATGAGTGAATCTACACTAGGTTGATTCTTAGCATGCTATTACTACTTTGGTGCGTTCCTTTTTACAAGTTTTAAAGTAATGTTCCCGTCTTGATCATATGTATGTGTTGAGCCAACCGGCATCAACACAACTTAACAAGTTAGTGTTCCGTAAACCTACAAGAACAAGTCACAAGTTAACTTTCAAACAAAGACTAAGGGATATAAAGAGAAGATTAAAACCGTTAAACTAATCTTTATATTTGTGTTTCTTTTCCTTCAAGCAATTACAACCCGTTATTACTTAAAGGTTACTACTAGACTAAAGACCCGAACCCGGAATCTATTAATCCTAGTTCTTTGCATGCATTTAGAACCTAAGGTGATCAATCTTAAGTGATAAATAAAACATGCAATTTAGATAAAAGAAGATCAAGAAACACAAAGCATTACTGAATAAAACTTATATTAGAAAGGAACTTACAACCAAAATAATAATTCATCTTCAAAACCAACCAATGTAGCAAGGAAACTAGAAGCTCATTACAAAGGAATCAAGGGAGAATAAAAGTGGGAAATGATGGATGATTCTAGCAATCAGTCATGGGTCTATTTATACTACAATTGACACTAAATGGGAGTAAATGGTTGGCCAAAACAGTCACCTTTAATTCCATAAAGGTGGTGCAAACAGCCGGAGTAAAGTCTTTGTCGCTGAACCGCAGGGGCGGCCTTCAGATCCGCAGGGGCGGTTCAGGCGAAAACGTTTGATCTTCTTCGTGGCCGCAAGGGTGGCCTAGCAGTTCCGCAGGGGCGGATCATTAATGATCTTCAAACGTCTGACTCTTCAACTTTCCGTCGCTTCAGATGCCGAGCCGTAGGGGCGGCCCAATGTCAACGCAGGGGCGGTGACACCGACTTTTCAACTTCACAGCTCCGCAGGGTGAGACGTAAGTAGAGGCGCAGGGGCGCCGATCTTCACTTCTTCAAGATAAGTCACCACAGGGGCGCCAAGGAGTGGCGCAAGGGCGGCGGCAGTCTTCGTTCATGGCTTTGGCGAAGGCGCAAGCTGCGCTCCGGAACGTGGTGTCACCCGCAAGGGCGGTGACACTGCTCCGCGGGGGCGGTGAGGCAACAGAAGCTTTGCTTCGTGAATGGTCTTCAAATCCCAAGTGCATATAACTCCTCTTTTATCTTCTTTTAGTCTTCTTCTTTCGGATCAAGGAGCTAATAGCATAAACCGAAACTTATGTGATAAAAAGACTCTAAAAACTAACCTAAATGATAGTGATTCCATCACCTATCAAACTCCCCCATGCTTAGACTCTTACTCGTCCCGAGTAAACTTAAAAATCTTCCTAATGTGAAACAAAAAGCCTCAGGAAGCATGATGAATATAGAAAGTCAATGAAACAAAGCATGCAAAAGAGCAAAATTCAAAAATCTATCAAAGTGATGTTAAAAGAGAAAAAACTACCATCCTTATTGCTCCAAGACCGGCTGACACTTTCGTGCCGAGACGGCCTCAAGTGGCCATTGTTGAGAGATACGCTGCGAGCTCCAGCCAGGCTCCTATTGTTGACCACATGCCCATACCGGATGATGAGGAGATGCCTATTGTAGCACCGGATGACGGTCCGGCCATGAAGAGCCTCCAGGCTCAGATGGCAACCTTGACTACTCAGCATTATGCATGGCAGACCGAGCACCAGCGGTCCATGCTTGAGCAGCAAAAGGCGTGGCAGTCCAGCTTCGCCTCCTCTATGACCACCCATTTTGACAGCCGGTAGGATGCTTGGCAGGCGGCTCATCAGCAGCAGCTAGAGGCTCAACAGTTGGCTTGGCAAGCCAGCTTTGAGACCTCATTTGGGCAGAGGATGGATACTCAGCAGGCCCGTCTCGACACACTCTACCGCCGGCAGGAGCACTTCTTCAGCCACTTCCCGTACCCACCGGAGGAGGGTCGGATGGTCCAGTCGGACCATCCCACTAATGGTATCATCTTTTCTCTCTTTCCCACATTTATCTTTGCTTCATTTTCCACTATGAGGGCAAAGTGTGTTTCAAGTATGGGGGAGGGAATTATCACCGGCAACGGCGCCAAAATTTGAACGAGGATATTTTCTTAGGTCATTTATATCCTTTCAAAGTAATTTTCGAACTCAATACTAAAGCAAGTATAGTGATTAAGTAAGGGTCGAACCCAAGAGAGTTTGTGATATATTTATTAAATTCAATTATTGATTATAGAACAAAGTAACAAATGGGGGGTATTGGATGAATTGATGCACACAAAACTAAAAAGCAAGTAAATGAGATTGATATGATGATGATGAATGAATCTACACTAGGTTGATTCTTAGCATGCTATTACTACTTTGGTGCGTTCCTTTTTACAAGTTTTAAAGTAATGTTCCCGTCTTGATCATATGTATGTGTTGAGCCAACCGGCATCAACACAACTTAACAAGTTAGTGTTCCGTAAACCTACAAGAACAAGTCACAAGTTAACTTTCAAACAAAGACTAAGGGATATAAAGAGAAGATTAAAACCGTTAAACTAATCTTTATATTTGTGTTTCTTTTCCTTCAAGCAATTACAACCCGTTATTACTTAAAGGTTAATACTAGACTAAAGACCCGAACCCGGAATCTATTAATCCTAGTTCTTTGCATGCATTTAGAACCTAAGGTGATCAATCTTAAGTGATAAATAAAACATGCAATTTAGATAAAAGAAGATCAAGAAACACAAAGCATTACTGAATAAAACTTATATTAGAAAGGAACTTACAAACAAAATAATAATGCATCTTCAAACCAACCCAATGTAGCAAGGAAACTAGAAGCTCATTACAAAGGAAGCAAGGGAGAATAAAAGTGGGAAATGATGGATGATTCTAGCAAACAGCTATGGGTCTATTTATACTACAATTGGCACTAAATGGGAGTAAATGGTTGGCCAAAACATCCACCTTTAATGCCATAAAGGTGGTGCAAACAGCCGGAGTAAAGTCTTTGTCGCTGAACCGCAGGGGCGGCCTTCAGATCCGCAGGGGCGGTTCAGGCGAAAACGTTTGATCTTCTTCGTGGCCGCAGGGGTGGCCTAGCAGTTCCGCAGGGGCGGATCATTAATGATCTTCAAACGTCTGACTCTTCAAGGAGTGGCGCAGGGGCGGCGGCAGTCTTCGTTCATGGCTTTGGCGAAGGCGCAGGCTGCGCTCCGGAATGTGGTGTCACCCACAGGGGCGGTGACACTGCTCCGCGGGGGTGGTGAGGCAACAGAAGCTTTGCTTCGTGAATGGTCTTCAACTCCCAAGTGCTTATAACTCCTCTTTTATCTTCTTTTAGTCTTCTTCTTCTGGATCAAGGAGTTAGTAGCATAAACCGACACTTATGTGATAAAAAGACTCTAAAAACTAACTTAAATGATAGTGATTCCATCACCTATCAAACTCCCCCATACTTAGACCTTTTACTCGTTCCGAGTAAAACACATGACAATAATTTTTAGACTCAAAGGCCTCCGGAAGCATGGGTAGGAGGCATAGACAATGGAAAAGAAAAACCAAGAAAGAAGGAGAAAGAGAGAAAATGTGAGAAAAATATGAAAAAACTACCATCCTTATTGCTCCAAGAGTGACCTACCCGGACAACCTCCTTATGACTCCCCTTCTTATGCCGCCAATCGTCGGAAAGGGAACCTACACTCGGTGCTGCTCATTTTTCCAAGGTGCCCTTTCGGGCTTTCACCTTGCCACTCTTCTTCTTTTCTTTGATGATCTCACTTGGAACTCACATCCCTCAAGTCCAATTTTGCACCAACCTAAGGTTGGTCGGACTACCTTCTTTTTGCCTAAACCGCCTTTTTGGGTTTTCGGCTTATCCAAGGATTTTCATGCCCTTTTCAATTTTCTTTGGCTTTTTCTTCTTTTTTTTTCTTCTGAATTTCAAACTGAATTTCAAACTACAACTCAAAGAAAACATACTCAAAATACTCAAACAAACTATACAAGCAATGATAATCCCCTCCCCCATACTTGAAACACACTTTGCCCTCAAAGTGGAAAATGAAGCAAAGATAAATGTGGGAAAGGGAGAAAAGATGATACCACTAGTGGGATGGTCCGGCTGGACCATCCGGACCCTCCTCCGGTGGGTACGGGAAGTGGTTGAAGAAGTGCTCCTGCCGACGGTAGAGTGTGTTGAGGCGGGCCTGCTGAGCATCCATCCTCTGCCCAAATGAGGTCTCAAAGCTGGCTTGCCAAGCCAACTGCTGAGCCTCTAGTTGTTGCTTATGAGCCACCTGCCAAGCATCATGTCGGCGGTCAAAATAGGTGGTCATAGAGGAGGCGAAGCTGGACTGCCACGCCTGCTGCTGCTCAAGCATGGACCGCTGGTACTCGGTTTGTCATGCCTGATGCTGAGTAGTCAAGGCTTCCATTTGAGCCTGGAGGCTCTCCATGGCCGGACCGTCATCCGGTGCTGCAGTAGGCATCTCCTCATCATCCAGTATGGGCATGTGGTCAGCAATAGGAGCCCGGCTGGAGCTCGCAGCGTATCTCTCAACAATGGCCACCTGAGGTCGTCTCGGCACGAAAGGGTCAGCCGGTATGTATAGCTCGGAGAGCTCGTCTCCAAGTGAAAGCGGTCGGGAAGGTATGTAATGTGGCTCTTATTCGCCCCTAAACGTGTGTGCAAATAAGCTTTAAATTTATAAAACTAGAATCAAGCAAGCGAACCCGCAGTGTACGGATCGATATAGTTAAGCAAGAATTCCAGAGTATCGAACACAGGGATTTGGGTGGGAACAAATTCAATTGCAGATTATCAAGCGAGTAAGTATGAGAGGTTTTGCAAATATTGGGAAAACAACAATCCTAAAGATCCAGGAATCCAGTTGTGGCAATCGATTCAAGATATACTAAGGATGTAAGGACAGAGTTGAGGTTTGCAAAGGTATACGAATGTAAGGTAATCGTACGGTGAAGTTCCAAAAACCTTATATGACTCACCTACAAGACACTTTCTATACAGGTTGTTGAGGCTTCAATATAGAAAGGTTCTAAAGATAAGAATTAATGTCAAATACCCAAACTTATAATCCAAAGGTCAAAACTAACTTAACCGATTAAGGTTGTGACACTCATAATCGAGGTAGAGGTTGTTGAGGCTTTACTACCACCTAGAAAAGGCAAGCCTAAACTAAGTTAAAGCAAATCTTTAACTTTGGATTAAAGTAAAAGCAGGTTCGTAAACTTAAGGGAAATTACGGGTGGATCTTGAGATTCCACGGTCGTGGAACTCAAGAACAAACCGTGATTTAGGGTTCGTCGACGATTCTCTCTAACTCTCAGGGTCTAATCTATTTACGATCGATCTATCATCATCTAAGCCACAACTATCAACCCTTCACCTTAGAATTGTTAAGGGTTTTTAGCCAATAACAGTCATATTGATATCAAATTCAAGAATTATAAGATTGAAAGATGAGAACTTTCGAAAACTTCCAATAAACTCCAAACTAATCTCAAAGTCACAATCAAGAACAAATAGTGTCACTAATTCCAGGATAGAACAATCAACACAATCTTAGATAAGAAGGAAGAACGGGATGAAATCCGTCTTCTAAATCAAACCTAAACAAGAAGAGAAGTCTTCTTGCACAATCTTCCGAATCTTCCGTCAATCCGGGAAATCTGGAAATCCCAACGATAATCTCCACCAAAGTGCGAGATTAGGGCAAATCCAAGCGCGAACGTCGATCTCCAACGAGATGTAAATGCCTCCAAGCAAATGCCGCGAAAATCTCTCTAAACGGTCGTGTAAAATGCGTCTAAGCAAGGATGTAAAGCGGGCGTAAGCGTCGATGATGGAATCTCTCTTCGTCCGTCTTTTTATAGGGCAAGATAAAATATCGGCCCGGCCCAATCTTCAAAAGATCGTGGCTTCGAAATGTGGCGAAAAAGATCGCCAAGATCACGGTCGTGGAAGATTCCACGACCGTAATTTAGAGCGTGGAAAGTGTCACGGTTTGAACCATGGATTCCACGACCGTAATAGTTACTGGAATGCATCACGCCTCTCTTGCAGGGTTCCACGGCCGTGATTCTGAACGTGGTTTGTAATACGGCCGTATTTTAGAGCGTGGTTTAGGGCAAGAACGTGATTCTTCCCTAAACTCGTGCATTCCTCAAGTTGAACTCCATTTTTGCTCCTAAGAATGCCCTCAATCCATGGACATACTCAATCAACTCTTCTTTGCTAAATTCCATTCGGAAATGGCTCCCAATCACCTATAATCAACATAGAACTAGTGTAGACATCCATATCGACAATATAGGCAAACTAGCTCACTTATGCAACACTGCTCAATCAAAGACTATCAATATGAATCAAATATGCTTAGAAAACGTGTCTAAAGTATCACAATATTTCATGCTAACAGCTCTTATCTGTCAATGAGAGCCAAAAGAAGTTCTCCCCGTCTCTATTGAGGAGCTTGCACCTCCTCAACATCCCCTTTGTGTAAAGTGGGGCCTCTAACCCATCCTCCAAGTCGGAGAGGTCCATCACTTGTGAAGCGATCAAGGAGATCACCCCACCACCCACAATGTCTCGTGGCTCGTTCTTCCTAATCCGCTTCAAAGCGGTAAGAAAGAGGTAATGCCAATCCGGCACCTTGTCGTTCATGGGGAGGCAGGTGTACAACAGTGGAAGGTCCTTGAGAGCGGCCTTGTTCTCCTCCTTGTGTCCACAGAAGACACTCATGAAGATCTTGGAGATGAGCCTCAAGCAAGGGTGAGTGAGTTTGTTGGAATACTCACCCTCGGCATGAAACTCGGATCTGGTGGCGGCCTGCCAAAACTCGCACAAGTCGGGTGTCGGAACGGGTTCCCATCAGTTCTCGGAGGCGCAAATAGTCACCCCAAATGCCTCTTGCAGTTGGGTGTAGTCCAGTGTATACTTTCTCTTGTTGAACTTGAATGAAAGTCCAACACAAATATGGTCCTCCTTTTCTATGGTGAAGGTGGCGATGGATTGTCGGCTGAGCTCGGGGTATGTTGGGGCATTCATGCCCAGAAATTCACCGAGCCCAACGTTGGTGAGGAATGCCTGCATGCTCTCCAACATGCCCAATTTTTCCAAAGTAGGAACGTGAAAAAACCGAGTTGCATACACAACCCGATCTTGCACAATCCTATACCGCTCCTTCTCAGCCTCCGACAACTTGTATTTCCTCTGGTTTTCTATTTCTTGCAATTGATCAAGTAAAGGAATTAGAAAATTCAGAAATTGGATTAAGAGACGAACCTTCTGTTGCTATTTCTGCAGGGGCGGCTGTTGCAGGCGCCGGGGCGTAGAGGCGCAGGGGCGTGAACTTGCAGGCGCAAGGACGGGAGAACTTGTAGAGGCGATTCCTGACAGCTGCGAAGGTGGCGGTGCTGAGGGGCGTTCTGGCTAGTGGGAGCGTCGCCGGAGGTGGTGAGAAGAGGAGTTTTTGTGGTTGTTGGTGAGGGGCTTCGTAGGGTTAAAAGATTTGAGAGACTTGCGAGATTTGAGGAAGGTGGTGGTAGGGAGCGAGGGAGAGTGGCGCTGGGGCGTCGGGGTCGTGGCGGTGGCGTCGGTGAGGTGGTACAGAGGCGTGAGTGATGGTGAGCGGTTGAGGGTGCAGGGTCGTTTGTGAGAAGGAGAGATTTGGGAGAGATGAGTGGTAGATGAGGTGATAGAGAGAGATTGTTGGGATAGTTGTAGGTTATTTTTAGGAAGTGTATTTTTTTTTCTTTCCTTGATAAAACCGCAGGGGCGGGGACTTGTCACCGCGGGACAGGGACTTGTCACTGCGGGGCGGTGACAAGAAAGAGGAAGGCGTAGGCTCAGCGCCGAGGGCGGCGCTGAGGATGCGTGTCAAGGGTGGCCGCCGCAAGGGCGTAAGGGTGTCACCGCGGGGGCGGTAACCAGTTTGTTGCAAGCGCAGGCCCAACGCCGGGGCCGGCGCTTGGGCAGGGGTGTCACCGCAGGGACGGAAACACTAAGCCGCAGGGGCGGTTTTCTTGACAAAGACTCCCCTTCTTATTCCTTCGGGTTGCCTCCCGAACAGCGCCTTTGTTTTACGTCATTGGCTCGACGTAAGGGCTCTACTTCTCTGATTGTGCCTCCTCCAGCACCACCTTGGGGTTTATAACCGTCTGGGAAGGCAGTCCACCGGAAAATATAGTTTCGATCCTTGTTATGCCTTCCGCCATTTGCCTAACCTATTTTTCAAGGTTCTTGATGTTGGATTCTATTGTTTGGACATGAGTAGCAATATGCTTAGTCAAAACCTGCAACATATCCTCAGTTGATTGATACTTACCTTGTCGGGGCTGCTGTTGTTGGTTTTGTTGATCCCTCCAACGAAAATTCTGTTGATAGCGCCAGTTTGGCATGAAATTCTACGCATAAGGATCATTCCTAGGTCTTTGTTGTTGTGGTTGTCCGTAACCTACTACATTCACCACTGCATCGTCATCCTGCACTTGGGGACACATGTCCGTTGGGTGATATGGGTCAGCACAAACTCCACATGCCTTTAGTTGAAGTGGGGTTCCCATGAGTGTTAATCTCTTCACCATCTCCTTCAGTTCAGCAAGCTCATTGGAAATCTCACTCTTCCCGGAATTCACAGCATGAACACCTCTCTTGGAAGAAGTCCTTCCAAAGTTTCGGGTTCCTTCCGCTAGTTCCTGTATCTTTTCAAAAGCAAGGTCAGGAGTAGAGTTAAGAATGTTACCTCCACAAGCCGCATCGACGATCCTCCTTTCGGTGTCAAGCAAGCCATTGTACAAGTACAAGACTAGATCCTGAGTTGAATATCCATGGAAAGGACAGCTGGATCGGAGGCGTGCAAACCGCTCAAAGTACTCATAAAGAGTCTCGTCCGCCTCTTGCTCGATGTTGCTTATAGCTTTCTTCAAGCTATTGGCCTTCTTGGCTGGGAAGTATTTCTCCAAAAACGCCTTGTGGAGATTCTCCCAAGTGTCGGTGCTCCCAGATGGAAGGTGGTAATACCAATCCTCCGTTGCATCCTTGAGTGTGAAGCCGAATGCCCTCATCTTGATTTGCTCCTCGGTAATGTTGGTTGGCTTCATGCTCATACACACGGTATGGAACTTCCAAAGGTGTTTGATGGGGTCTTCACCACTTAACCCATGGAAAGATGGGAGCAAGTGAATGAGACCCGGCTTGAGCTCAAAGTTGATTCCTTCCCCTAATGCTGGTATAGTAACCGCAAGAGGGTGTTGAGCCAAAGTCGGCTGAGTGAGTTGACGAAGAGTACGATCAACCATTTCTTGTTGGAGTTGTTGTTGTCTACGTCGCCGGATAGGTGTCCTCTCAATTTTTGGATCAAAGGGAACAAAGCCGGAGTTAGTAACACGGGTTTGAACCATCAAAAATGGTCCAAACCAATAATCAATAATAAAAATGAAATAAAAATAAAACTAAACTCCCCGGCAACGGTGCCAAAATTTGAAGAGAATATTTTCTTAAGTCGTTTATATCGTTTCAAAGTAATTTCCGAACTCAATACTAAAGCAAGTATAGTGATTAAGTAAGGGTCGAACCCAAGAGAGTGTGATATTTTTATTAAATTCAATTATTGATTATAGAACAAAGTAACAAAGGGGGGGGTTTGGATGAATTGATGCACACAAAACTAAAAAGCAAGTACATGAGATTGATATGATGATGAGTGAATCTACACTAGGTTGATTCTTAGCATGCTATTACTACTTTGGTGCGTTCCTTTTTACAAGTTTTAAAGTAATGTTCCCGTCTTGATCATATGTATGTGTTGAGCCAACCGGCATCAACACAACTTAACAAGTTAGTGTTCCGTAAACCTACAAGAACAAGCCACAAGTTAGCTTTCAAACAAAGACTAAGGGATATAAAGAGAAGATTAAAACCGTTAAACTAATCTTTATATTTGTGTTTCTTTTCCTTCAAGCAATTACAACCCATTATTACTTAAAGGTTACTACTAGACTAAAGACCCGAACCCGGAATCTATTAATCCTAGTTCTTTGCATGCATTTAGAACCTAAGGTGATCAATCTTAAGTGATAAATAAAACATGCAATTTAGATAAAAGAAGATCAAGAAACACAAAGCATTACTGAATAAAACTTATATTAGAAAGGAACTTACAACCAAAATAATAATTCATCTTCAAAACCAACCAATGTAGCAAGGAAACTAGAAGCTCATTACAAAGGAATCAAGGGAGAATAAAAGTGGGAAATGATGGATGATTCTAGCAATCAGACATGGGTCTATTTATACTACAATTGACACTAAATGGGAGTAAATGGCCGGCCAAAACAGTCACCTTTAATTCCATAAAGGTGGTGCAAACAGCCGGAGTAAAGTCTCTGTCGCTGAACCGCAGGGGCGGCCTTCAGATTTGTAAGGGCGGTTCAGGCGAAAACGTTTGATCTTCTTCGTGGCCGCAGGGGTGGCCTAGAAGTGCCGCAGGGGCAGATCATTAATGATCTTCAAAACATATGACTCTTCAACTTTCTGTCGCTTCAGATGCCGAGCCGCAGGGGCGGCCCAGTGTCAACGCAGGGGCGGTGACACCAACTCTTCAACTTCACAGCTCCGCAGGGTGAGATGCAGGTAGAGGCGCAGGGGCGCCGGTCTTCGCTTCTTCAGGATAAGTCACCGTAGGGGCGCCAAGGAGTGGCACAGGGGCGGCGACAGTCTTCGTTCCTGGCGCTGGCAAAGGCGCAAGTTACGCTCCGGAACGTGGTGTCACCCGCAGGGGCGGTGACACTGCTCCGTGGGGGTGGTGAGGCAACAGAAGCTTTGCTTCGTGAATGGTCTTCAACTCCCAAGTGCTTATAACTCCTCTTTTATCTTCTTTTAGTCTTCTTCTTCTGGATCAAGGAGTTAGTGGCATAAACCGACACTTATGTGATAAAAAGACTCTAAAAACTAACCTAAATGATAGTGATTCCATCACCTATCAAACTCCCCCATGCTTAGACTCTTACTCGTCCCGAGTAAACTTAAAAATCTACCTAATGTGAAACAAAAAGCCTAAGGAAGCATGATGAATATAGAAAGTCAATGAAACAAAGCATACAAAAGAGCAAAATTCACAAATCTATCAAAGTGATGTTAAAAGAGAAAAAACTACCATCCTTATTACTCCAAGACCGGCTGACCCTTTCGTGCCGAGACGGCCTCAGGTGGCCATTGTTGAAAGATACGTTGCGAGCTCTAGCCGGGCTCCTGTTGCTGACCACATGCCCATACCGGATGATGAGGAGATGCCTACTGTAGCACCGGATGACGGTCCGGCCATGGAGAGCCTCCAGGATCAGATGACAACCTTGACTACTCAACATCAGGCATGGTAGACCGAGTACCAGCGGTCCATGCTTGAGCAGCAACAAGTGTGGCAGTCCAGCTTCGCCTCCTCTATGACCACCCATTTTGACCGCCGGAATGATGCTTGGCAGGCGGCTCATCAACAGCAGCTAGAGGCTCAACAGTTGGCTTAGCAAGCCAGCTTTGAGACCTCATTTGGGAAAAGGATGGATACTCAGTAGGCCCGCCTCGACACACTCTACCGCCGGCAGGAGCACTTCTTCAGCCACTTCCCGTACCCATCGGAGGAGGGTCCGGATGGTCCAGCCGGACCATCCCACTAGAGGTATCATCTTTTCTCCCTTTCCCACATTTATCTTTGCTTCATTTTCCACTTTGAGGGCAAAGTGTGTTTCAAGTAT
Source organism: Fagopyrum esculentum (assembly GCA_033239045.1). Classification (NCBI taxonomy): domain Eukaryota; kingdom Viridiplantae; phylum Streptophyta; class Magnoliopsida; order Caryophyllales; family Polygonaceae; genus Fagopyrum; species Fagopyrum esculentum. The sequence continues at coordinate 30,702,663 of BSUD01000005.1, read as the reverse complement.
GGGGGAGAGAATTATCCCCGGCAACGGCGCCAAAATTTGAACGAGGATATTTTCTTAGGTCGTTTATATCATTTCAAAGTAATTTCCGAACTCAATACTAAAGCAAGTATAATGATTAAGTAAGGGTCGAACCCAAGAGAGTTTGTGATATTTTTATTAAATTCAATTATTGATTATAGAACAAAGTAACAAATGGAGGGTTTTAGATGAATTGATGCACACAAAACTAAAAAGCAAGTAAATGAGATTGATATGATGATGATGAGTGAATCTACACTAGGTTGATTATTAGCATGTTATTACTACTTTGGTGCGTTCCTTTTTACAAGGTTTAAAGTAATGTTCCCGTCTTGATCATATGTATGTGTTGAGCCAACCGGCATCAACACAACTTAACAAGTTAGTGTTCCGTAAACCTACAAGAACAAGTCACAAGTTAGCTTTCAAACAAAGACTAAGGGATATAAAGAGAAGATTTAAACCGTTAAACTAATCTTTATATATGTGTTTCTTTTCCTTCAAGCAATTACAACCCGTTATTACTTAAAGGTTACTACTAGACTAAAGACCCGAACCCGGAATCTATTAATCCTAGTTCTTTGCATGCATTTAGAACCTAAGGTGATCAATCTTAAGTGATAAATAAAACATGCAATTTAGATAAATGAAGATAAGAAACACAAAGCATTACTGAATAAAATTATATTAGAAAGGAACTTACAACCAAAATAATAATGCAGCTTGAAACCAACCCAATGTAGCAAGGAAACTAGAAGCTCATTACAAAGGAAGCAAGAGAGAATAAAAGTGGGAAATGATGGATGATTCTAGCAATCAGCCATGGGTCTATTTATACTACAATTGGCACTAAATGGGAGTAAATGGCCGGCCAAAACAGCCAGCTTTAATGCCATAAAGGTGATGCAAACAACCGGAGTAAAATCTTTGTCGTTGAACCGCAGGGGCGGCCTTCAGATCCGCAGGGGCGGTTCAGGCGAAAACGTTTGATCTTCTTTGTGGCCGCAGGGGCGGCCTAGTAGTTCCGCACGGGTGGATCATTAATGACCTTCAAATGTCTGACTCTTCAACTTTCTGTCGCTTCAGATGCCGAGCCGCAAGGGCGGTGACACCGACTTTTCAGATTTACAGCTCCGCAGGGTGAGACGTAGGTAGAGGCGCAGGGGCGCCGGTCTTCGCTTCTTCAGGATAAGTCACCGTATTGGCGCCAAGGAGTGGCGCTGGGGCGGCGACAGTCTTCGTTCCTGACGTTGGCGAAGGCGCAGGTTGCGCTCCGGAACGTGGTGTCACGCGCAGGGGCGGTGACACTACTCCGCGGGGGCGGTGAGGCAACAGAAGCTTTGCTTCGTGAATGGTTTCAACTCCCAAGTGCTTATAACTCCTCTTTTATCTTCTTTTAGTCTTCTTCTTCTGGATCAAGGAGTTAGTAGCATAAATCGACACTTATGTGATAAAAAGACTCTTAAAACTAACCTAAATGATAGTGATTCCATCACCTATCAGGGTTCTATATTTTTTTAACTAATGTAGTGGAATATGCTCTAATCCAACCGTTTCAGGTTCATCTTGTGTTTTAGCCTTGTTGTATTAGAACTTTGAACTGTGTGGATATTCACTAATTACCAACATGCTTTGCCTTTATTTCCGAAAGAAACATTCTACATGTAGCTTCCTTCTATGAATAGATGTGAAATATACATAATCACAAATAACTCACTAGCTTGATGTTTTTGTGGTTGTTCTATCGAGAAGCCCCATAATTTTTAAGAGAGATGATCAGGAAGACAAGGACCTTGATTGACAAGCGGTATGGCGTTGGTGTTGTTTTGACATTTCCCCACGAAGAGAACCTAAATTTGATACTCGATGATAAGGTGGTAGTATTGCAGGTATACTGGGGTGAAGTCTCAGAGGAACTTGTGCAAAAAGCTCATGATGTTGGTGTGAAGGTTGTTCCTCAAGTAAGTGTTATATGCCCATGCTTAAAGTTTCCTAAGGTTCATTATTTAAAATACATGAATTTGCTTCTATTCAGGTTGATATCATTGATAGAAGAAATGGGCTACTTCAGAGTTATGTTTTACATGTAATCTTTCCCTTGATTTGAATAAGTATACTATCATAACTTTTGTTGATACTAGAAATAGTATTTTGGTCCTTTTGGATATGAGCTCATGAGATGCATTCAGTGACATTCTTTGAATTTGTCCTTTCAATATTGTTGTTAAGTAGTTTTCTTAAAGTTAATCTATACGTCATCATTATTGGAGTTTGAGTTGCATTTGTTGCATCTTGGCCATCATTTTTTAGTAAGTTTATCCTATTCTGTCGAGGCAAGTTATGCGTAATATATAGTTTGAAACAAGAACCATTTGAATTTCGCATGTTTGTATATTTCTCATAAATCTAAACCCTCAAATTCTTTCCTCATTATAAGAAGCATACTTTACACAAAGAATGTATTTTTCTTTGTTTGAAGGTTGGTACTATTGAGGCTACAACTAAAACCATTAGTGTTGGTGTTGCTGCAATCATTGTTAAAGGAGTTGAGGTTGGCGGGCATATGATTTGACATGTTTGTATCATGAACTCCACACCTAACTGTATATATTGGTATTATATGCTAGAAGTCAAGAAATTTACGCAAGTTTCTTACTCCTTGCATTTTTTAATTGCCTGCTCCTTTAGTACCATAGGACTATAGGAGACAACCAACTAATGTAATTTCGGCATGCTATCCAATCCATAGTTTGGAAATTCACGAGAATACCATATCATTGTAATAATTCTTATGGTAAAGGTTCTCCGGCACTCTAGTTCACTTGTGAGAACACACATGGATCATTCACAAGTTATGACAGTTTTAATTAAGTTTTCTACTTGTATGTTACTTTGTGTTGAGTTTTTCACAAAATTGACTATTAAACATAAGTTTTGTTCACCTTATCAGGATGGACTAATCGCATTACTGCCTAGCAGTTGACACAATGCAACAAACAAAATACAAATTATAAATTTAAAATCATTTAAATATTTTTATTAAAAAGTTAACGTTGTAAAATAACTTATAATTGTAATAAGGCAAGTCGGTATTATTTATATGATTTGCTAAATCAGTTCATTGTAAATTTATTCAAACAAGGCAAGAAATTTAAATCTTCTAAGTTTAAGTCAACAAGAAATTATACTTATACATAACTTAAAGATAACAAGTTTTGGTAAGTGTTTAGGATTAATTATTGATTATTACAAGCAATTAACTCACTTTCAAATATGAACAAACACATCATATTCAGAGGTCGGAATCGAAAAACAAAACCAGCTCATACACACAGCAACACAGCATTTCCTTATTCCAAACTATATATTATGCGATTATTTTATTAAGAAAATTATTTTGTTAAGAGATATAGAAAAAATGAAATTATTTTATTAAAGAAATTAAAATATAAAAATCACAAACATTCGTCAATACAATCCGTCGCAAGTTTCTCTCCTCATCCAAACCAAACCGGGCTAGTATTCTTAACTTAATCCAAGTGTAAGCTAATTTTCGTAATTATGTCAAAGGAGGGGATATTTTTTGCAATTTTTCCTTCCTTAAACCCGATATTCAAACCTAATCCTTTGTACTTGTTTTATTGTTAAGTTTCGTGTTGGATTGTGCCCGTGTGTATCACGCTATGAGCCTTGATAGTCTTATTTGAACGCCGTATATAGATAGGTCATTTGCGTGGGGACTTTGGAGTTTGTGAATCAGAACAAAACTATGGGATTTGCCCCAAAATGATCGAGATTCGATTTACCCACCCACAGCTGTGAAGCGAACGAAGAGGGCTTCTCCTGTTCGTTAGACCAGGTACCGTTTCCCCTTCTGTTATCCGTTCATTTATGAAACAAATTTTACTTCAAATCCTTATCAAAACTTTCAGTTTCTCGACTTTTAGTTCTTTTTCGCTTAAATTTCATTTGTTTTGGACCTTGAATCAATTGATGATTTGTCGGAATTCAACCAATTTGATATCAGTTTCATTGTGGGGTTTGATCAGCTACGGCGAACATCGGTTGGCGAAACCCTAGAAAGTTGGGAAGAAGGTATGATGCCATTAGGCTCGCAGAATTCTGGCGGAAGATCTTCAAATTTATCACCTTTAGCTCCTCCCTTTACCCTTGATAAGCCGTACCCACCTTTGAGTTACACTGAACAGCCCTACGGCCCTCGCTTTGATTGCCCTAGTCCGGTTTGGAGCCCTTCAGTGAATTCGACTTTTGGACCCAATTTCACCGAAAACAGCTCAAAAGATGTTAATTTTCCTCCCCTGGGCGTTCATGGATTTTCAGGGTCAAAACCTAACAACAGCTCATCATCAAGTACTCGTTTGACTCCTCAGAAGTCTGTGGCTAGTAATGGATATGATGGCTTTTCTTATGGGCAGTATTCGAATTCAGTTCCCACTAGTCTTGTTGAGGTGAAACCATATTATCCACCCTATGCTGTTGCTGATGATCGTGAACTAGTAGCCCGTAAGGAACCCAGTTATGATTTGCTATCCAATTTTGGCGTGGGCCAGTTGGGCGGATCCTCTCAAGTTGATGATACACGAACTGCATCGGTTGTGAAATACACACCACAGTGGAGTGGTTTATGGAACGGTTTGAATGATGTGGAGCAAGGTAATTGGTTGGATCTTGGTGGTAATTATGGTTCGAAGGATTTGCCTTCTGAGTCATCAACCAGTCAGAAGGGCATGAGGAAAGGTATTGCCTTCCTTCCTATATTAATTATATATGCAATAGCCTACGGGTTTTGTGTTTTTTCATTCTATCTGTTCAAATATTCAGTAAACGTTTCAAAAACTCGCCAGAGTCTAGACCCTAAGGGGCAAGGCTCTTCAGCCAAAACTCCTTGCTTTGTGGACAGGCGATTTTGATAAGGCGAAATGAAACCCAATAAAATGGAGTGAAGGCTCCACGGTCCTACCTCCCCAGACTTTAATTGTCTATATTAACATTATTTGTTAGAGTTATTATTTCTATGTATAAACCACTGATATTAGTATTATATACTTCACCGTTGAAATTATCATTTGTTACTTGTTGACTAAATAATTTCATGTCTAGTTATTAATTGATGGATTTTCATACTTATAAAAATTGATTTATTAACTCGTAGTTCTATAATTAATACAAATATTGTGTATGAGACTATCATATATCGAATTATGGATGATTGCAAATACTGTATAATTAGGACATAAATAGATTCATCATTTCAATGATCAACACACTTTCATATGTGCTTATGCCTTTATAATTAGGGAATAATGCACACTGAGGGGATTCCACATGTGCTATCTCAAAAGTTCCTTCTATTGATGGCAGTGACGTTATGGATCCCTTGTTTCTTCAATCAGTCATTTTTTGTGCATACAATAATAACGACCTTATGGCTATTAAAGCTCAAAAAGAAAGAAAGCTTGCTTTTGTTGCTTTCTGTCGGATATTCTTGCACAGGTCACATCCTTTGATACCTGTGCAATGTGTCTTTTTGTATACATATGTTCAGTAATGCCAATTATTTTCGATAATATCTGTTCCTTTCTTGTTTTTGGACCCTAATGAGATATTTCTTCCTTTGTGTTTGGAACTTCTTGTTTCTATTGGTTTTTGTATTTCCATATGAAATCTTGTTTTAAAGATGAAGAAGGATCTGATGCTGGTGGTGGTCATTGCGATTTTCATGTGGGTACCCCTCCAGTTGGGAGCATAGGGCCTTATGTAGAAACATCTGTCAAGCCAACAAATTGCTTTGATGGTTTTGGAGGAGAAAATAGTTTCGGGTCTGCAACTGTTCACGATCGAAAATCATTCAAGGAGTCAAATCCAGGAGGCACTACCAGCGGCTGTACAAGAATGGCAGTGCCTACATCAGGGTCTATATCTTCCTGCCATGAAATGACTCATGATCCATTCCTGCAGCATCCACTCTCACATTATGGCCTTTATGAAGGCCCTGTTGATTCACGAGACAAGCACACAAACTATGCTGATTCTTATGCGTTTGACTCGACATCGACAGTGAGGTCTTCCACCACAAATATGAATAAAATGACTTTTGGTGGGTTTCCATCACCACAATATGCAGCTCCCTCCACAACAGTTGATACTTTGAGCACTGAATCCATGGATAAAATTGAGCAAACTTCTGACTTCCTTCCTTATCATCCATTTGGTCTCAACTTCAAAGTTGGCAATTACACAGGGAAGACTGAGAGTCTCTTTACAGGATCATCCTCTACTAAATTGGAAGATAATATGAGCAAGAAACAAGTTATTGATGACGGCTTCAGTCTGCTATTGAAGACGGTATCTGTGTGTACCGTTCCTCATCTAAGCGTGCCAGATTATTCCATGGAGAAATTTTCAGATGGTCTAGAAGTTCAGAACCCAGCTGAGGATTCACCGTGTTGGAAAGGAGCCCATTTTTCTCCTTTTGAAGATTCTAAAATGGTCACTCCAGATATTGGGTTGGAAATGTCCGAATCATGTCCCAGCCCAAATGGCGAAGAACATCAGGACAGCCTCACTGGACTTGATACAGTTGATACGGTACATGTATATGGGGAAATGAATGAGAATTTCTCTTCAAAGAGGGCTTCAAATTCCAAATATGTATCTGCAGAGCATGATGGTTCGTGTTTTATGATGCAGGGCTTACAGTCATTTGATAGAAATCACGGGCTAGATCTGGGGATGGGGAATGAGTTAACCTTTTTGAATTACTCTGGAATTGCTTCGAGCTCTAAAACTTCTCAGCCGTTGCAAATAAATTCAGAAGGCTGTGAGGTTATGCCTGAAGAAAAACTTGCATCATTGGAGGCAGAAACAGTTGCTGAATTGAAGGATTTAAATTCAAAAGTTGATATCAGTGTGTTAGTAAACAAAATGAAGAACCTGTCTGAAGTACTTGCAACTCATTGCTCAAACAGCCATGACACGTCCACAGAACTTGATTGTACTGCTCTTAAGCACATAATCAGCAATCTGAATTCTTGCCTTGTTAAGAATACTGATCAAGCTACTCAAACCGAAAAACCTCGGGATCTTCAACAAGCTAGTTCTTGCCTTGAGGGTGCACAGCAGGATCAGATGGTAGGTGGTTTATTTTGTTTTGATTAGTGCTTTGGGTAATGTTACTTTTAATATTTAATCAACAATCTTGTACTATTATCATATCAAGTAAAGATGTTCTCATAGTGTATGGGAACATCAATATTCAGGTTAGCAAGGTCACAAGTGCTCGTGTAGGTCAGCATGATTTTGATGGTTTTTGGGACTGGAAAAGTGACATCCCCTCTATCAGGAATGAGAACCGTTTGGATTCCTCTGTTATAAAGGGCAATATAGATACACGTAGAGATGCTGAGATTATTCAGGTAGTTGCCTGTTGCTTTTTTCTTGAAACAGATACATATTTTATTTCACTGTTACGTATATATGCTTTTTTGTGTGGGTTTTCGGATGAATTTAACTGTAGGGATAATTAATGAACTGGGTTTTGTGTGGGTTGGGGTCTTTGTGATGGAACATTTGGAATAAAGGGAAAACTGATGAGGGGGAGTTATATTATAAATATGATTTTGGAGTAGAATTAGAGGTGTTGTGTGCATGAAATAAGTGACAAAAGGTTTTGAACTTGGATCAGAAAGTGTACAGAAATATATTAGAAACGGGAAGAGAATGAAAGAAAACAATGAGTGGGGAGATTGGCTGCCTATTTCATGGCTGCAGGGATGGTGTGTGCCATGTGAACACAGCCAACATGGGTAGATTGCCCTTGAAGATGCATCTAAATGTGGCAACCACATTTTTTTTGGAGAATTTGTCTCATGGTCCCTAATGTATGTAGGTTGTTAACTATTGGTCCATAATTTTTTTCAGATACTAGCTTCAGTCCCTTAAATTTGAAAATATGTAACTATTTAATCTCATCAGGTCTTCAAAATTTCTCGCTTATTTACATAACATCCCTTATTTACATCTATTTCCCCAAAAGTGACAAAACAATCTAAACCTTTGTTATTCTAAGAAAATCAATCTAGATTTGACGATATGTAATTTTTGGATAATTTCTAGAACATGAGATATTTTATGTTTATGTTGTGGTGCATATTTTTTTTCCTTCTTATTGATGATTAAATGTACGTTGTAAATACTTTTAACTAGGCTATAAAGGGGGCCCTTGACATGAACTTCCCTAGCGAGGAAATGCAACGGGAAACTGTCTTCTACAAAGATCTGTGGCTGGAAGCTGAAGCTGCACTCTGTGCCAACACTATCAGATCTCGCTTCAACCGCATGAAGATAGAGACAGAGAAAAGGGATTACCAGCAGACGAGTGGTATTTAAAGCTACACACTGCTCTTTCCGTTGCCAATTTATTCATGTACTGAAGAATTAGTCTGGGGTTTCTCATATATATGTGCTTAAAAAATGATTTCCAGATGACGAGAATGCTCCAATTCCCAAGGCTTCCAATGCAAATAAAGTTGCAGAACCACCTCATGAAGCAAATGGTGCTAGTTCAACCAATGATGACTACCAGAGTCACCAAACTGATATGGAGTCGTCCGTTATAGCAAGGTTTCAGACCCTAAGATCTGTGGTGGAAGACTCGAAATCTACCAAGCCTGTTGGAGCCCATAAAAGTCCATCTCTTGACACTGATGCCCATCAAATACCAAACGTCGACATTGAAGAAGCCTTTGCTTGCCCACAAAGTCACACCAGTGATATTGAATCCTCAGTCATGGCCAGATTGAATACCTTGAAATCCCGAGCTGACTACACAGAAGACATGAAGACAGAAGGTGAGAAATCACCAAGCAAGGAGAATACTTATTCCTATTTTCCGGTTATGGCTACCCATAATGATGATCCAGAGGATGCTGTGTTATCTAGATTTAATATCCTTAAATCCCGGATGGAACAATCAGAATCACTTGACATGGGTACACAAGAGCTACAAGGGCAAGCAAATAGGCCAATGACAACCTTAACAAGCTTCTTTTCCACTGAAAATACATTTGGCGTGAACCCTGTAGGCAAGAATGTCAAAGGCTGTTCAGATGCTTCCATGTCTTCGAATCCAGGTAATAAGCTGTGTAAAGTCAATGGGTTTGGTGATGAACTGCTGGAAGGCTGGTATGATTGCTCCGAACCCGGATGGGAACATGTTATTAAGGAGAGTTCCCCTAAGCAGAACTGATTCCTGGTTGACATCCAAATTATATATAAAATCTGAAACCTGTGTGATTTGGTTTTGCTTGTATATATGGAAAAACTGTTGGGGATTTATGATGCATTAACTGGTTATTGAAGATGTAATAAGTATTTTTAAACTAGGTTGAAACCTTGGAAAAAATTTATGGTGGTGCAGCGTCGTTTTGTTGAAGCACTTGAATTGTGTTTCGCTGTTATGATATATATGGTGGTGCAACATCGTTTTATTGAAGCACTTGAATTGTGTTGTGCTACTAGGTTCCCGATTCGTTGATGCTCACGAGGAGTTTCTTGAACATGGTAACCCCTGGTATATCCTTTCTTGAAGAAGGTAACCAGTGGTATATCCTCTTTTGTAGGGTTGCGTAAGAACATCCTGGCAAATATTCTCATTAAGGGAGCATGTGAATGAGTCAAATGATTGGACTCCTATGTATTTTGGTGATTTTGGAAGTGGCGTGATGTATCTTTGATGATTTTGAAAGTGGCGAAATCATCTTTGGTGATTTTGAAAGTGGCGAAATGAATCCTTGGTGATTTTGGTTACTATCGGGGCGGACATCTCGCCAACAAATCGGAATTTGCCCCCGCGCCAAGAGGGAGGCGCAAACGCAGGGCACATCCGCCTCCCTCTTGGTGTTAAGATTTGAAAAATAGCCGTTAGGTAGCCATTGGAAAATAGTTGTTGGCAATTTACGAGCATATATATTACATGTTAAATCATTCTACTATTTATATACATCTCCACCACAACGTAAAGAAACAAATCTGTTAAAATGTTTTTTTTTTCGAAGAAGGCGATGTAGAATCCGATGGTGAAAGCTCTATTATGCCTTTCGAAGTTAATAAATATAGTGATTCGAAAGAACTTCTCGCACAACTTGAAGTGTACAAATTCATCTATATTTTAATTTTAACAATATTAGAATAAAGAATCGGAATTGTAGAATTAGTCGGAATAGCTTTACACAATGTTAGAATAGACATTCACTACATTGTAGAATTAGTAGGAATAGCTTTAGACAATGTTAGAGTTGAGAATCGGAAATGTAGAATTAGCTGGAATAGATTTAGACATTTAAGAATATAATATGTGTATTTAAAAATAATACTCTATCTTATTTTATTTAGGATTTTATGAAATATTCTCGTGCACTCGGTACCGATTATTCGTCAACATTTGAGTTTCATGGATATTTTGCAGATAGAGAACTTTTTGGGTTGGGCTCGGTCTGTGGCAAATACAATGAATATGGTGTTGGTCATTAAAAATTCATGGTTGGATAGAAGGGGTTTTCGTATCTTACAATTGGCTTGTGATAGGCACGGAGACGTTGATCCCGATCATGTTCCAAGTTCTAGCCGGAAAAAAAAACTCCAAGAAGTGTATGTGTTTGTTTCAACTTGATGGAACGCAAATTGAAGAGGAAAAGTGGACAGTGAGGGTTGTATGTGGAATCCACAACTACATAATTCCCTCGGTGTTAAGGGGTCATGCGTCGGGTCGGGTCACCGGGAGATTAGTGGAGGATATCTTTATTCGTCTTGATATATTGTTTTTGTAATAACTACTTCACTTTATTGGTACTTGATATATTGTTTTTGTTTATGGAGTTTTAACACCTAAACTGAAGCATAAAATAATAATACAACCAAAAAATAAAACTCAAATGGAGAATTCATAAAATAAAAGCAAGCGGAGAATTCATAAAATAAAACTCAAGTTTGATAAACACAAACTACAACTACAAATGTCATCACCCATGTTGTGAAGCCCGGACCTGAGATGGAGCCACATGCGGACTACGCCTAACTACCTCCTCTATCATGAAATCTACGTCATCGGCTGAATACGGTAGACCGCGAGCCTGCATATCTCGTAGACGACCAATAAGAATGTGAAGATGCTGCATATCTACGTCATCGGTTGTAATGTGTATTGCATATGAGAGTCTTGAAAGCGGTCCTATACGCCCAAAGCGCATCATCCAACTTAAGTGACCAATCCTTCCTCGTTCGAGAGACGGTTTTCTCTAGAATACTCTTGATTTCTCTATTTGAGATCTCTACTTGCACACTTGTTTAAGGATGGTAGGGAGTGGCAATCTTGTGGGTAACCCCATACTTAGACAATAGAGTTTCAAACTTATGGGTGGTGAAGTGCGTTCCTCCGTCACTAATGATGGTTTGGGGCGTCCCTTATCTTGGGAAGATCGTTCTATTAAAGAACTTCACTACCACCATAGAATCATTAGTGGGAGAAGCGATCGCTTCAACCCATATTGATATGTAATCTACAACTAGAAGTATGTATTGGTTTCCACAAGAAGATGGGAATGGTCCCATGAAGTCCACTTCCCACACGTCAAAGATCTCAACCTCTTGAATGTTGTTAAGAGGCAGTTCGTTCCTCCTTGATATGTTCTCTGTTCTTTGACAAGCATCGCAAGCAACAACAAAGTTTTGCACTATCTTTAAATAGAGTAGGCCAAAAGAAACTGGATTGGAGTACCTTAACGCTAGTTTTGTGGGAATTAGCATGTCCGCCACAAGGTAGTGAATGACAATGACAGATAACACTTTCCACTTCATCTTCTGGAATGCATCTTCTAATCATTTCGTCCGGACCTCTCTTGAAAAGGAGAGGTTCATTCCAATAGTATTGATTGACATCCTTGAAGAACTTCTTCCTTTGTGCATATGATGATCCTGGAGGTATTTATTGACAAACCCAATAATTAACGAAATCAGCGTACCAAGGTTCGTTACCTCTTGAAATTTGTTGAAGGCATTCCTCGATTTCAAAAAGTTGCTCATCCGGAAAGGAGTCATCTATAGGTAGTTCCTCATCTTTGCTTGTGAGACGGGGAAGTCGACTTAGATGGTCCGCCACCGAGTTCTCGGATCCTTTCTTGTCACTGATCTCTAAGTCAAACTCTTGTAGAAGAAGGATCCATCTAATAAGATGTGGTTTCACATCTTTCTTTGTGAGCAAGTAGCGGACTGCTGCGTGGTCGGTGTAAACGATCACTTTCGCTCCCACAAGGTAAGAACAAAACTTATCAAAAGTATAAACCACCACCAATAGCTCCTTTTCCGTCGTAGGGTAATTTAATTGAGCTTCATCTAGCTTTTTGCTAGCGTAATAGATGACATAAGTGCATTCGTACTTCTTTTTCCCAAGTACTGCTCCTACGGATAAATCGCTAGCATCACACATGATCTCAAAGGGAAGGTTCCAATCCGGTGGCTGAATTATAGGGGCGGAAATTAAGGCTTCTTTAATCCTGGAGAAAGCATCTAGACAATCCTTCGAAAACACAAAAATCAAATCTTTCATTAGTAGGTTAGTCAATGGTTTAGAAATCTTAGAAAAGTCTTTAATAAATCTCCTATTGAGACCTGCGTGATCAAGGAAACTTCTTACTCCTTTCACCAAAGTTGGCGGAGGTAGTCTTTCATATCTGTGGCTTAAACATGTAGATAACGGACTCTTCACCATCAATCTGCAACTCAAGGAAGCATTTGTCAATCTTTGTTAAATTCCAAAACTGGACGGGATTTTTTTCGTTCAAGGCCTAACGGAGGACAGTTTGGACACAAACCGCTTCATTTCTTGCCTAAAAAAAAATATACAGTAAGAGTTCTTTGTTGTCTTTGTCAAACTCATTTACTGGTTCTCTTTAAAAATTGCAAACAGACATCAAATGCTCAGTACTGTAATAGTTCTTCCTGTACATTTTTATTTTTCTTTCGTTGAGTTGATCCAGTCCAAAAACTCGACCCCCTCCATGATCGAACGTAGAAACCAACTGGTTCCAAGCCAAACATGGGCATCGATGTAGCGGCAAAACTCATTAGTTTCAACCGACTACATTTTTTTCGTAGCGGTAGAATCATTTTATTCCAACCAACCACAAAATTTTGTGTAATGACCGGAAGTTTATACATCCGAATCGACTACTGTATGTTGTCACGGCTTCCACAATAAATGTGGGTAGGCATGAATGCCTTCACAAACGTCCCTTCTGGCACCATCTTTACTAGTTTTGAGCTTTACTATATACTAATTTTCTCTTGACAAGATTCCATTCATCTTATAAATGGATTTGATTTTCAATTCAAATCTAAAACTGTGCTGAGATGAAGATTTAAATAAGTAAAATAAATTTAAGAGGATTCAAGCAAAGGAGAGATTTTGTAGACACAAATTTTACGCCATTTGAAGGCTCATTTCGTTTTGAAATCAAAAGGTGAGCAAAAGAAGGGAAATTGGAGGCTACGTGATTTGAGCATTTAACAAGTTAAATGAAAAAAGATGATTTGGCCATAAAATATGCTTAACGTAAAACCAAATTAATCAAAAACAAGAAAAGTTACAGATAGAAGAAGAAGAAGAAAGATAGGGGAAGAAGAAAGGGTTAATAATTTAAATTAACACTTAATTTGTTTTGGCCAAGAATTTCAAACTAACAAGATCTTGATCAAAAGAGATGATTGTAGAATATTGATCTTCTCCTTGTATATTCCTTCTTTCTTACTTTTAAATTTTGTTTTGTTGTGAGTTTTTTTTTTTTTTTTCTGAGGATACTTCT
>BSUD01000005.1:30676392-30688673 GCA_033239045.1 Fagopyrum esculentum | reverse complement strand
GGATACTTCTTTTCATTTATTATACAAGAAGCGATTGGAGAAGTTTAAGGGAGTTTGCAAAAGTTATTTTTTTTGTAACTTCCCACTAACCCACAAATATAATTAATTACTTTTTTTTTTCTTAAAGATTCCCTCTTATATTGCAGAGAACTGAATGCTCCGTTCCAAAACTCCTACATTTTCCTCAATTTCTAACTAATTATTCTAATTAATTAGAATTTGGACTTTAAAGGTTGAAGCTCAATTACCTCTAAATTTGTCTAATATTTATTAGACTTGGGCCCAAATTATATATAAATAGATCATGTTATCAAACATGATAACTTTAGAGAAATTAATCACAAATATAGAATGTAACTAAATTTCAAGTAATTTACATCAAATAATGAATTATCAAAATTCATGAAATTTGACCCCCAAACAGCTTGCTTTATTCCTTTTTCTTGATATTTTTTGATATAACTGAAAATGCCTTGATTATGATGATTGTTGGCTAAACACTCTTGCAATTCTAGGGTGATTAGTTGAAGGTTGTGGTATAGACGATGAAAGAATAGACCTTTATCCAAGTGGACCTTGAAAGTTTGAGTTAACCCTAAACCGAAACCCGTGGTTGTTTATTGAGCATCTCGACCGAGATCGATATAAAACATAACGAGACTGACCACTGTTGTGCAGATTCCGAGTTTAGGTTATAGTTTGTTGAAACCTATCCTTGTTGCACCTTTCCTAGTTTATACACAAGCCTAGGATGGGACTTAACCGGTGATTCCTTTGCTTGTATACCGATGATGATGAGTGTTAGGTAATAAAGGTTTATCCTTTATTTGGGTTTGATTGTGCATTTATCTCACCTTTGAGAGTTAACCTGAGACTTACCCGGTGATGGTTAATTCTATACCCTTAGGGGAGTGATGTTGGTTTGAGCGTCTTTACCTTTCCTTAGTTTCTTGAGGCTTACCCGGTGATAGGAGCTTCGGTTTGAAAAAGTGGGTAGTGAGACTTACCCGGTGATCTATTCCATAGTAGCAACACCTTCCCTCAACAACCCTCAATTTTGTCCACGTTATCCGAAGAGATCTTGAGTCGAAACCACAACTAGATACTATGATATTTAGAATCTGCATTTCCCCATCTTGATATATATTCTTGCTTTTGCTTTTGATCAATATTATTGCATGCTTCTAAGTTGGATTGCTTTGCTGCAATTATTCTCACCGATTCCCTGAGATCGACTCCGGAATATAAACCCTTACTACGATTGATCCGTACACTGCGGGTTCGCTTATCGTTATGTTTTATTATTCAGATTATAAATATAAAGCCTTGTCTACACACACCTTTTGGAGCGAACAAGTTTTTGGCGCCATTGCCGGGGAATTGGTCAACACCAATCCAGTGTACGGTTGCCCATACTTTGAAGCTTCTTGCTTTACTACTGATCTTTCTGCTTGAGTGTTATTGTAGGACCTTTCCTTAGGTTTATGCGAAGAAGTAGAACGGGTAAAGAAATCGTTCCTTACGATCCTGAACCAGAAAAGACTTACAAGAAAAGGTTGAAATAATCTAAGAAAATGGCCGCTGCAATGATAAGAAAGTAGAGGATCTTAGATTTGAATTAGCTACAGCTCGAGATCAAATAAGGCTCCAAGAAAAAGCTCTAAGGAAAGAGAGAGCTGACCAACTTACTCAACAAGAGCAAGTTCAAGCCAATTTGGCCGCAGTGAGAGAGCAGATGCGACAAGTGCATCTAGAAGCGGAGAGAGGTGCTAGGGTTGTGATCGACCCACCTCCACCAGCACCCTCCGCCTCCACCAAGTGTGGTGCCAACTGATCCATTTGTGGGCATTCCACAGATACTAGGTCAACGTTTGGATCCCGTTCAGCAAACACACCGTCTTGGCATCAACATAGGTGATCCAGCTAACAGGGATTTTGAGTTCAGACCTCAAGTCATCAAAATGATTCAGCAGAATCGTTTTGGAGGAATGGAGAGAGAATCACCACACTAGCACTTGCAAAACTATGACATTTTGATGGAAACTTTGAGACCTTCTAGGTGTGATAATAATGACTATAAACTGCGTGTTTTCTTTTTCTCTTTGAAGGATAAAGCACTAGCATGGTATCATTCGCTTCCAACTAGAAATCTGAACACATGGGAGGATATGACCGCAAAGTTTCTCACCAAATTCTTCCCGCCATCAAAGACGGCGGATTTGAGAGCCAAAGTAAATGCTTTTGTGATGAAGAATGGTGAAAGCCTCTTCAAGTCATGGGAAAGGTTTGAGGACCTCTTGTTGGATTTCCCACACCATGGGATTCCAAAAATTAATTTGCTGGTGATATATTTCAAGGGTTTGGATGCTGAAGCGCAGTTCAAGCTACAATCACTCTCAACTAGGACGTTCATGGACAAACTAGTTGATGAAGTGTGGGATTTTGTTGAGAAGCAAACTCTCACTATGGAGAAATACTCCCACCAGAATATAGAGACGGGATGTCAAACTTCTAGACCTCATGAGCTGAATCTCACCTCTTCTAGTATGGAACAAAACAATGCCCTCAACAATGAGATGAAGGCTTTGAAGGAACTCATGAAGGCAAAAACCCAACAAACCAAACAGCAAGACGTTGGGTATGTTGGAAGAGGAAACTACCAAGGGAACAGGAACAACAACTACAAATACAACAACTAGAACTACAACAGTTGGAGATCTAATCAAAACAATTCCGGTAATCCTTATTCCCATGCTGAAAATGCTCTAACGCCACCTTCCTCTTCTTCTACTCAATTAAAGATCCGGGAACCATCATCAAGGTCAAGCCAACCACCAAGTTCTAAGTTGCAAGCTGAAAACTCCACCTTGATTGAAATGGTTTATAGGTGTTGATCTTAAAACGGTCATCTCTACAACGGCTAGAAGATCTTTCCATAGAAGATATAAATGAAGATGATGGTCGAAGAAGAAGAAACACAAGCTTACACCGGAAAACATCATTGCATCCTCAAGCAACCTAATCATCTTCATTCGTTGTTTTTCTTTCTCACGTTAAAGTAAAAGTTTTATCCCCTTAGAGAGAGAAAACACAAGAGCTCCATTGGTAGATCTAAAAAGTGTTATACTAGAGTGTGTTACTCTGCGAAGTAACTAGGCTATTATAGCTAGGTTAAGAGTTGGAGCTAGATCGTAGCATTGGCTACAAGTGAGAGAAGAAGGGGATTTCTTCTAGTTTGTATCTAGGACTCTTTGAAGCTGATAATAGATAGTTAGATCCTACGGATATACCCTGGGACGGAGAGTAGGCTATTTAGAGCCGAACTTCGTGTTCGCCCCTTAGCGTGCGTGCAATCAAGCTTTAAATTTATAAAACTAGAATAAAAGCAAGCGAACCCGCAGTGTACGGATCGACGTAGATTAGCAAGTATTCCAGAGTATCGAACACAGGGATTTGGGTGGAACGAATTCGAATACAGGTTATCAAGCAAGTAGATATGGGAGTTTTGCAGATATTGGGAAAACAACAATCCTAAAGTTCCGGGTATCCAGCTGTGGCAACAGATTCAAGATATACTAATGATATAAAGACAGAGTAGAGATATGCAAAGGTATACTAATGTAAGGTAATCGTACGGTTGAGGTTCCAAAAACCTTATGTAACTTACCTAAAAGACACTCTCTATACAGGTTGTTGAGGCTCAATATAGAAAGATTCTAAAGACGAGGATTAGTATCAAATACCCAAACTTATAATCCAAGGATCAAGACTAACTTAACCGATTGAGGTTGTTGAGGCTCACAATCGAGGTAGAGGTTGTTGAGGCTTCACTACCACCTAGAAAAGACAAGTCTAAACTAAGTTAAAGCAAATCTTTAACTTTGGATTAAAGTAAAAGCAAGGTCGTAAACTAGAGGGAAATTACGGTTGGATCTTGAGATTCCACGGCCGTGGAACTCAAGAACTGCCCGTAATTTTAGGGTGTCGACGATTCTCTCTAACTCTCAGGGTCTAATCTGTTTGCGATTGATCTATCATCACCTATGCCACAACTATCAACCCTTCACCTTAGAATTGTTAAGGGTTTTTAGCCAATAACAGTCATTTTGATATCAATTCAAGAATCAAGGAGTAAAAGATGAAAACTTTCAAGAACTATCAATAATCTTCAATTGAAACTCAAGGTCACAACAAATGTTATCAAAGGGTTCAAAACAAGGTAAACAATCACAACCTTAGGAGAGAAGAGAAACGAGGTGTCAATCCGTTTTCAAATCAAACCTAAACAAGAAGAGAGATCTTCTTGCAAAATCTTCCAAGAACTTTCGATCTTCTACAAATCCGAAGATCACCACAGCAATCTCCACTAAAAGTGCGAGATTTGAACAACTCTCCAATGCAAACTTCGATTTCCAATGAGATCTCCCAAAATACCTCTAAACGAGGGTTTGTGCGTTGCTAAGCGTCGATTAGTGGTGATGAATGAGAGTAGACGGGGGTGTAAGCGCTGATGATGAAATCTCTTTTCGGCCGTCTTTTTATAGGGCAAGACGAAGTGTCGGCCCGGCCCAATCTTCAAAAAGATCATGGCTTCGAAGTGTGGCGAGAGATTCGCCAAGATCACGGTCGTGGAAGATTCCACGACCGTAATTCTAGGGCGTGGAAACCATTACGGTTAGTTCCACGACCGTAGAATCCCCTGGAATGAACATCGAATTCTGACTCTGAATCCACGGCCGTAATTCTGAACGTGGTTTGTGGTACGGCCGTATTTTAGGACGTAATTTAGGGCAAGAACGTGATTCTTCCCTAAACTCGTGCATTCCTCAATCTAATACTCCAAATTGCTTCCAAAAAGTGTCCTCGATCTACGGACATATCGACTCAACTCTCCTTTGCTCGATTCCGTTCGGAAATAGCTCCAAATCACCTAAAATCAACATAGAACTTGTGTAGACATCCATATCGACGATATAGGCAATACTAGCTCATATATGCATAAAGATCAATCAAAGACTATCAATATGAATCAAATACGTTTAGAAAACGTGCCTAAAATATCACAATATTTTATGCTAACAAATAACCCCATACTTAACACTTGCTTGTCCCTAAGCAAGGTCTTTCAAAAAGCTTTAAACAAGAGTTAGAATGAAATATGTGTACCTTCTTTTGGATGAATGTGACTTCTAAGAAATAGATCATTCTCAAACCTTGCTTCAATCGTTTATTAAACTTTCACACACTCAATTAGAGAGTAAAAAGGCAAAGAAAACTCATGAATCAATTTAACTTCCAAACAAGCATTATAACCTTCAAACATTATCAAAATCAATCATATAAAACTTCAATTTAGATCACCAAGTCATATAACATTCTTTTGATCTTAAGGACTTTTAAAGAAAAGGTCTAGAATATGGAAAGGGAAGGGAAAACTTTAAGGGAGAGTGGTGAATAAATCCGGGAAAGTGGACAACTACCTTCTTCTTCTTTTGCGGTTTCCGCAACACTTCACTTGGAGCTTCGCTCTCTTCTTTTCATTTTTCGACTTTACTTTTGGAGTTATGGATAGAGGTGCACATAAACCGAAGCCTAGGAGATTGGCGTTTCTCAAATTTGCAAGAGATGCCTCAAACCCTTAGCGCACATACCATAATCCGCTAGGAATATCGCTCAATCCGACTTTGGCAAGACACAAACACCCGGCTATGTGAATGGTGCCGAGTTACTCATCGTCATGATTGACTTCCCCAAACCTATGATTTCTTTCTATTCAATTGATTGCAAATAATTGCTCTCATGGCCCTCCCACATCAAACATGCCTTTTTCTCATTTACTTCTTCCAAATTCCCGGATAGGTAAAGGAGGCTAGTATTTCAATGAGGAGCTAGATGATCAAAGAAAGAAGAAAGAAAGTATCGAATTGCCTTAATCATTTCAACAAGAAGTATAGGAACTTATAATGTGATTTCAACTTCAATTTCCTAACATGATTTAGGTAACATTTTCACATTATAAAACTTGCAAAAGAGGTAAAATTTATTCATTCAAATCCTTTTCAATTCACAATCCTTTTAAGCATGTAATTGTCATCAAACTCAATTCACAAGTAGTGATTATCATGGAAATCATCTCAATTCATTAGAAGCACAAAATTGTCAAAATTTTTCAATTTTTATGGGTTTTTAAAGTTCTTTTTCATGCAATGCAATAAGGAAACGTGTAACACATAATGAACATGCAATGATAGTCTCGGAATGAAAGCAACATATAGAGTAGAGTTATTACAAACATTTAGTACATCCCACCCCATACTTAGGACGAACATTGTCCCTAATGTTCACAAGAAAGAACAAAAGAAAGAAAAGAAAAAGAAACTCACAAGTGGTGGCGGGAATGTCTAAAAACGAGCGGTCCGGTCATCAATCACTGCGGCGCCGGTGGGGGTGGGAATGGAGAGAAACTCGGATCATAGAATCGCCCAAACTGCTGGCGGTAGACGTCCCTCATCATATGGTCAAGGTCGTCTAGGCGTCCGTCTCTAGCATCCGCCCGGATCTCTAGCGCTCCGACTCTCTCTGAAAGTCCGGTAGCCCAATCCGGCATCCTCTCATACCATCCCGGGGCGTGATCGTACCATGCGGGGGCATCTGCTGGTGCTGGCGGTGGTGGTGGTGGTGCTGCTGCTGGCTGCGTCGTGGACCAAGGAGGAGGTGTGTCGTACCAGGTGGGAGGTGTAGTCATCCACGTGGGCCTCTCACTCACGCTAGCGCGGCGAGATGATGAGCCTGAAGCTCTAGCTGGGCGTGGAGAGCGCCTATGTGCATCCGGGGCCGCCTCCGGCTGATCCGGAAACGTGCCGAACTCCTGCTCCGCTCCTCCACCACTCTCGTACTGCTCTCCCATGTCCTCCTCATCCTCAACCGGTGGTGGAACGTAAGGGGGAGCTACAAGCCTGTTCGCATGCATCGCAGCGAACGTCTCCTTCCAATTGTGGCGTCCCGCCACAATGGAATACTCTGGCAGCCACTCTATACCCCTACCCGTCCTACTCTCCCAAGGCATGCCCGCATAAGGCGGACCTCTATGTGTGGGGAAGATGAGTCCCCTAACCATAAAGGCATGTAGCCCTAATGGAACCGCCGGTATACGTGTGCAAGCTGAAAAATCCACACCAAGCGATCTAGCAATGTGGGTCACCATCCCACCATATCCAATGTTCCCTCTCGATTTGTTCTTAAGTTTACTCATCGTCGCCGCCAAAAGAGTAGCACAATCTGCGCGGCATCCATAAAGCATAGCGTAAAGAAGGAATAGCTCATCCGTCTTGATCTTTTGGGGCGTCTCCGTCCTGGGAAAGAGACACTCCAAAAGAACACGGTGAGCTATCTTCAAGGCTAGATGGTACATCAATCTAGCCTTGGTATCAGCTGGTTGCCAACGGTCCTCGTCGGCGTAAATCATGGCTACTTCCGCCCAAAAATCCTTGGCGGAAACACCTCTAGGAAGTCGACCATTGTAGGTCTCATGGAACCCGAAAATGGTCCCGAACTCAACAATACTAAGGTGATAGTCTCGATTCATGAGACGGAAGGAGACGGTCCTATCAACTGGGCTGTGCTCAAAGGACGTCACAACCTCTCGGGTAATCTCCTCATAAGCGTCTTCACGAATGTTCGTGAAGACTAGCAAGCCGGCTCTATCCAAGAGCCATGTGAGGTCATCAACTATGTTGAGAGGATGTAGATCCTCCAACAACAAATACCTAGGGCCAATCACTGCCCTCTTTTCTATTTTCTCAAATGCGGGAAGGTAGTTTTCATGTATGGTTGGGATGCTAGGGTGAGGTGGTGAGGATGGAGGTGAAGGTGAGGATGGTGGTGAGGGGGATGAGGGTGGTGGTGCCCTAGAGGTGGAGGGGTTCCCTTTCCTTTTCTTACTTTGCTCCCCTTTCTTCTCCTTTATCCTTCCCGACATTCTCCTCACAAAGTCCATTCTGTTCAAATTTACGGGCTGTTCTAAGTAAACCACGGCCGTGGAACCTTCAGAGACCGTGATTCGTCTCAAAAGTTCGTAAATCTCAGCAAATCAGCACCCAATCTCAACAAGTAGGCAGTCCTAATCTAATTTCCTCCAATCCCAATCAGTTCTTCCTAAAATTTCTAACAAAAACGAACCAAATCCGCGAGAATCGAAAAGAAAGAAATAACCTCTTTTTCGGATTGAAAAATCCAAAATGCGTGTTTGTTGATCGATTTCCACTTGATTTGTTGCTTGGATCTTGCTTGTGGTTGGATTTGCTGCAGTTTGGGATGAAGAATCGTTGAAAACGATTAGGAAACGAGGAATTTGGAGAGGAGGAGTGTTTTCGGTTTCTAGGTCGTGGAATTGGGGAAAATTGGTTAAGTGTTGTGAAGAATGTGGCTTATATAGTGGCCGGCAAAATTTCCAAAAATCACGGTCTGTCGGGGTGTTCCACGGCCGTGGAAGTGTACGGAACCGTGGTTTTGATGATTTTTCACAGGCTTTTGAGAATTACGGCCACTGTAGCTATGACGACCGTAATTTAGACCGTGGAACCTTCTGTAAAGCTTCAAAGTCCAAATTTCGTCACTTTTCTTCGACATTATCCTTCCTTTCTCCTTTTCCATCGATCCTACAACCAAAAACACGAACATACCGGAAGAAATCGAGACAAAAAATAAAACGAAAACGTCTATTCTAAGCTAAACTATGAATCGAAAACAAAAACGAGAATGCAATACCTTGGGTTGCCTTCCAAGAAGCGCTTTGTTTAAGGTCCGTAGCTAGACCAGTCTTGCACTTATTCGAGTGCGGTAGGTGCAAACTCCTCAGCTTGGAGTTCCGGTGAGTACTTCTTGAGTCGTTGGCCGTTTACCTTAAAACTTCCGCTAGCTTCACCCCATACTTCAACTGCACCATGGGGGAAAATGCGCTTAATTAGAAAAGGTCCGGTCCAACGGGATTTTAACTTACCTGGAAAGAGGCGAAGTCTCGAATTGAAGAGGAGAACTTGATCTCCTTCTTCGAAGTCCTTTGGAATGATATGCTTATCATGCCAACGCTTTGCTCTTTCCTTGTAGATCTTAGCGTTTTCGTAGGCGTTCAAACGGAGTTCATCCAGCTTGTTGATGTCTAGGAGACGCTTCTCTCCCGCTTCCTTCATGCCGAAATTCAGCCACTTGATAGCCCAAAACGCTTTGTGCTCCAGCTCTACCGGCAAGTGACAAGACTTCCCATACACAAGGTTGTATGGTGTGGTTCCTATGGGAGTCTTGTACGCAGTCCGGTATGCCCATAATGCATCATCTAGTTTCAAGGACCAATCCTTCCTAGTCCTTGAAACCGTCTTCTCTAGAATTCCCTTGATCTCCCTATTTGAGATCTCAACTTGTCCACTCGTTTGTGGATGGTAAGGGGTAGCGATCTTGTGAGTAACCCCATACTTGGCTAGAAGAGCTTCAAAGCGACGAGCTATGAAGTGAGAACCTCCATCACTAATGATCGTCCTTGGCGTCCCGAATCGTGGGAAAATGGTCTTGTTGAAGAACTTGACCACAACCATGGCATCATTTGTGGGAGAGGCAATTGCTTCTACCCATCTAGAAACGTAGTCCACCGCCAATAATATGTATTGGTTTCCACAAGAAGATGGGAATGGTCCCATGAAATCGACTCCCCATACGTCGAAGATCTCCACCTCTTGGATGTTGTTGAGGGGCATCTCGTTCCTTCTAGAAGTATTGCCTGTTCTTTGACAAGCATCGCAACAAGAAACAAAGGATTGCACATCTTTAAATAAAGTAGGCCAATAGAATCCAGATTGCAATACCTTTGCGCTAGTTTTGTTCGAACTAGCGTGTCCTCCACAAGGTAGCGAATGACAATGGCGGATGACACTTTGCATCTCATCTTCCGGCACACATCGCCGAATGATGCCATCCGGACCTCTCTTAAAGAGGAGAGGTTCGTTCCAATAATATTCCCGGACGTCCTTGAAGAACTTCTTCCTTTGTGCGTATGACAGTCCGGGTGGTATCTCCTGGCAAACCAAATAGTTAACGAAATCAGCAAACCATGGTTCGTGACCTTTGGAGACTACTTTGATGCACTCCTCTATGATATGTAGGTGTTCGTCTGGGAAGGAGTCATCAATGGGTAAATGGTCGTCCTCTAGATGTGTTAGACGACTCAAATGATCCGCAACAGAATTTTCCGAGCCCTTCTTGTCGCGGATCTCTAGATCGAATTCTTGTAGGAGAAGAATCCATCTAATCAGCCTTGGCTTCGCATCTTTCTTCGCAAGGAGGTACCGGATCTCAGCGTGATCCGTGTAGACAATCACCTTTGCACCTACAAGATAAGAGCGAAACTTGTCAATAGCGTAGACAATGGCCAAAAATTCCTTTTCTGTAGTGGCGTAGTTGAGCTGAGCTTCGTCTAGCGTCTTGCTAGCGTAGTATATGGCGTGGGTTCGTCCTTCCTTTCGTTGCCCAAGAACAGCTCCAATGGCTACGTCACTGGCATCGCACATAATCTCGAAGGGGAGAGTCCAATCCGGAGGTTGGATAATGGGTGCTGAAATTAGAGCTTGACGGATGGTGTTGAACGCATCTAAACATTCCTGTGAAAACTCAAAAACCGCATCCTTCATCAATAGATTAGTGAGAGGTTTTGATATCTTAGAAAAGTCTTTAATGAAGCGTCTATAAAATCCAGCATGTCCTAGGAAACTTCTTATTCCTTTCACCGAAATTGGGGGAGGAAGTTTCTCTATGGTCTCTATTTTAGCCTTGTCTACCTCTATCCCCCTACTAGAGACTAAGTGACCTAATACGATTCCTTCTTTAACCATGAATTGACACTTTTCCCAATTAAGAACTAGGTTAGTATCTTCACAACGTTGTAAAACGAGAGAAAGGTTAGAAAGGCAATCGTTAAAAGAGGAACCGTATACGGAGAAGTCGTCCATGAAGACTTCCATGATTTCCTCTACGTACTCGGAGAAGATGGCCATCATGCACCGTTGAAAGGTGGCTGGGGCGTTGCAAAGCCCGAACGACATTCTCCTATAGGCGAACGTACCCCAAGGGCACGTGAATGTGGTCTTCTCTTGATCATCCGGATGTATCGGAATCTGAAAGAAGCCACTATAACCGTCAAGGTAGCAAAAGTATGAATGTTGTGCTAACCTTTCAAGCATCTGATCGATGAATGGCAATGGAAAGTGATCCTTCCGCGTTGCGTTGTTGAGCTTGCGGTAGTCTATGCACATTCGCCATCCAGTCACAGTTTGGGTAGGAATGAGTTCGTTGTTCTTGTTGGTGATGACCGTCATTCGTCCCTTCTTCGGAACTACTTGGACCGGGCTCACCCACTTGCTATCGGAGATAGGATAGATGATACCTGCATCAAGAAGTTTAAGAATTTCCTTCTTGACAACCTCTTTCATGGTCGGATTCAACCGCCTTTGAGGTTGTCTTGAAGTTCTAAAGTCCTCCTCCATTAGTATCTTGTGCATGCATAAGGAGGGTTTAATTCCTACTAAGTCCTCGATAGTATAGCCTATGGCTTTTCTATGTTTCCTAAGGACAATCATGAGCTGCTCATGTTCATCTATGCTTAATTCAGAGCTAACGATAACCGGAAAGGTAGAATTAGATCCAAGAAAAGCGTACCTTAGATGAGCGGGAAGTGGTTTGAGTTCTATTGCTTTCGGAGCTTCCAATGTTTCCTTAGAAGTTTCTAAGGATGTTGAGTGGGTTGGAGGAGAATTAGAAGAAGTTGAAGAAGTATGCCGATCACCCTCTTCCACGGTCAAAATTACGGTTTCCTCTGTTGTTCCACGGCCGTAATATCCTCTGGAATGGAGGTCGATTTTGGTCGTGGAATCCACGGTCGTGGAATACAGAGTATGACCGTGGATTCTAGTATTCTCAGCCTCATCGTGTAGTTTTTCAAACTCCACTCCATGCATCTCTTCTTGTGCTTCTAAGGCTTCAATTTCTTCTTTGCACTCTTCTTCTTCTCCTACATTGGTTAGACTCATAGTAATAACCTTTTGTAAAGGATCGTTAAAGAGAATCGCACTTACCTCCTCCCTAGACAAACCTTCTTCGTCTTGGATATCGTAGATGTCCTCGTCAAAGATTGGTTCCTTTACTAGAGTGGAAAGAACGAACTCTACTTTCTCTTCTCCAATATCAAAAGCGAGTCTCCCATTCTTGCAATCGACCATGCAGCCGGAAGTTGCAAGAAA
>BSUD01000005.1:30621163-30676382 GCA_033239045.1 Fagopyrum esculentum | reverse complement strand
TATGATCGGGACCGGACTATCTGCAGGAATGTCAAGCACGACAAAATCAATGGGAACAAAGAATTTACCTAGCTTGACTGGGACGTCTTCTACAATGCCGACGGGACGAGTAATGGATCGATCCGCCATGTATAACGTCATCTTCACCGGTTTAGGGTCGCCTAAACCGATCTTCCTGCACAACGCAAGTGGTATGATGCTCACACTTGCTCCTAAGTCACATAAAGCGTCATATGTGACTTCTCCCACTCCAATGGGAATGCAAAATGACCCTGGATCTTTCAGCTTTGGGGGCATTTTCTCCTTCATCGTCTTGATGAGATCCGAAGAATCCGAACTCATCTTGACCTCTCCAAAATCTTCTAGCTTCCTCTTGTTAGAGAGGAGCTCCTTCAAGAACTTGCCATAGGCTGGCATACCTACAATGGCATCAATGAAAGGTATATTAATATGCAGCTTGCTTATGAGTTCTATGAACTTACCGAATTGCTTGTCTAGGCGCGCTCGCGCTCTAGATTGAGGGAACGGTAGGGGAGGTTTGTAAGCTGCAGGAGGGACGTAGACGCCTTCTTTCTCCTTCCCCTTTTCTTTGTCCTTCTCTACGGGGACTTCAACGAACGTAGGCTGCGGATCGGTGGTAGTCACTCCGCTCCTAGTTGTAATCGCCATTACCCTTCCCTTAGGGTTGTCCTCCGTCTTCCCTGGAAGTTTCTCTTGATTTCTAGGAACTTCTTCCGCATGGTTGAACATTGGTTTTCCAAAACCTTTTGAGCTTTGTCAACCTTAGAAACTTGATCATCAATCTTGATGATGTGGTTCTCCAACCCTTGAAGCTTTCCCAAGATAGTTTCCAACATGGGATCGGGCTTCTCCTTTCCCGTATTGTTGCCTCCATTAGATGAGTTCCCCTGGCTTTTCAAAGGAGTAGAGGAAGAGGAAGGTGGAGTTAGCGAATTGGAATTGGAAGGATAGGAGTTACCGGAATTTTGTTGATTGGAGCGCCAATTGTTGTTGTTTGAACCCCGATTGTTGTTCCAACTGTTGTTGTTCCGGTTGTTGTTGTTTCCATTCCAGTTGTTATTCCGGTTATTATTCCGGTTATTGTTGTTGCGGTTGGTGTTATCACCGCCGTTGTTGTTGCCCAAATAGCCAACATCCTTCCCTTGTTGCTTTGGGAAGTTGGTCTTGATAGCCTCCTTCAACTCTTTGATCTCATTGTTGAGGGAGAAAATCTGATTTTGAGCTTCATGTGTGAGCTTCGCTCCTTGCTCCACACGATTTCCCTCCACCTTCCAGTGGGAATATTTCTCTATGACTCTTGCTTGCTTCTCAATGAAGTCCCAAGCGTCATCTTCTCTCATGTCCATGAACGTTCCACATGAGAGGGATTGGAGGTTGAATTGCGTTCCCGCATCCAGCCCTTTGTAGTAAATTTCCAGCAAGGCAAGCTTGGATATGCCATGATGAGGGCAATCCAATAGCAAATCCTGAAACCTTTCCCAAGATTGAAACAAACTTTCGTTAGGTCTCATAGAAAAAACATTTATCTTACCTCTAAGTTCCGCCGTTTTGGAAGGCGGAAAGAATTTGGTGAGAAACTCTGCGGAAAGGTCTTCCCACGTGTCTAGTTTCCCATTAGGAAGAGCTTGGTACCAAGACAACGCTTTCCCTTTCAAGGAGAAAAAGAAAGGTTTGAGCTTATAGCTGTTGGTAGTAGCGTTCTTCGGTCTCATCGTCTCCATCATACACTCAAAGTTTTGCAAGTGTTGGTGTGGAGATTCAGCGCTTGTACCGCCAAATTGGCTTTGGCGAACAAGAGTGATAACTTGAGGGTTAAAGCTAAACCCTTGCACATCTTCAGCATCAAAATTCACACCCAAGCGGCGTGGTTGTTGTGTTGGATCCATCCGCTGGCCAAGAGTTCTTGGCTCATTATCCACACGTTCGACTTTCGCATTCCTTGGTGGGATGCGGCGATTAGTAGCTCCTTGCGGATTGAAGGGATTCACATTGACCGTAGGATCAATCTCTTCTAACGGTGGCATGGAAGAATCACTATCATCAGCGGATGAGTGGCTTTTTCTTCTAGACCTTGATCTTCTTCTCGAGGACTTCTTGCCTACCTTATCTTCAAGGTCGCTCATCTTTATTCTCATTTGGAAGAGCATGTCTTGTAGACCGTTAACTTGAGATTGATGACGATCCATCTCATCCTGGCGGAGAGTTTCATTCCATCGGAGTTGAGCTTCCTTCTCCGCCAACTCCGTTTGAAGATCGCGTTCGTTCTCTTCAGCCATCTTCTTTTCCTTGCGCCTTTGTCTCAAGGTTTTCTCTAGCTCTTGATCAAGAGGTAAGAGATCTTCGGTGTTCCTAGACCTGCGCATGCACTCAAAGAAAAATCAAATAACGAGAGCAAGCTCCCAAGCTTGACAACGGCTACCGGATTCGGTCGAAACCAAATCCCCGGCAACGGCGCCAAAAACTTGTTCGCCCCTTAGCGTGCGTGCAATCAAGCTTTAAATTTATAAAACTAGAATAAAAGCAAGCGAACCCGCAGTGTACGGATTGACGTAGATTAGCAAGTATTCCAGAGTATCGAACACAGGGATTTGGGTGGAACGAATTCGAATACAGGTTATCAAGCAAGTAGATATGGGAGTTTTGCAGATATTGGGAAAACAACAATCCTAAAGTTCCGGGTATCCAGCTGTGGCAACAGATTCAAGATATACTAATGATATAAAGACAGAGTAGAGATATGCAAAGGTATACTAATGTAAGGTAATCGTACGGTTGAGGTTCCAAAAACCTTATGTAACTTACCTAAAAGACACTCTCTATACAGGTTGTTGAGGCTCAATATAGAAAGATTCTAAAGACGAGGATTAGTATCAAATACCCAAACTTATAATCCAAGGATCAAGACTAACTTAACCGATTGAGGTTGTTGAGGCTCACAATCGAGGTAGAGGTTGTTGAGGCTTCACTACCACCTAGAAAAGACAAGTCTAAACTAAGTTAAAGCAAATCTTTAACTTTGGATTAAAGTAAAAGCAAGGTCGTAAACTAGAGGGAAATTACGGTTGGATCTTGAGATTCCACGGCCGTGGAACTCAAGAACTGCCCGTAATTTTAGGGTGTCGACGATTCTCTCTAACTCTCAGGGTCTAATCTGTTTGCGATTGATCTATCATCACCTATGCCACAACTATCAACCCTTCACCTTAGAATTGTTAAGGGTTTTTAGCCAATAACAGTCATTTTGATATCAATTCAAGAATCAAGGAGTAAAAGATGAAAACTTTCAAGAACTATCAATAATCTTCAATTGAAACTCAAGGTCACAACAAATGTTATCAAAGGGTTCAAAACAAGGTAAACAATCACAACCTTAGGAGAGAAGAGAAACGAGGTGTCAATCCGTTTTCAAATCAAACCTAAACAAGAAGAGAGATCTTCTTGCAAAATCTTCCAAGAACTTTCGATCTTCTACAAATCCGAAGATCACCACAGCAATCTCCACTAAAAGTGCGAGATTTGAACAACTCTCCAATGCAAACTTCGATCTCCAATGAGATCTCCCAAAATACCTCTAAACGAGGGTTTGTGCGTTGCTAAGCGTCGATTAGTGGTGATGAATGAGAGTAGACGGGGGTGTAAGCGCTGATGATGAAATCTCTTTTCGGCCGTCTTTTTATAGGGCAAGACGAAGTGTCGGCCCGGCCCAATCTTCAAAAAGATCATGGCTTCGAAGTGTGGGGAGAGATTCGCCAAGATCACGGTTGTGGAAGATTCCACGACCGTAATTCTAGGGCGTGGAAACCATTACGGTTAGTTCCACGACCGTAGAATCCCCTGGAATGAACATCGAATTCTGACTCTGAATCCACGGCCGTAATTCTGAACGTGGTTTGTGGTACGGCCGTATTTTAGGACGTAATTTAGGGCAAGAACGTGATTCTTCCCTAAACTCGTGCATTCCTCAATCTAATACTCCAAATTGCTTCCAAAAAGTGTCCTCGATCTACGGACATATCGACTCAACTCTCCTTTGCTCGATTCCGTTCGGAAATAGCTCCAAATCACCTAAAATCAACATAGAACTTGTGTAGACATCCATATCGACGATATAGGCAATACTAGCTCATATATGCATAAAGATCAATCAAAGACTATCAATATGAATCAAATACGTTTAGAAAACGTGCCTAAAATATCACAATATTTCATGCTAACACTTCGTAAACATATCCTCGTGTCAATCTTTTCAATTCCGCACCATATATACTTTACTGTGAATAACTTTGTTTTGCAGGAGCAAGAAGTCAAGGCCCTTGAAATAGAGTTTCAAAGTCCTTGAAATCAATGTTTCACTAGTAGCAAAGATTGACATCAAGGCCCTTAAAAGGAGTTTCAAGGCCTTGAGATTTGGTTTGCGAAAAGTTCCCATACTCTATTCAACCCCCCCTTCTAGAGTATTATCTATCTTATTTATATCACCTATCGGTTCTTCAGTTGGTATCAGATCTAGACTCACGTTTATTGATTTAACCATCAGTGAGACTAATCACGAATCCCGTAGGTGATGGTGGATTTGCTCAAGGAAGATCCTCTTCTCGACCACCACTCTTTTGTGGCAACAACTTCGCTCATTGGAGATCACTTATGCGTATGTTCATGATTGACCAGGATATGGAGCTTTGAAGCATTATTTAAAATGGACTAAAAGTTCCAATGACAACAGTTGAAGGCGTCTAAGTCCCGAAGCAGGAATCAGAGTTCACACAGGCTGACCTGGACAGTGTGTCAAAGAATTACAAGACAATGAATCTACTTTACTGTGGATTAGATGCTAATGAATTCAAACACATCTCATCATGCAAAAGTGCAAAAGATATATGGGACAAGCTTGTTGTCATTTACGAAGGAACAAGTCAAGTCAAGGAAACAAAGATTAGCATCTTTCTCAGACAATACGAGCTATTCAAGATGAATCCAAATGAACCAGTCAAAGAAATGTTCACTAGATTCACTGAGATCATGAACAATCTAGACTCACTTGGAAAGACCTTCACAAATGAAGAAAAAGTGAGAAAGGTTCTAAAAAGCTTACCTAAAGCCAAGTGGGGACCAAAGATGACTGCTATTGAAGAAGCTCAAAATCTCACTACTCTTCCTCTTGATGATTTACTTGAAAAACTCATCACACATGAAATGATTCTTGGTGAAGAAGATGGAGAACTCCCATCCAACTCCAAGAATCTGGCATTAAAATCTAGAAGAGATGAGTTACCTTCTGATGAAGAAAATAGTGATGATGATAATGAAGAAGATGCTCTTGCCATGATCTCTAAAGGTTTAGCAAGAATTCTCAAGATAAAGAAACAATTTGCAAACCGAGAATTTCCACGAGTATCAAAACCCCGAGGTAAGTTTCCTAACTCTAATAAGAAAACGAAAGTACTGACTTGCTTTGAATGTGGTAAAACAGATCATTTGGTGAAGGATTGTCCACAAAAGAAGAGGACCAACTTCAAGAAGAATGATCGAAAGAAGAAAGCCATGGTTGCTTCATGGAGTATCTCAGAATCGACAAATGAATAAGAAGATGAACAAGAACAAGCAAACTTGTGTCTTATGGCCGATCACGAAGATAAATCAAATCTATACATCGACAATATGGTAAGTACAATTTTGTCTCAACCTGAGATTGAACTTAAACAATTCCTTAAGGATATTATCTTAAGTGATAAGGAACATAGAATAAGGATAAATTCTTTCAAAGAAAAACTTCATGAACAAGATAAACAATTTAGTGAAATGTCACTCGAGATTGAAAATCTTAACACATAAAAGGAAGAACTTGATGAAAATATCAAGGTCTTGGAACCAGAAAACCTGATTCTCAAGGACAACATCTCTTCTCTACATCGAAACTATATCGATCTAGAGAAAGAGAAAGTTGATATGACTTTAATGTGTCAATACTAGAAGGCATCACTCATTAAGTTTACTCGTTCAAAAGCTAATTTGGAAAGAATGATGGGTGAACAACAATCTTCACTTAACAAAAATGGTATAGGGTATCATAGGAGCTTTCCTAGAAAACCTACCACCACTTTTGTTACGGCTAAAGGAAGCATTCATATGCCTATCTGCTTCTATTGTTGTAAAAAGGGCCATGTTAAATCTACATGTCCTTATAGAAGAAATGATCCTTATATCATCAAAAACACCTATCCCTTATGTTTAAGGAAACAGGTTAAACAAATCTGGGTTCCTAAAGGTACTAGACCACCAAACATGATCAAAACTGAGTATGAATCAAAATATGCCATTTGGTCGACCCGGAAAGGTTGATGTTTGCTTCTTTGCAGGATATCACCAAGGTAAAGGAGCACAAATGGATATTAGATAGTGGTTGCTCAAGACACATGAGTGGAAATAGTTCTTTGTTCTCAGATTTAAAGAAGCAATCATCTGGAACTATTACTCTTGGTGATAAAGGAAAGTGTGACATAATTGGCATTGGTAAATTTTCTATGATTCATCCAACTTTATTGATGATGTTTATTTAGTTGATGGCTTGAAATATAATCTGGTAAGTATTTCTCAAATTTGTGATAAAGGCAATAAAGTCATGTTTGATTCAGAAAAATGTGAAGTTCAAGACATAAAGACGGGAGAAGTATTGCTTACTGCTCCTAGATGTAATAATGTTTATTCTTTGAGTACTAACCAAGTTGCAGGAACTAAGCTAAAATGTCTAAAGGCCTTGACTGATGATCCAAGGCTTTGGCATAGAAGACTTGACCACGTAAGCATGCACACCATGCAGAAGCTACTTACAAAAGATTTGGTATCTGGTTTGCCAAACCTAAACTTCAAGGTTAATGACCTATGTAAAGCATGCACACAAGGTAAACAAACAAGAGGTTCATTCAAATCTAAGAAAGTTGTAAGTTCTTCTCGACCTATTGAACTTTTACATATGGATCTTTGTGGACCTATGTGTGTCAAATCTCCCGGAGGAAAACAATACATCCTTGTTATAGTAGATGATTTCTCTCGTTTTACATGGATATCTTTTCTACGAGAAAAATCTGAAGCTTTATTTGAGTTTTCAAAAGTGTGTAAGGAGTTACAAAGTTTGAAAAACCTACCAATCGTTTCTATAAGAAACGATCAAGGTAGAGAATTTGATCAACTAAAGTTCGATCTGTTTTGTGCAAAATATGGTATTTCTCATAACTTTTCAGCTCCTAGAACTCCTCAACAAAATGGAGTTGTGGAACGCAAGAACCGCACTCTTGAGGATATGTCTAGGACAATGCTTTTAGAAAATGATTTGCCAAAAAGTTTTTGGGCTGAAGTAGTAAACACCACAAATTATATTTTAAATAGATGTTTAATTCGCCCTATTTTGAAAAAGACTCCTTATGAACTATTTAAAGGAAGAAAACCAAATATTTCATACTTCAAACCTTTTGGATGTACTTGTTTTGTTCACAATAATGGAAATGACAATCTCGGGAAATTTGATGCACGTAGTGTTGAAGCTATATTCATTGGATATGCTTCAAATAGCAAAGCTTATCGAGTATATAACAAACGTACCAAAGTTGTTGAGGAAAGCATTCATATTATTTTTGATGAAAGCAATGATGGTATTTTGAGTGAGAGTTTTGCAGATTTAAATCTGAATCAAAGAGAAAATCACATTTTGGATGAAGAGGAAGATCCTAAAGGTCAAGACAAGAATATGCAAGAAAAGATTCATGATACCAAAGAAAATCCTCAAGACCTTGAAACACACCTTCAAGACCTTAAAACTGGAAATTGTGACAATAGAGCTCCACTTCAAGGGCTTGAAACCCGACTAGAAGGCCTTGAGATTGGAACAACAAGTAATGCACAAACGGTACCTAATTGAGTCAAACATATTCAGCTCAACCTTCTGGATCTACATCATTTGTCAAAAGAAGAAAAGTTCAACACTCTTCGTATCATCCACAAGAGAATGTGATCTCAAATCCAAATGTTGGAGTTCAAACTAGATCTAAAGTAAATAATCTTTGTGCCTTCTCCGCTTTTGTATCACTTGTCGAGCCAAAGAACTACATTCAAGCTCTTCAAGAACCAGACTGGATCATTGCCATGCAAAATGAATTAAATGAATTTGAGAGGAACAAGGTATGGACTCTTACTTCAAGACCAAAGCATCAATAAGTTATTGGCATGAGATGGGTCTTTCGAAACAAATTGGATGAAAGTGGCAAAGTCACACGAAACAAAACACAACTTGTAGCACAAGGCTATAACCAAGAAGAAGGTATTGATTATGAGGAGACTTTTGCTCATGTTGCCAGGTTAGAAGCCATACGTATGTTACTTGCATTTGCAGCTTTCATGAGCATAAAACTTTTTCAAATGGATATAAAATGTGCTTTTCTAAACGGCTTCTTAAAAAAAGAAGTC
This sequence comes from Fagopyrum esculentum, assembly GCA_033239045.1. Classification (NCBI taxonomy): domain Eukaryota; kingdom Viridiplantae; phylum Streptophyta; class Magnoliopsida; order Caryophyllales; family Polygonaceae; genus Fagopyrum; species Fagopyrum esculentum. The sequence goes on along the minus strand of BSUD01000005.1, from coordinate 30,667,904 downwards.
TACGTTGCTCAACCTCTTGGTTTTGAAAATGATGAATTTCTAGATCATGTTTTTAAATTAGATAAAGCTCTTTACGGTCTTAAGCAAGCTCCTCGAGCTTGGTATGAAAGATTGTCTAAATATCTTCTTGAAAACAATTTCAAAAGAGGTTTGATTGATAAAACATTGTTTATCAAAACTAGAGGCAACGGCATTTTAGTAGTACAAATCTATGTTGATGATATATTATTCGGTGCTACTAATGATTCCCTTTGCAAGGAATTTCCAGATATTATGTGCAGAGAATTTGAGATGAGCTTAATGGGAGAGTTAAATTTCTTTCTTGGACTTCAAGTTACACAAGCAAAGAAAGGAATTTTCTTCAATCAAAGCAAGTATACTAAAGACTTGCTTAAAAAGTACAAAATGGATCAATCTAAGGTTGCAAAGACTCCTATGAGTTCAACACTTTCGCTAGATCATGACAAGAATGGTAAAAGTGTAGTACAAAAGGAGTATCGAGGTATGATCGGTTCATTGTTGTATCTAACTGCTAGTCGTCCTTACATTATGTTTAGCGTGTGCATGTGTGCAAGATTTCAAGCTTATCCTAAAGAGTCACACTTAATAGCTGTGAAAAGAATTTTTCGGTATCTCAATGGCACTAAGGATCTAGGGTTATGGTACCCATGTCAAAGTCGTTTCATCTTGTTGGCTATTCAGATGCAGACTTTGCAGGTTATAAGGTTGATAGAAAAAGTATCTCTGGATGTTGTCAATTCTTAGGGTCATCCCTAATCAGTTGACACTCCAAGAAGCAAAATTCTGTTGCCCTATCCACAACTGAAGCTGAATACATAGCTGTAGGAGCTTGTTGTGCTCAAATCCTTTGGATTGCTCAACAACTTCGTGACCTTGGCTTTGACTTGAGAGGTATTCCTATAAAATGTGATAATACTAGTGCTATTTCTATAACCAAAAATCCTGTGCAACATTCAAGGACTAAGCATATTGATGTAAGGCATCACTTCATACGTGATCATGTTGAGAAATATGATGTTTCGATTTCTTTTATCTCAACTAACTTACAGCTTGTAGATATCTTTACCAAGCCTCTTCCTGAGGAACAATTTAATTTTATTAGATTGGAGCTTGGTATGTTGAACAAGGAAGCATTAACGTAGGGGGAGTAAACGTGTTTTTAATCATCCTACGCATGCAACCCAATTGATGTTTTCAAAGGCCTTGAAATAAAATTCAAGGGGCCTTGACACATATTTCAAAGGGTACATAAATAAAACGGATCAATTAGAAATTCATATCTTTTAGATATTGAATTATCTAATATTTATTCTTTAAAAGGGATTTCAAAAGTTTTGTTTTTAGATTCAAAGGATTTTGAAAAGTGGTTACCTAAATTTATGGAAGGAATTTTTATCACTCAAGATCTTTAAAATCTTTTGATCTTACGTTGATTAGACTTCTTTCCATAAATACCTCTTCTCTTCTTTCTTTCTTCTACTTCCCTTTTATTTCGAAAGAATGGTGCTTTACTCTTCCAAATCTCCAAAACCCTCTTCATCGTTTTCTCAAAATTTCTTAATGGCTCCCAAGAGATCTTCAGTCAACGAAGCATCATCCTCAGTTCCAAAATGACAGAGGGTCGTTCAAGTGTTGTCCGACTCTGATTCATGTTCTGACTTGGGGTCGAGTTCGAGTTCATTTGGGTTCTCTAGTGATGCGGATATTTTTGCTAGAACAGGGTTACCATCAAGCTGGTTCACCAACCTAATAGCAGCCAAAAAGTGGGTCAAGGAGTATGATGACCTCCTTCAGTGCATGTGTGAGGGAGTACACAACGAACTATTTACTTGCTCGTCTATGCCATTGCTTGAAGCGCTCCAAGCGAGCTCTATATGGATTATGCTGAATCTAGGAGAATCATCATATCCTCGATTGACAAGACTGTTCTATGCCAACTTGACGGCAAGGCGTGAGAGAGGGGAGTGGATTCTAAACACGGTTATCAAAGGTAAGAAAATCACCCCCACTTCTGAAATTATAGCAGATATTTTTGGAATCCCTCTGTATGATGCTTCAGAAGTCTAAAAACCCTGCTAGAACTCTAAGGCTAGCTAAAGAACAACTTATCCTTCCTAATGCCTTATCACCACCAACCATCACCAGTTTAACTCTGGAGGCTAGAATAGTTTATTCTATCATAGACATATCCATTGTTCCTAGAGTTGCCAACAAAGAGATTATAAACAACTCTGTGCTGATTTTGACTTACAATGCTTTGAATGGGTTGAAGGTAAACCTGCCTGAAATTCTTTTGTCTCATATGGTGAATGTGATTAATTCTCCAAGTACCAACCACCTACCTTATGGGAATTTGCTTCCCATAATATTCACACATTTTTCTGTAGATTATTCTTGGGAGGTGTTGAATCTTTACAATGATGGATTAGATGAAGCATTCTTTGAGACTATAGGAATTAAGAAGACTCAGGAGGGGATTAGTACTGTGTGGTTATTGATGGAGCAGCCTGAATGGAATTTTACTACTCAGCAGAGGCTAGAATTTGTGGAAGAGTCATTGACCTCTCTAAGATCCTATTTTGCACATTTTAGAGTATCAATGACTGATAAGATGGACCAAATTCAAGACTTACTGGGCATTTTTAATCAAAAAATAAATCAGTTATTCCATGTAAGTGCTATGTCTTTAACTACTACTAGTAGTATCAAACCAATATCAGAAGAGGATGGACAGGAAACTCATAAGGATGTTGAGAAGGTTATGGATCAGTGTCATAAAGTTGTCAAAGATAAACCCATCCGACAGCCAATGCCAGAAGATCCAGATATCTTGACAATCGAAGAATTTGGGGTCGTCCAGAAGTATGCAAAGGAGTCTACACAAAGAGGAACTGACCTATCTCTTAAAGAACGTGATCTTGTTGATGCAAATGATGGATGGAGAGATATGTGTCTACGAGACTATTATGGAAAAGGAAGTTCCTCCAAATGGTACAAGGAAGACTGAAGACTCTCGGCATTTCATGAGTTTTTGAAAAATATTTTTTGGTTTGGAAATACATTTGGTTTTTGGGTCTGTAATTGATTTTTAAGACTTCCTGGTTTGACTGCTTTTTCTCCCTTTTTGAAAGACAAAGGGGGAGAAATATGATCCGACATTTTGATATACTGCATTCTGCATTTTTTGTTTTGAGATTGTTATATGCATTGCTAAACTAACAAATGCAGGTACGAAAATTTTTGTTGTCTTCCATCAAGGGGGAGATTGAAAACTCCACCTTGATTGAAATGGTTTACAAGTATTGATGATGGAAGACTTCACAGAAATATAGCAGTTGGATATACTAACAATGTACTTGATTATATTTCTAGATATTTGGTTGGATTGAATTCAGTGCAGGTTGTATATCTACATGTCAAGGGCCTTGAAGTTGGATTCAAGAACAAGTTCAAAAGGACAAAATCAAGGGCCTTGGAATCTAAGCTGCACGGAACTAGGATTCAAATAAATTTAAGATCTTCGTTGAAGATTGTGTAACAAGAAGAACTCATCAACCAAGGATTTTGTCAACCGAAGGAAGATCTCAACCGAAGAATAGAGAATCTTTTCTTGAAGATTTTCTAAACAATAAAACAGCAAAAAATATCTTCTCTCTTATCCAACAGAAAGACAAGAAGATCAAGGAGTAAAAGACTCAACGTGTTCGTAGGGACTGAAGACTTGCAACGTCTACCTTACGATCTTAATGGAAAAGAAGATTGATCTTAAAACGGTTATCTCTACAACGGCTAGAAGATCTTTCCATAGAAGATATAAATGAAGATGATGGTCGAAGAAGAAGAAACACAAGCTTACACCGGAAAACATCTTTGCATCCTCAAGCAACCTAATCATCTTCATTCGTTGTTTTTCTTTCCCACATTCACGTAAAAGTTTTATCCCCTTAGAGAGAGAAAACACAAGAGCTCCATTGGTAGATCTAAAAAGTGTTATACTAGAGTGTGTTACTCTGCGAAGTAACTAGGCTATTATAGCTAGGTTAAGAGTTGGAGCTTGATCGTAGCATTGGCTACAAGTGAGAGAAGAAGGGGATTTATTCTAGTTTGTATCTAGGACTCTTTGAAGCTGATAATAGATAGTTAGATCCTACGGATATACCCTGAGACGGAGAGTAGGCTATTTAGAGCCAAACTTCGTAAACATATCCTCGTGTCAATCTTTTCAATTCCGCACTATATATACTTTACTGTGACTAACTTTGTTTTGCAGGGCAAGAAGTCAAGGCCCTTGAAATAGAGTTTCAAAGTCCTTGAAATCAAAGTTTCACTTGTAGCAAAGATTGACATCAAGGCCCTTGAAACGAGTTTCAAGGCCTTGAGATTTGGTTTGCGAAAAGTTCCCATACTCTATTCAACCCCCCCTTCTAGAGTGTTATCTATCTTATTTATATCACCTATCGGTTCTTCAGAAGCTATGATCGAGGCGTTGGCCGGAAAGATGAGTGGACTAGAGAGCACCATTACTTCGATTTCTAAGGCACAAAAAGCCTTGAAAAATCAAGTATTTAGTAAGACTGGAGAAGTTCTTAGAGATCAAGGGAAACTTCCAGGATGTACTGAGAACAACCCAAAAGGCCAAATCATGTCAATTACAACAAGGAGTGGTGTGAAGACCGCTGACTCACAACCTCGGTCGAATGAAGCTGCGAAGCAGAACACCTCGATCGAGGTGAAATCTGGGGCAACAGATAGCATGTATTATAATCTATATTTTGGGATTAGTTTAGACGTTTTATCTTCATAGATCTGCATGTATGCATGTATATTCTTTGATTATACGGTTGTTTTGTCTACCTTTGCGGGAATTGAGGTCTACACCTAGTTTTGTTGTAATTGTAGGAAAAATGGCACGTTTTGGACCGAAATGGAGCTAAGGAAGCTTAGGAGTCATTGGAGCTACATTTTGGAGCATTGAGGAGTTATAAGAAGATCCCAAGAAGCATGGAAATGATTTAGAGGATTGATTTTGGACCAGATTAGAGAGTTACACTTTCAGCTGAGATTCACCTCGGTCAGCTATAGTACCACCTCGACCGAGGTGATCTTGAGGAGCGTCCAGACCGAGGCGAACACCTCACCGCCGACAAGATCTTTATTTTTGGCTGAGATCTTCTATTTTTTGGAAGATAATACTTTTTGGCTGATATATTTTCGAAGATATGGATGTATTTTCTAGGAAATTATCTTATTAAGATATTTTATCTTTGGAAGATAATTCTCCTATATAAAGGGTTGGATTTTGTGCAATTCAACCATCCTTGGATCATCATCGGATCAAAAATTTTCTAGAGAGTTTGAAGGAAGTTTGAAGGAAGTTTTGAAGGTTGAAGTTCAAGGAAGGAAGGAATCAAGTTGAAGTTGGCTTTGAAGGAGTTTGTAAGATCTTATTATTTTAGTTTTTGGTTTTGTTGTCTTTTCTGATTTGTGATTGAGGAACGCTAATTGTTTGTTTGTTTGATTCACTTATTGAGACCTTTACCTTAAGGTTTTCTTGTTTGATTATTGATTCCTTTCTCATATATTTGATTATTGTTATCATGATGATTGTTGGCTAAGTTCTTTATGCGATTCTAGGGTGATTGGCTGAAAGTTGTGGGAAAGACGATGACAGAATGATCTTAATTCCAACAGGACCCTGAAAGCTCGAGCCTTTACCTTAACCGACGAACACCCCGGTCAGCTGTGGAACATCTCCACCGAGATGGTATATAAACTGAGCGAGGTGAACCTTTCCTGAACTTTATCTAAGTTAAGAGTTCCAGTTTGCCCAATCCTATCCTTGTTATACCTTTCCTGGTTCAAAGCAAGCATAGGATGAGACTTACCCGGTGATCTATTCCCACCTTAGAAACACCTTCCCCTTGCAAACCTCAGCTTTGTCCATGTTATCGTTTGAGATCTTGAGTCGGAATCACAATTGGATGCTTTAATCTCTAGAATCCGCATTCTCTTTTATTGACTTTTATATCATCTTTGATTGCTTTAATTTGCTGATAGTAGTTATTTGACAACCTGATTATTGTACTTTGTTTCACCATAGTCCTTGTGATCGACCCCTGGAGTTCTTGCTTTTATTACAATTGATCCGTACACTGCGGGTTCGCATATTATTCAAGCATACTTCTTGGGTTATAAATATTAAATCTTGCACACACCTTTTGGAGCGAACAAGTTTTTGGCACCGTTGCCGGGGACTTGGTCTAGACCAAGTTCAGTTTCGGTTGTCTTCGGGGATATTGCCCTTGTTGATTTTGACCACTTTACTTGAGTGTTTTCGTAGGATCTTTCCTTAGATTTATGCGAAGAACTCGTGCTGGAAAGGAAATCGTTCCTTACAACCCCGAACCAGAAAAGACCTACAAGAGAAGATTGAAAGAAGCTAAGATGGCCGATCAAGACAATCGCGATCTTGAAGCCAAATTGAAGGAGGCATACGACTCAGTAAAAAAGAACTACAACGAGAGAGAGACGAGACTAGCGCAAGAAAAGAAGGAATTGAAGCAGATATGGCCGCTCTAAGGGCCCAGTTTCTGCCTCGACCGATCCCAGATCCTCGACCGAGGCAAGACCCAGTCCTAGTTGCCCTGGACGAGATACACCCACCACCTCGGATGCCAGTCTGAGATGTTCTTTTTGCTAGAGTTCCACGAACCCTAGGACAGAGGATGGACCCTAATCAGCAAGTCAGGCGTCCAGGAGTCAACCTAGGTGATCCAGCTGAGTATGATTATGAACTTAGACCTCAAGTTCTAACCATGATCCGACAATGTCAATTTGGAGGTTTGGAGAGAGAGTCTCTTCATCAGCATTTGCAAAGTTATGAGATTTTGATGGAGACTTTGAGACCTTCAAGAGTGGAGAATAACAATTACAAGTTGAGGTCTTTCTATTTCTCTTTGAAAGACAAGGCGCTTTCTTGGTATCAATCTCTTCCGGCCGGAAAAATTAACACTTGGGAAGAGATGACAACGGAGTTTATTACTAAGTTCTTTCCCCCTTCTAAGACCGCTGGATTGAGGGGAAATATCATTGCTTTTACTATGAAGGACAAAGAGAGTTTGTCCAAGTCATGAGAGAGATTCAAGGATCTTTTGTTGGATTGCCCACATCATGGGATTCAAAAGATCGAGTTGCTAGAGATTTACTTCAAGGGTTTGGATGGAGATACTCAATTCAAGCTCCAATTACTTTCCGCCGGCACCTTCATGGATTTGCAAATAGATGAAGCTTGGGATTTCATTGAAAAGCAGGCTTTACACATGGAAAAGTACTCCCATCAAAGAACTGAAGATGGAGCAAGGAGAGTTAGCTTCCAAGACACATCATCAAATGGAGCTCAACTCACCTCGCTTAGCAATGAAGTAAAAGCATTGAAGGAGCTTTTAGTAGCTCAAACGAAGAAGGAGCAAGATGGTGGATACCAAGGAAGAAACAACTATCAAGGGCCGCGGAACAACAATTACAACAACAATTGGAGATCTAATCAAAAAAATTCCGGTAACCCTTATTCTCATGCTAATAATGCTCTTAACACCCCCTCTTCTTCTTCTACTCCATTGAGAAGCCAGGGGCCTGCATCAAGTTCGTCCCAACCACCAAAGAAAGATGTTGTGCTAGAGGCAATATTGATCAAGCTCAACGCTATGGAGACATCGATGAATTCATTTTCGAAGGCACAAAAAGCCTTAGATCAACAATTCTTCAACAAGGCAAATGAAGCGCCAAGAGATCCAGGGAAGCTCCCAGCAAGGACAGAGAGCAACCCTAAAGGACAAATTATGGCTATTACAACACACAGTGGATTGAAGACTGCAGATCCAATACCTCGGTCGAGCCACGACCAGATGAACACATCGGTCGAGGTGCGAACGGAGATGGAGTCCCAGAAAGAGAAAGATAAATATGAAGTTTATGTTCCATCTCCTGCTTATAAACCACCACTTCCATTCCCTCAGTCAAGGGCGAGGGCACATCTGGACAAGCATTTTGGTAAGTTTCTAGACCTAATGAATAAACTACATATTAACATCCCTTTCCTTGATGCCATTCTAGGGATGCCCGCCTATTGGAAGTTTCTGAAAGAGATTCTATCAAGGAAGAGAAAGCTGGAGGATTTTGGGGAAGTAAGGATGACATCTAAGGCTTCGGAGCTCATTCAAATCATGAAGGAGAAGTTGCCACCTAAATTGAGGGATCCCGGTTCATTTTGCATTCCCATTCAAGTTGGGGCTGTAACGTATGATGCATTATATGATCTAGGAGCCAACATGAGCATCATTCCGCTGGAGCTATGTGAGAAAGTCGGACTTGGAGAGCCCAAGCCGGTGAAGATGACGCTATACACTGCGGATCGCTCCATTACTCATCCCGTGGGTATTTTGGAGGACGTTCCCATCAAGTTAGCTAATTTCTACATACCTATAGACTTTGTTGTACTTGACATTCCCGCCGATTATCCCATTCCTATCATTCTCGGGAGACCATTTCTAGCAACTTCGGGTTGCAACGTGGATTGTAAGAACGCCAAGTTGAAATTCAACATTGGTGGCGATCATGTGGAGTTTGCATTGCTCGCTGCAATGAAGGGAGAGCCACTGGAAGATGACATCTTCAACATCTATGATGAAGAATAATCTAGAGAATTGGTTAGCTCTATCCTTATTAACGATCCTCTTGAAAAAGTTCTTAGTTTCATTTTAATGGAGGAAGGTACAGATGTCTCTTGTAATGCAGATATACGGAGCTTAAAGGCATTGGAATCACATCCAGGAGCTAGATTTGATAGACCGATTCAGGAGAAGAAAAGAACATTAGGTTTCGGTCCAGTTCCAGTACCTCGACTGAGGCACTTCCTGGACCAAGCGAGGTGTTCTTATCTGAAGAACATTTCGGTCACTCACCTCGGACACCGACCGAGATAGCAAGCGAGATGATGTCAACTGAGACTTCTGAAAGTCCAGTTCTTCGATCTAAGTCCATTTCACTGGAAGGAGAAGTCACAAATCCACCTCAGAAAGCACCTCCAATCGGAGAGCTTAAACCCCTTCTGAATCACTTGAGGTATGCTTTCCTTGGTCTGGATTCTACATATCCCGTTATCATTAGTGCTTCCCTTTCTGAAACTGAATTATCTAAACTGATGCATGTTCTGAGGAAACATCGAAAGGCTTTGGTTTATACTATTGATGATCTTGTTGGCATTAAGCCTTCTTTTTGCATGCAAAAGATACTAATAAAAGACGATCATAAGACTTCACGGGAACCTCAAAGACGGTTAAATCCGATCATGAAAGAGGTTGTGAAGAAGAAAATTCTTAAGTTGTTGGATGCAGGTATCATATTCCCATATCGGATAGCAAGTGGGTGAGCCCGGTGTATGTAGTTCCGAAGAAAGGAGGGATGACCGTTGTGATGAATAAGAACAACGAGTTGATTCCAACTAGGACCGTTATAGGCTGGAGGATGTGCATTGATTATAGGAAGCTGAACGTGGCCACTTGGATGGACCATTTCCCGCTTCCCTTCATCAATCAAATGCTCGAACGGTTAGCTCAACACTCCCATTTTTGCTATTTAGATGGTTATAGTGGCTTATTTCAGATTCCTATTTATCCAGATGATCAAGAGAAGACCACTTTCACTTGTCCATGGGGGACATTTGCTTATCGGAGGATGCCATTCGGATTGTGTAACGCACCTGGTACCTTTCAGCGTTGTATGATGGCTTTCTTTTCCGAGTACATTGAGGAGATCATGGAGGTATTCATGGATGACTTTTCGGTATATGGTTCCTCTTTTGATAACTATTTGGCTCACCTTTATCTAGTGCTACAACGTTGTGAAGACACTAATCTTGTTTTGAATTGGAAGAAGTGTCACTTTATGGTTAGTGAAGGAATTGTTCTAGGACACCTCGTTTCCAACCGAGGCATTGAGGTTGATCGAGCTAAGATCGAGACTATTGAGAAACTTCCTCCCCCTTGTTCTGTTAAGGGTGCACGGAGTTTTCTCGGGCATGCAGGTTTCTATAGGAGGTTCATCAAGGATTTCTCTAAAATCTCTAACTTTTGAATAAGGATGCTGTTTTTGAGTTTTTGCAGGAATGCCTTGATGCTTTTTACAAGATAAAGGAAGCGTTGATCACCGCTCCCATCATTCAACCTCCCGATGGGACCTTGCCCTTTGAGATCATGTGTGATGCTAGTGATGTGGCCGTAGGAGCGGTACTTGGACAAAAGAAGGATGGCCGGACCAACGCCATTTACTATGCTAGCAAGATGCTAGACGAAGCTCAACTGAACTGCGCCACCACCGAAAAAGAGCTATTGGCAGTTGTTTATGCTTTTGAGAAGTTTCGCTCATATTTAGTGGGAGCGAAAGTTATTGTTTACACTGACCATGCAAGATGCTTTTTGAGAAGTTTCGCTCATAAGATGGGATCCGAGAATTCTGTTGCGGATCACCTCAGCCGGCTACCTCCCTCCTCGCTCAAGAAGGATGACCTACCCATAGATGATTCGTTTCCGGATGAGCACTTGCATTTGTTGGAACGTTGGACGGAATCCTTTGTTTCACCCCATGATGAAGATGAAGTATGGGGTAAGGACACCTTCAAGCATGTTTGATGATGGTGTATGGTCCACCTAGCGACCTTAAACCAAGTGCTTCTTGGGAGGTAACCCAAGGTATTGCTTTCTTTTCCCTTTTCGAGCTTAGTTTTAGATGGTTTGCTTCGTTTTGTTTTTGCATCCTCTAGACAGGAACCAAGTAATTTCCAAGGAAGGATTACAGTTCAGGAGCTACACTGGAAGGACAGAAGTTCGAGAAATTGAGAAGATGGAGTTTGACTGAGACACATCTCGGTTACTGTCACAAACCTCGACCGAGATGTTCTGGGTCAACCGAGGCGACTAGGTCTGACATCCAGTCAACACCTCAGTCCGGCCGGGACCGCCTCGACCGAGGTGGAATCAAATCCAGTGAGGGGTATAAAAGGCGAGACGGTTTCTCTCTCTTCTCACCTTTTTCCCTCTCAACAACAGCCTCGACCGTGGCGACCCCCAACCCTCAAATTCTCAGTTTTCTCTCGTTTCTTATGATTCTTGGCTCGATTTCACAGGAGGAAGCAAGAGAATCAGTTTCCAAGCATCAAACAACAAGGAAAACGCTTCAATCAGCAAAATTTGGGGTATTTTGTTCCAAACCCTAACTCCTTCCTTCTTTTACTGATTTCGAGCAAATCTGGCTTTGGTTGCCATTGTTTGTTGTTGAAAAGAATATAAGAGCTTTTGGTAGTGATTTGGGGGAAAAGAACTTACAAACTCAGAGAGTGCGATCGAACAACAGTTTGCCTCGGTCCAATCGACTGTGTCTCGGCCGAGGTGTTCTTAGGGCAACCGAGGTGATCTTGTCAGAAAAAAATGAGCAACAAATCTGACCGTCAGTTGGCCTTGAGGGACAGACCTAGCAGTTCCCATCAGTCTTCCCCTTCCTCTGCTCCTCAGTTTGCTATTCTAGTGATCCACGAGCGTCACCAGAAAGACTATGATCGTATTTGCAGGCGTCCGATTGTTGCCCCGCGCTTCCTTCATGTCGATGCCTTCGAGTGCCTCCATGTGGTGGAGGACTTGAAGAAGATGATATCCATGGTTGGGATGGAGGAGTTCATGGATATTAGAGCGCCGACTTATCTGGAGCCGACGTTGGAGTTTGTTAGCTCAGTTACTTAGAGTCTATGGACCAATTTCAGGAGATTTTTGGTTTCCCTACACCTACAGTGACTGATTTTTCTTCTCGAGCAGTTGCTCAGAGTTTATGGGGCAAGATAGCCCATGTGACGGACCGCAGTGACAGGTGGGGGCCCGGAGATTCCCGGGAGCATATTATATTTCATCTTGCCTTCCGCCTTGTTCACCGGATGTTCAGTGAGACACTTCTGGCGCGTACTGAGATGCCCTAGAAGATCTGCCAGGGAGAGCTGCTGAGTTTGTTCTGTATGGTGACGGGAGGAGTGCCGGACTTTGATGCCATGCTGGCAAATGATTTGCATAGGATCAAGGGCAAGTCGAAGGGCGATATCTGTTGTGGTAGGTTGGTCACCCACATCGCCACTTCTATAGGTCTAGATCTATCAGCTTGTACAATGGTTGCGGCTGCGAAGCCGCTGGGATTGCAGGAGATGATTATGAGACGTATTCTTGTCCCTCGTGGCCTTGGCACGCCTTACGTTGCCATGCCATGGGAGACGACTACACCACAAGGGATTATGTGGTCATCTCAGTTTTCTGTCTTTGACCGTCAGTTCTGGTCTACTGCTTGGTTTCCCTACATGTAGGATGCTAGAGATGTAGCTGACGATGATGATGATGATGATGATGATGAGGGATATGATGGAGGAGCTGCCATGGAGACCGGTACTAATACCCGCAACCCTAGTGTTCCTATTGTCGATCATGATAATGAGGCGATGGAGGAGGAGAGAGCAGCACCACCACCACCTCAGCGCAAATCCTGTAGACGTAGAGATTTCGAGGCTCACCGACGGATTGATGAGCTGATTGAGCAGATGATTGACTCTTATGCGGCCATGACAATTGACATTTCCCAGCGCTTTGCTAATGAGCGCCACCACACTGATGGATGGATGCATCAGATTGGGGAGAGCCAACATTACCAGCGACAGATGATGGAGATCCAATTCCAGCAGGTTATGGGCTATCTATTCGACCCGTCACAACACCCTTACATTCCACATCCGCTACCTCCAACTGACGAGGATTAGAGCTTCATGGATTTCTTTTACTTATTATGTAGTTCAGCTAGGTTCAGTGAGTTTTCTGATTCCTTAGAACTATATTTGACCCATTGGGACAATGTGTCCCAAGTATGGGGTATATGGATGTATCTTACTTGACTTATGTGTGTATGGTTTGTATGACTCCCGGATATTATTCTGTTTTACTTGGCTCTATGTGTTTATGTGTCATTACATGCATACATACAGGTTTTTGGACCAGATTCGAACGTCGAAAACTGGTTTGAAAAAAAATTTATGACCTCGATCAAGACGTTCATGGCCGATCGAGGATGAACACCTCGGATGACGCTAGAACACCTCGACCGAGGTGACTTTAACTGAAAAATTTTCGGAACGTTTTTTGTGCTTCTTCTCTGGATATGACCTCAATGATGATTCTGTTTGCAGATTGGTTATAAAATATTTATATGCTTGAAAGGTTTTATGATATGTTTAAGTTGCAAAATGCTTTGTTTGAAGTTCTAGCATGTTTAATACTTGTTTTTATCAAAATTATGTTGGATTTGAAGGTTGACACCACATGATGAGTTCTATCACATTCTTCCTGGGATGATTAAGGCAATTCATTCTCTCCTCTTCTTCTTCTTGCCATGCTTTATCCGCTCATATACATATTTGCCTCCCTTTACATATCTAGGAATTATGAAGCAAGCAAAGAAAAGCAAGTGAAGTGAATTGAGATGTAGGCTGAAAGTGTTAGAAAGAAACAATTAAGTTTGGAGAAGTCAATCATGATGATGAGTAACTCGGCACCATTCACATAGCCGGGTGTTTGTGTCTTGTCAAAGTCAGATTGAGCGATATTCCTAACGGGTCATGGTATGTGCATCAAGGGTTTGAGGCATCTTAAGAAATTGATGATTGTTGATCTCCTAGGCTTCGGTTATTGTGCACCTCTGTCCATGCATCACAAAAAGTAAAGTAAAAAGAAGCAAAGCTTATTGGTGGAAGATGTTGTGATATGAAGAAAGTAAAGTAAGATCCTATTCCCGGATTCTAGCACCACATTATCCTATATACATCCCACCCTGACACGTTTCTTGACCTCTTTTAGAAGCCCTTGAGACCTCGAGTTTGTTGATTGAATTGGCGGTTTAAACTGGATTATACATGATTGATTTCGATAATTATGATTTATTATGCATTCTATGATTTTATGCAAAGATAAACAACTTTTTATATTTATAAAATGTTTTGATCATGTCTTGATTTTATTTGCCATTAAGCATTCTATTAGGGTGATCTATGAGTCGAGCACACCACCAAAAGGTTTTGAGATGTTTTTCATTGATCTTTCTGACTTATAATCCATTCTATCTTGTATCTAACATTTAGAACTTGCTTGGGGACAAGCAAGGGACAAGTATGGGGTATTTTAATAGCATGTATTATAGTCTATATTTTGGGATTGGTTTAGACGTTTTATCTTCATAAATCTGCATGTATGGATGTATATTCTTTGATTATATGGTTGTTTTGTCTACCTTTGCGGGAATCGATGTCTACACCTAGTTTCGTTGAAATTGTAGGGAAAATGGCACGTTTTGGACCAAAATGGTGCTAAGAAAGATAAGGAGTCATTGGAGCTACGTTCTGGAGCATTGAGGAGTTATAAGAAGATTCCGGAAGCATGGAAATGATTTAGAGGATTGATTTTGGACAAGATTAGAGAGTTACACTTTCAGCTGAGATTCACCTCGGTCAGCTACAGTACCACCTCGACCGAGGTGATCTTGAGGAGCATCCCGACCGAGGCGAACACCTCACCGCCGACAAGATCTTTATTTTTTGTTGAGATCTTCTATTTTTGAAAAGTGAATATCACATACTTTTGGCTGGATTTCTAGAAGGAAGATAATATTTTTTGGCTGATATTTTTTGGAAGATATGAATATATTTTCTAGGAAATTATCTTATTAAGATATTTTATCTTTGGAAGATAATTATCCTATATAAAGGGTTGGATTTTCTACCATTCAACCATCCTTGGATCATCTTCGGATCAAGGATTTTCTGGAGAGTTTGAAGGAAGTTTTAAAGGTTGAAGTTCAAGGAAGGAAGGAATCAAGTTGAAGTTGGCTTTGAAGGAGTTTGTAAGATCTTCTTAGTTTGGATTTTGGTTTTGTTGTCTTTTTTGATTTATGATTGAGGAACACTGATTGTTTGTTTGTTTCATTAAGTTATTGAGACCTTTACCTCAAGGTTTTCTTGTTTGATTATTGATTCATTTCTCATATATTTGATTATTGTTACCATGATGATTGTTGGTTAAGTTCTTTATGCGATTCTAGGGTGATTGGCTGAAAGTTGTGGGAATTACGATGATAGAATGATCTTAATCCCAGCAGAACCCTGAAAGCTCGAGCATTTACCTTAACCGACGAGCACCTCGGTCAGTTGTTGAACATCTCGACCGAGATGGTACATAAACTGAGCGAGGTGAACCTTTCCTAAACCTTATCTGAGTTAAGAGTTGCAGTTTGCCCAATCATATCCTTGTTATACCTTTCCTGGTTCAATGCAAGCTTAGGATGAGACTTACCCGGTGATCTATTCCCACCTTAGAAACACCTTCCCCTTGCAAACCTCAGCTTTGTCCATGTTATCTTTTGAGATTTTGAGTCGGAACCACAACTAGATGCTTTGGTCTCTAGATTCCGCATTCTCATTTACTGACTTTTATATCATCTTTGATTGCTTTAATTTGCTGCTAGTAGTTATTTGACAACCTAATGACCGTACTTTGTTTCACCATAGTCCCTGTGATCGACCCCTGAAATTCTTGCTTTTATTACAATTGATCCGTACACTGCGGGTTCACATATTGTTCAAGCATACATCTTGGGTTATAAATATTAAAGTTTTCACACACCTTTTGGAGCGAACAACAACTGAGGAGACCACAACAGGGAGTCACCTCGGAAGAGACCTTGACCGAAATGCTTATGGGTCAACCAAAACGAAAGAGAAAGAAGAAATTTACGTATCACCTCCTGCGTACAAACCACCACTACCATTCCTGCAGTCTAGAGCGAGAGCACTTCTAGACAAGAACTTCGACAAGTTTCTAGACCTCATGAGTAAGCTCCATATTAACATACCTTTCATTGATTCCATTCTAGGTATGCCCGTATACGGGAAGTCCTTAAAGGAGATACTCTCTAAAAAGAGGAGGCTAGAAGATTTTGGCAAAGTGAAGATGTCCTCAAGGTCATCGGAACTCATCAAGATCATGAGAGAGAAGATGCTACCCAAACTGAGAGATCTGGGATCGTTCTGCATTCCCATCGAAGTTGGAATCGTCACATATGATGCATTGTGTGACTTAGGAGCAAGTGTGAGCATTATTCCAATTGCAATGTGCGAGAAGGCTGGTTTAGAGGAACCTAATCCAGTTAAGATGACACTTTACATGGTGGATCGATCAATCACTCGACCCGTAGGCGTTTTGGAAGACATCATTGTAAGACTAGGTAAATTCTATATTCCCATAGACTTTGTCGTATTGGATATTCCTGCAGATTATCCGGCTCCTTTTATCCTTGGGAGACCATTTCTTGCAACGTCCGGTTGCTATGTGGATTGCAAGAATGCCAAATTGTCTTTCAACATCGGAGAAGAGCATGTTGAATTCATACTATCAACCTTGATGGAAGGCCAAGGACTAGAAGAAGACATCTACAACATCTATGATGAAGAGGAATCTCGTGAAATGGTTAGCTCTGTCCTTACTAAAGATCCTCTTGAAAGAGTTCTAAGCTTTAGTATGATAGAGGAAGGTGTAGATATTTCATGTGATGCAGATATACATAACTTGGAGACTTTGGAGGAAGATCCGTCAGTTGTGTTCGAGAAATTTGAAGAAGGACCAACAAACTGCCTCGATTGAGGGCAAACCATCTCGACCGAAGCAACTATTGGACTGGTCGAGGTGAAGGCAACAGGGACTCATCTCCGACCAGACTTCGGGCGAGATACATTTGGGGCAACCGAGGAGATCACAACAGGGAGTCACCTCGGACCGGATCTCGGTCGAGGTGCATCTGAAGCAAACAAAGTGATTGATTTTTCAATGTCAAGTACTACAAGCATCTGTCTTGACTCTTCCGATGCATTGCAAGATAAGGATAAGATGGTGAAACCACCACTCCGCAAAATGATAGCTAAAGTTGCAAAGATTTACAAAGAACACACGAAGAATTGGCACCAAAAGCATATCATCAAGAGAGGAAAGAAAGAGAAACTATTCTTCTTTATGATTATCATTCGCATGTTCTCCCAAATAAACCCAAGTCAAAATGGACAAGACCTTTTATTATAAATAATGTTTATTCTCATGGTGCAGTTAAAGTATGGGGTAAACATTGTGGAACCTTTCAAGTCGACAGTTGTCGGCTGAAGAAGTATAAACCAAGACCATCGGTCAAGGAGATTGCATCCATGCATCTCAATTGAACATGCAAGAGTTAGGTTCAACTAGCGACCTTAAAACAAGCGCTTCTTGGGAGACAACCCAAGGTATTCCTTTCTTTCTTGCTTTCTAGTTTAGATTAGTGTAGTTTGCGTTTTTGTGTCCTTGATAACAGGACCTAGGTACGATCCAAGGAATATAAACCAAGCAACCGAGATGAAGGCAACAAGGAGTCACCTCGGTCGACCACCTCGGTCTTTGACACCCATCTCGACCGAAATACAGTTAAGATTTCTGAAGGGTATAAAAGGAGATCAGATTTCTCTCTCCTCTCCACCCTTCTATCCTGACGAAGTCTCGACCAAAACGAACCCTACAATTCTCAAATCCCCGTTTCTTGCTTGTTTTCAACAATTCTGGGTGCAAACTCGACAAGGAAGGCACAATAAAGACTTCCTCATCACCAATCGAAACTTCAAACAACCACAATCCAAAGAAAATCGGGTAATCTCGTTCGAAACACCCTTTTTCTTGATTTTGATTGATTTTGTCGAAATCAATCAAAATCCCTATCATCCGTTACCGTGCTGGGGCTAGGGAACCTTCCCCACCACCTCCTCCACCTCCACAAATCCCTATCATCCCCCTAAACCTCAAAGAAACATATGACCAAATATGTTCCTGCCCGGTCATTGCACCCCGTTACATTAACACCGACGATTTTGCTTGCTTGTACTTTGTCGATGATTTGAGGAAGATGATCACAGATGTGGGACTTGGGACTATTGTATCACTACGGACACCGTCTTATCTCGAGCCGACACTGGAGTTCTTAATTTCCATCATCTATGTGCCAGAGGAGGATTATGTGAAGTTCCGTTTGATGAACAATACCTACAAGTATTCAATGTAGACATTTGGAGCTATCTTTGGTTTCTTTGATGCCACGACCACTGAATTTCCCTCCCACAACCATGCTAGGGCATTTTGGGTCCATATTGCTCACATCCCAACTAGTGCTGAAAGTTGTCCACCCGGAGATTCAAAAGAGAAGTGCATTGTTCATGTAGCTTTTAAGATTTCTCATCGGATTCTTAGTGAGATGCTATTAGCCCGCACAAAGACACCACAAAAAATCCGGCAAAGAGAGTTATTCACACTTTGGTGGATGACCGCGGATCAGGTTCCAGATTTCACTGTCATGCTAGTTGAAAAAACAACCGAAGATAAGAAGCAAGAAAAGGGGGGATATTTGCGTAGGGGGGTTGGTCACACACATTGCCAACCTTATTGGTCTCGATCTTTCAGCTTGTACCTTGGCTGCTGAGCCCAAGACATTGGGTCTACAGGAGTTCATCACTCGTCACACTATTGGTTCCTCGAGGGAGTGGTTCACCATACGTCGCCATGCCTTGGGAAACCAAAGCTCCTAAGGGCATCATGTGGACATCCCTGTTTACAGTTTTGGACCAGCGTAACTAGAGTGATATTTGGGATCCACTCGTCAAGGAGGCCGCTAGACTCGCTGACATTGAGAAAGATGATGAGATTGAGGCGGGAGGCGCCCCTATGGACACCGGGAAGGGCACTGTTGGTCCGAGTTACCCAATGATTGAGCTAGCAGAGGATGCGGACACTGTTGATGATCAGCCGCAACAGATACCACTACACTCAGGAGCATGCCACCACCGCCGCCGTCGCGATCCCCATGCCCACTAGAGGATCGACGCTTTTACCCGTCAGATGGAGGAGTCTTTTGCTCAGATGCAGGCTAATTTGGATTGCCGCCTCATGGCTCAGACCAGGGAGATCAGCACTATGAGACACTTGACTGAGGAGAGCCATCACTACCAGCGCCGGATGATGGAGCTGCAGTTCTAACATCTCATGGGCCACCCTTTTGAATTGTCCTTGTACTCGTTCGAACCACCTCCTCCTCCAGATTCTTGATTGGACTTCCCCCGGAGTTGCTGCTGCTTTATTTTCTTTCTTATTTTGCGGTTCTGCACTCAAACTTGTAATGTTTATAGACTTCTTTTTACCCATCGGGACGATGTGTCCTAAGTATGGGGTGCTTTGAGATACCTTGGTTTGTAATAACGGACTTATGTGCTTATGACTATATCCACTACTCCAATTATGTGCTTAGAAACTATTACGTACATTATATGCTTCGTAGCAAGATTTTTGATCGAAAAAACGTACAAAAACTGGTTTGAAATTTTTTTTGTCTCGACCGAAATGACCTTTGGCCAAACGAGGTGAACATAACAGGAGCTTACCTCGGTCTAACACCTCGTTCGCCTTAAAGTCATCTCGACAGAAATGGGTTTCGAAAACTTGAATTTCTGAAACATTTTGTGCTTATGGCCTTGATATAATCCGAATGATGAATATTGTTTGCTGATTAGTTTATATGATCTTAATGTGATTGAAATGAATTATGATATATCTAAGGTATGATTGCTTTTTTTGATATTTGAAGCATATTTAGTAAATTTTTTTTGTCGAAGTCATGCTGAATTTGAAAGTTGACATTGCATTATGAGTTCTCTCACATCCTTATTGGAATGATTAAGGTAATTCACTATTCTTTCTTCCTCTTCTTGATCATGCTTTTAGCCTCTCAATGAAATATGTTTGTCTCCCTTTACCTATTCCGGAATTTGGAAGCAAAAGAAAGTGAAAAACAAGTGAAAGATGATGTTGAAAGGAGAAAAAGTTATAGAAAATGGGTTTGGGGACGTTGATCTTGACGATGAGTAACTCGGCACCATTCACATAACCAGATGTTTGTGTCTTGCCAAAGTCCGATTGATCGATAGTCCTAGAGAGCCATGGTATGTGCATCAAGGGTTTGAGGCATCTCGAAAAATTGAGATTTGTTGATATCCAAGGATTCGGTTATTATGCACCTCTGTCCATGTTCTCAAAAAGTGAAAGTAAGCAAAAATGCTTAAAAGAAACAAGAAAATCTTGCTGATGAAGTGAAGCGATGTTTGAAGTTGTGAAGTTCTTATCCTTTTCCCGGATCTAGCACCACAATATCCTTTATACACTCCATCCCTAACTCATTTCTTTACCTTTGATTGAAAATCCTTGAGACCATGAGCATGTTGATTGACTTAGCGGTTTAAAC
Source organism: Fagopyrum esculentum (assembly GCA_033239045.1). NCBI lineage: Eukaryota > Viridiplantae > Streptophyta > Magnoliopsida > Caryophyllales > Polygonaceae > Fagopyrum > Fagopyrum esculentum. The sequence goes on along the minus strand of BSUD01000005.1, from coordinate 30,647,456 downwards.
TAAATTATTCATAACTGATTTTGATGAATATGATTTGCTATGCATTCTATGATCTCAAGTGAAGTATGACTAGCTTTTATATATCTATGACTTATTATGATCATATATGGTTCTTATTTGCTATGAAGCATTCTCTAAGGGTAATCTATGAGAAGAAGTGCACATTCAAAAGTTTTGAGGTTTTTCATTGGGTTTTAACTGATTATAATTCATTCTATCTTGTATCTAAGATTTGAACCTTGCTTGGGGACAAGCAAGAGGCAAGTATGGAGTATTTTGATAGCATGAATTATTGTCTATGTTTCGGGCATGATTTTTGTTGTTTTCTCATCGTAAATTTGCATGCATGTATATGTTTTTGTAGTGTTTATGTCATTATTCGGTTACTTTGCAAGAATCGAGGTCTACACCACGTTTTATTGTCATTGCAAGAATCATGCTGGAAGGAAAGAAGAAAGATCCATACGAAGATATGATTTCATGCACGTGGATCACTACTAATCTCGAATGGATACAACCATGCATTTCGACCGAGATGGCCCACTGGGCCTGAATCAAGGTCGACATCCAACATCCCAAGGAGATAAAATATATTTTGAGCTAAAATTCTTCTATAAGAATGGAAGGTGGACATGAAGTTAAGGAGATTGGACGCTCGAGATTGAGACGTCATAAAGGTTTTCTTTGGAATAATTGAAGGAAGGGAAGATTTGAAGGAAGGATTCTTAGGGTCTGAGTAACTCTAGATTGTGAGGATTTTTTTGGGGATTTCTAGTGAGTTGTTATCATCCCCTTTTGGAATTGATACTTTTGATTGGTTTGTTTGCACGGAAAATCTAAATCTTCAAGCGATCAAAAGCATCTTCATTCGTTCCAAAAGTTTTTCTTCCTCTTAGCTTACGAAAGTTTACATCCTCAGAGATAGAAAAACACTAGAGCTCCATTGGAATATCGAGAGAGTGTTATACTCGAATGTGTCTTACTCTACGAAGTAACTAGGCTATTATAGCTAGGTTAAGAGTTGAAACTAGATCGTAACTTTGGCTACTGTGAGAGAAGAAGGGGATTTCTTCTACGTTGTATCTAGGATTCATTGAAGCTGATAATAGATATTTAGATCCTTCGGGTAAAGAAACCCTAGGACGGAGACATAGGTTCTTAGAGCTGAACTTCGTAAACATATCACCGTGTCGATCTTTTACTTCCAAACTATATCTTGCTTAATTGTGACTAACATCGTTTTGTAGGTTTTCGGAGTCAATGCCTTGAAATCACTTTCGAAGCCCTTGAAAACCAGTTGTGTCACAAAAGGCATAGATCGAGATCAAGGCCTTGAAATCAGTTTCAAAGCCTTGAGATAGGTTTTTTCGAAATGTTCCCATATTCCATTCAAGCCTACTTCTAGAGTATTTATATCCATTATATTCACCTATACGGTTCTTCAATTGGTACCAGAGGTAGACTCATGTATATTGGTTTAACTATCAATGAGACTAATCATGAACTATGTAGGTGATGGAGGATTCACTCAAGGAAGATCCACATCTCAACCACCACTCTTCTGCGGCAACAACTTTTCCCATTAGAGAGCATTAATGCAAATGTTTGTTATTGATCAAGACATGGAATTACGGAGCATCATTCAAAATGGCTCTAAAATCACAACCATCACGGGTGAAGGAGTTCAAGTTGCAAAGAAGAAAGCAGACTTCACTCATACCAACTTGGATAGTGTTTCAAAGAACTACAAGGCCATGAACTTTCTCTATTGTGGATTGGATGCAAATGAATTCAACCGTGGCTCATCATGCAAGAGTGCGAAGAGAATTTGGGACAAACTAGTTGTCACGTACAAAGGAACAAGTCAAGTCAAGGAGACGAAGATGAGCATCTTCCTCAGTCAAGGAAATGTTTACACGATTCACCGAGATAGTGAACAACCTTGATTCACTTGGAATGGTTTTCACAAATGAAGAAAAAGTAAGGAAGGTTCTAAAGAACTTACCTAAAGCCAAGTGGGGACCAAAAGTAACCGCAGTTGAAGAGGCTCAAAATCTCACAACCCTTCCTCTAGACGACCTTCTTGGAAAGCTTATTACCCATGAAATGGTTCTTGGTGAAGAAGATGGAGAGCTCCCATCAAACACAAAGAACCTAGCTTTAAGATCCAGGAAGGATGATATGCCATCAGAGGAGGAAGATAGTGATGATGAAGATGAGGAAGATCCGTCCGTCTTGATCTCAAGGGGTCTTGTAAAAATTCTTCAAATGAAGAAGAAGTCGCAAACAATAAAGATTATCCGCAATCATCAAGACCTCGAGGTAAGTTTTCTAACCCTAATAAGAAAACTAAGGTACTAACTTGCTTTGAATGTGGTGAAGCAGATCATCTCATAAAGGATTGTCCACAAAAGAAGAGGAACAACTTTAGGAAGAATGATCGAAAGAAGAAAGCTATGGTAGCTTCATGGAGTGATTCAAATTCTACCAATAAATCAGAAGACAAGAAAGAACAAGCAAACTTGTGTCTAATGGCCGATCATGAAGAAGACTCAAACCACTATGTTGATGGTGTGGTAAGTACGATTATGTCTCAACCTGAACTTGAACTCATGCAATTCCTTAAAAGAAATAATCATATGTGATAAAGAACATAGGGTAAGGATAAGTTCCTTAAGTGAAAAGCTTCTTAAACAAGAGTAACGACTAAGTGAGATGTCTCTCGAGATTGAAAATCGTAACATTGAAAAGTTAGACCTTGATATTAATATCAAGGCTTGGAATCAGAAAATGCGATTCTCAAGGGCAATCTTTCTTCTCTCCGTTGAGAATATATCGATCCAGAGAAAAAAGGTTGATCTAACTGTGACGTGTGAAGACCAGAAGGCTGCACTTAATCAATTTACTCGTTCAAAAGCCAACCTCGAAAGGATGATGGGTGAGCAACAATCTTCTCTTAACAAGAATGGCATAAGTTATCACGTAAGTTTTCCTAGAAAAACGACTACCACTTTTGTTAAAGCTAAAGGAAGTATTCATATGCCCACATGTTTCTATTGTTGTAAAAAGGGTCACGTAAAATCAACATGTCCATATAGAAGAAATGACTCTTACATCTTTAGAAATACTTATCATCTATGTCTAAGGAAACAAGTTAAGAAAATATGGGTTCCTAAAAGTACAAGACCACCAAACATGATTGAGCCTGAATATATACCAAAATATGCCATTTGGTCGACCCGGAAAGGTTGATCTTTGATGTTTTTCTGGATATCACCAAGGTAAAGAAGCATAAATGAATATTAGATAGTGGTTGCTCAAGACATATGAGTGGACAAAGTTCACTGTTTTCATATTTAAAGAAGCAATCATCTGGAACCATTACGCTTGGTCATAAGGAAAGTGTAACATCATTGGCATTGGTAAAATTGGTTATAATTCATCTAACTTCATTGATGATGTTTATCTTGTTGACAGTTTAAAGTATAACTTGCTTAGTATCTCTCAAATTTGTGATAAAGGAAATAAGGTGATTTTTGATTTGGAAAAATGTGAAGTTCAAGATAATGTATCGGGTGATGTTGTGCTTACTGCTCCTAGATGTAACAATGTTTATTCAATGAGCACTAACCAAGTTTCATGAACTAAGCTAACGTGTCTAAAGGCCTTGACTTTAAGACTTTGAAATAGACGACTTGGTCACGTAAGCATGCATACGATGAAGAAACTATTTTCAAAGGATTTAGTACATGGTTTGTCAAACCTAAACTTCAAGGTAGATGAACTATGTAAGGCTTGTTCACAAGGTAAACAAACAAGAGGTTCATTCAAACCAAAGAAGGTTGTAAGTTCTTTTCGACCCATTGAACTTTTACATATGAATTTATGTGGTCATATGCGTGTAAAATCTCCCAAAGGTAAACGGTACATCCTTGTTATTGTGGATGATTTTTCTCGTTTTACATGGATCTCATTCTTACGGGAAAAATCTGAAGCTTTGTTTGAGTTTTCAAAATTGTGTAAGGAGTTGCAAACTTTGAAAAACCTACCTATTGTTTCGATAGGAAGCGATCATGTTAGAGAATTTGATCAACTAAAGTTTGATTTGTTTTGTGCAAAGTATGGTATTTCACACAACTTTTCAGCTCCTAGAAATCCTCAACAAAACGGGGTTGTGGAGCGTAAGAACCGCACCCTAGAGGATATGTCTAAGACTATGCTTTTGGGAAATAGTTTGCAAAAACGTTTTTGGGCTTAAGTTGTTAACACGGCTGATTACATCTTGAATCGATGCTTAATTCACCCTATTTTGAAAAAGACTCCTTATGAACTATTCAAGGGTCGCAAACCTAATATTTCCTATTTTAAACCCTTTGGATGTACTTGCTTTGTCCATAATAATGGCAAAAACAACCTAGGTAAATTTGATGCACGTAGTGACGAAGCTATCTTCATTGGATATGCTTCAAATAGCAAAGCTTATCATGTTTATAATAGACGTACCAAAATCGTTGAGGAAAGTATTCATGTTATGTTTGATGAAAGCAATGATGGTAGTTGAGTGAAAGTTTTGCAGATCTTAGTTTGAATCAATATGGAGATCACAATTTTGATGAAGAAGAAGATCCCAAAGCTCAGGAAACGAATATGCAAGAAAAGATTCAAGATACCGGAGAACAATCTCAAGACCTTAAAACGGTAAACTACAATGTCAAAAGTCAGTTTCAAGGCCTTGAAACTCAACTTCAAGGCCTTGATATAGGATCCAAAGGCAACACTCCAACGGTACCTGAATCTAGTCGAGCAAATGAGCCACGATCTTCAAGATCTGCTCCATCTTACAAAAGGAGAAGGTTTCAACATTCTTCATACCATACACCAGAGAATGTGATCTCAGATCCAAATGCAGGAGTTCAACCCCGATCTAGGGTTAACAACTTATGTGCTTTCTCAGCGTTCGTGTGTCTTATTGAGCCCAATAACTATGTTCAAGCTCTTCAAGAACCCGATTGGATCATGGCCATGCAAAATGAACTAAATGAGTTTGAGAGAAACAAATTCTAGACCCTCAAGTCTATACCTAAGCAACAATCCGTCATTGACAAAAAATGGTTATTTCAAAACAAGTTGGATGAAAATGGGAAGGTTATTCGAAACAAAGAACGACTTGTAGCTCAAGGCTATAACCAAGAAGAAAGTATTGATTATAAGGAGACTTTTGCTCCGGTTTCCAGGTTAGAAGTCATACGTATGTTACTTGTTTTTGTATCCTTCATAAACATAAAGGTCTTTCAAATGGATGTTAAATGTGCTTTTCTAAATGGCTTCTTAGAAGTAGAAGTCTACGTTGCTCAACCTCCTGGTTTTGTAAATGATGATTTTTCGGATCATGTTTTTAAATTGGATGATAACACGATTTATGACTTAGGTTTAGGTAATCATTTAGATAGATTTCTAACTCATTCATGCATGGTTTAGCACTAGTACACGACGATTGCACTCAATTCACGTATTTTGTCGAGATAGACGTCTACACAGACTTTTGCATTGCTTTGTAGGTATTTTGGGAGATTTAGGAGCTTAATCGATACGTTTGAGGATCGTTCATCAAGATGACACACCCTCGGACTCATTAGGACGCAAGCTAGAGGCTAAGGAGGACTCATGGAACCTTGTCAACACAAGCCATGCACCAAATCATAGCTTAATGATCCAAGGCGAAGCTGAAGCACCAAACCACGGTTGCTGGCACTTCCACGGCCGTGGAACCAACCGTGGTTTTTGCCAGACGGTTGTGACAGCTGTGCCACGATCTCATGGCCCTCTCTAGCAAGGTTGTAGTATAAAAGTGGTCCTACAAGGCTGAGAGAAGGCATCCATTATCCCCTATCATCCAATCAAATTGGGAATCAAAAATACACTCTCTCAACAAGAAGATTCTCTCAAGAGGAAGCTACCATTGGAGGGGAAGAAAGAAGCTTCATTGGGGGAGAGGAGAAGAAGACACCATTGCTAGTTTTTGATAGATTTTGTAGAAGAGATTTCCGGAAACGTTTTCTAGGGTTGTAAGAATCGTTTAAACCTTCTTTTGGAAGGGTTGTGAGTCTTTCTAATCTTACTTTCAGCTTGGTTTTACTTGTTTCACTTGTTCATCTCTTTCTCTTCATTATCTTGTAAATGGAAGCCATGATTTTATGTTTGATGATTTCGATTGTTATGATGAATGTTGTAGGCTAAATAGATGCGATTCTAGGGGTAAGGAAAGGATGGTTATGGCTAGGACTATGATAGGATGGATTTAGATTTGCCTTTGGATGACTTGTTTACTTGGACGAAGCCTCTGTTGGAGTCCACGGTTTGTTCTTGCCGAACCACGGTCGTGGAAGTGGTAGAACAGCCCGTGGTTTACCTGGTTCGATGGACCTAAGTTCTAGATTGTTAGAATGTTGAAATCCTAGTGTTTGTTGAGTTAAATCTATCCTAGGGTGACCTAGTGTTAGCACCTAAGTGTTAGAAGAGACCTACCCGGTGATTCTACTCTTAGATTTCAAAGATGATAAACTCCAGGTAGTGGTGAGCCTCACAAGCCGCCATTGGACTAAGTGTGCTAGGATAGTTGTCTAGGACTCACCCTTCCGAGACTTACCCGGTAAGGATAGTGATGCGTCCTTGGAGGTAACCAAGGATAACTCCGGATCTAGATCAAGCAAAACTCCAACTACTCCTTGATTCTTTGTGCAACGTTGCATCGTTTCGGATCCAAAGGGGCGGAAGCGATGAAGAAACAAGGGTTACTTCGTTCTAGAGAGATCGAAGAAACCTTTTTGTGTGGATCGAAGGTTGATTCTTAAAAAGAATCCTCGAATATGGATTTCTTGGATCAAAGACGAGATCCAAGGAAGAAATTTGAGGGTTAGAAGAGAGGTTTTGATGCCCAAGCTAAGTAGGAGGAAATTCTTCTCAAAACTTAGTAATATTGAACATGGAAAATAAGTGAGGCAAGATATCTCTTATATAGAGAGACTTGCCTACCTATGGGCCAACGAGCCAAACAAAATACATGAAAAAAAGCCCAAAAGGGAAAACCTAAAAGGATAATAGCAAACCCTAAAAGGATAAGGTCAAAAAGGGAATATTCCTATACGGAATATCCCTTTATTACATTAAAAGGAAAACATGAAAATATAGTTCGAAAATAAGCTAGCTTCATGCCATGGAGTCGGAAAGACGGGACATGCCGCTAACAGAACCGGTAGCCTATGCCATGGTGGTGTAGAGACAAGGCATGCCGGTAATGGGACCAAGTGAAGAAGTAATGTGGGTGATGATGGAGCCGGTGGCTCGAGCAATGGCCTTAGCTCGGGATCGGGTGATCGGTCCATCTGAGCGAACTCTAAGAGCCTCGTCCTCTTCGTCTATGGTCAACATAAAAGGTGCATCCAAGGGCACATCAGTCCCCCCATCTTGGCTGTGAAACGTCCCCGTTTCACCATCGTCAAAGAGGGGCTCAACATAAGGGGCAAGGTCCTTGACGTTGAACGTTGGGTGTACTTCGTAGGAATCCGGAAGCTCTAACTTGTATGCATTTGGACCATGATGGGCTAAGATGCGGAATGGGCCATCACCACGGTCCGAGAGCTTGCTCATGCGGCGAGAAGGGAAACGCTCCTTCCGTAGGTGGAGCCAAACAAGATCACCGGGCTCAAAAGAGACGTCGCGGCGGCCCTTGTTGCGTTGTCCGGCAAGTTGGGCGGCACGATGTTCAAGTTGTGTCCTAGTCCGCTCATGAAGCTCAATGATTTGGGCGGCTCGGTTTCCGGCGATGATGTGTTCTCCATCCTTGAGCGGGCGGGGAGTGAAATCCAATGGTGTGTGTGGATTGAGGCCGTAGACAACTTCAAATGGGGACAATTTAGTTGCCGTGTGCCTAGACCTGTTATACGAAAACTCTACAACAGAAAGTAAGTCCTCCCACCTACGTGGGTTGGTCCTAGTGGTGGCTCTAAGTAGAGCACCAAGAGTCCGATTGGTCACCTCCGTTTGACCATCGGTTTGGGGGTGATAACTACTTGAAAACAACAAGTTGGTTCCAAGTTTTCCCCACAACGTTCTCCAAAAATGACTTACGAATTTCACGTCCCGATCACTAACGATGGAACGTGGTATCCCATGTAAACGCACCACATTGTCAAAGAACAAGGTGGCAACTTCACTAGCATTTAGGGTGCTTTTACATGCGATGAAATGAGCCATTTTGGAGAAGTGATCGACTACCACAAAAATGGAGTCTTTGCCTCGTTTTGACATAGGCAACCCGACCACAAAGTCCATGGATAGATCCTCCCAAGGTCCCATTGGTATAGGCAAGGAGAATACATCCCATCCGGACCTTGGCGCGACTTGGCATGATCACATGTGATGCAACCCTTGCAAAACCGTGTCACATGCATACGCATCCGGGGCCAAAAGAAATGCTCTTGGAGAGAGGAAAGGGTCTTGGTAGCACCGAAATGACCACGGCCCTCATGAGCTTCCTTGACCAACAAATGGCGTATAGATGAGCGCGGAATACAAAGTTTTCCCGCTCGAAAAAGGTAGCCATCGTTAATAAAGAAAGACTCGTGCTCTCGGAGGTCGAGGCATTGTGCCCATATGTCCTTGAAGTCAAGATCCGTGGCATATAACTCTTTGATAAGAGCAAAGCCATGTATCTTGGCATCCATATACACAAGGAGGGCATAGCGGCGAGAAAGGGCATCGGCTACCACATTCTCTTTTCCTTTCTTATGCCGAATGACATAAGGAAAGGTCTCTAAAAACTCTACCCAACTAGCATGGCGCCGACTGAGATTTGTTTGACTCTTGAGATATGAAAGAGCCGCATGATCCGAATGAATCACGAACTCTTTCGGCCACAAGTAATGTTGCCATGTCTTAAGACAACGAACTAGAGCATATAGTTCCTTGTCATATGTAGGGTAGTTGAGCGAAGGACCGGACAATTTTTCACTGAAGTAGGCAATTGGACGATTCTCTTGTAAGAGAACTCCTCCAATGCCCACATTTGATGCATCACACTCCACCTCGAAAGTTTTCGAAAAGTTTGGGAGTTGGAGTAATGGTGCATTACAAAGGCGGTCTTTGATCGCATCAAACGCTCGAGCATGGATATCACGCCACTCAAACGTGACACCCTTGGTAGTGAGCTCATGGAGCGGTGCCGCTACCGTGCTAAAGTCCTTGACAAAGCGTCGGTAGAAACCCGCTAAGCCGAGAAAGGCTCGGACCATGGTGACCGTAGTAGGAGGAGGCCACTCCCGAATAGCACGAACTTTAGATTCGTCTACTCGTAGTCCGTCCTTAGACACGACATAGCCAAGAAAGATAGTGGTGTCCGAGCAAAAGACGCATTTGTCAAAGTTGACATACAATTGCTCTTGTCTAAGGCACTCGAGCACTTGGCGAAGGTGCCCGATGTGATCCTCCAAAGACGTACTAAACACCAAAATATCATCAAAATAAACAACAACAAATGTACCCAAGAATCAGCGCAAGACATGGTTCATGAGGCGCATGAAGGTGGACGGGGCGTTGGAGAGGCCAAAAGGCATGACAAGCCATTCATAGAGTCCATACTTCGTTTTGAACGCCGTCTTCCATTCGTCACCTTCGGCCATCCGGATTTGGTGGTAACCGCTCCGGAGATCAATTTTGGAGAAGATGGTGGCGCCATGAAGCTCATCCAACATGTCATCAAGGCGCGGGATCGGGTGGCGATATTTGACGGTGATTTGGTTGATGGCACGACAATCAACACACATCCGCCATGATCCATCTTTCTTTGGTACTAAGATTTCCGGGACGACACATGGTGATAAGGATTCACGCACATGTCCCCGGTCTAGGAGCTCTTGCACTTGACGTTGTAGCTCCTTTGTCTCTTCCGGACTAGCTCGGTAAGCGGCACGGTTTGGCAAAGAGGCACCGGGCACAAAATCAATTTGATGTTCAATCCCTCGGATAGGTGGCAAGCCGGGTGGGAGATCTTTGGGCATAATATCCTAAAATTCGGACAACAACAAAGACACCTCGTGTGGCACATTACTTGGGTCATGAGAAGTAGATAAACAAAACGGAACAAGTAAAAAGCATGGGAACTTGCCTTCCATGACCGGTTGCACATCATGCCGGCGAGCTAAGAGTATCCGTGGCTCACACCGTCCTTGAATTACGGGATCCGATGATGATAAAGGTGCGCCCGAAGAAACGATGCGACCTTTACTACCTTTGGATTCGGTAGCATGGACAAGAGGGGCGGTGTTTCGGGATTTGGAAGTACTAGCACCTACAACATCGGGACTCCGGGGGTCCAATTTTGCCGGTGCTTTAGCGGACTCATCAATAGTTTGTTGCCTCTTCCGTTCCGCATAGTCAACCAAAATTTCATGCGGAGTCATAGGCAAAAGTGTGACCCGTTTTCAATTATATTGGAACATGTACCAATTAAGATAACCATCATGATATGTGCGGCGATCGAATTGCCATGGTCGTCCTAATAGGACATGTGTGGCATCCATCTTGATAACATCACAAAGGACCTTATCAACATAGGCGCCAATAGAAAACGGCACCCAAGCTTGTTGTGTGACGGTGTCACATGCTGTATCGGAAATCCATTGGAGTTCGTAAGGCGTTGGGTGGGGGGTCGTAGGCAACTTGAAGTGTTTTACCACCCGTTCGTTGACAATATTGCAACAAGAACCCCCGTCAACGATGAGAGAAAGACTCGTATTATTAACCAAGCAACGAGAGTGGAAGAGATTCTCGCATTGATCAATAGGAATATGCTCTTTAACAGCCAAAATACGACGAGAAACAAGAGCGAATTTACCGGGTTGTGCTGGGCCGCAAGCAAGCTCGGCATCACAGGGTTCCATGCCAAAAAGTGGGTCGGTGTCATGGTCATCCTCAATAATGATATCACCTTCATATTGACCATCGTCGTCCTCGAAATATGTTGGGTCGGCAAACAAGACCCGTTTGGTGTTTGGGCAATCACGTTGTATGTTAGCATGAAATATTGTGATATTTTAGGCACGTTTTCTAAACGTATTTGATCCATATTTGATAGTCTTTGATTGATCTTTGTGCATAAGTGAGCTAGTATTACCTATATTGTCGATATGGATGTCTACACTAGTTCTATGTTGATTATAGGTGATTTGGAGCTATTTCTGAACGGAATCAAGCAAAGGAAAGTTGAGTTGATATATCCATAGATCGAGGACACTCTTTGGAAGCAATTTGGAGTCTTAGATTGAGGAATGCACGAGTTTAGGGAAGAATCACGTTCTTGCCCTAAATTACGCCCTAAAATACGGCCGTATCACAAACCACGTTCAGCATTACGGCCGTGGAATTGAAGTCAGAAAACCATGTTCATTCCAGGGGATTACACGGCCGTGGAACATATGTTGCAAACCGTATTTGTTTCCACGCTCTAAATTACGGTCGTGGAACACTTCCACGACCGTGATTTTGGCGAATCTTTTCGCCACACTTCGAAGCCGCGATCTTTTGAAGATTGGGCCGGGCCGATACTTCGTCTTGCCCTATAAAAAGACGGCCGAAAAGAGATTTCGGCATCGCCGCTTATCAACGCATACCCCTGCTTAGAGTCGCTTACGACCGCTTACATTTCTACGCTAGGGATCGAATTTCGTGTTGGAATTCTTGGAATCTCGCACTTGTGGTGGAGATTGCCGTAGGGATTTCCAGGAATTGCGGAAGATCGAAGTTCTTGGAAGATTCTGCAAGAAGATCTCTCTTCTTGATTAGGTTTGATTTGGAAAACGGATTGACATCCCGTTTTCTTTTCTTTCCTAGGATTACGATTATTTGTTCTATTGTGAATCTTTTGGCATTATTTGTTCTCTTTGTGATTTTGAGATTAAGATTGAAGGTTATTCAAAGTTCTTGAAAGTTTTCATCTTTTCATCTTCTAATTCTTGAATTGAAATCAATATGACTGTTATTGGCTAAAAACCCTTAACAATTCTAAGGTGAAGGGTTGATAGTTGTGGCATAGATGATGATAGATTGATCGCAAACAGATTAGACCCTGAGAGTTGGAGAAACATCGTCGACAAACCCAAATTATGGGCTGTTCTTGAGTCCACGGCCGTGGAACCTCAAGAACTAACCGTGATTTCCCTTAAGTCTACGAACCTGCTTTTACTTTAATCCAAAGTTAAAGATTTGTTTTAGCTTAGTTTAGACTTGTCTTTTCTAGGTGGTAGTGAGCCTCAACAACCTCTACCTCGATTGTGAGTCTCAACAACCTCAATCGGTTAAGTTAGTCTTGATCTTTGGGTTACAAGTTTGGGTATTTGACACTAATTCTCGCCTTTAGAATCTTTCTATATTGAGCCTCAACAACCTGTATAGAGAGTGCCTTGTAGGTGAGTCATAAAAGGTTTTTGGAACTTCACCGTACGATTACCTTACTTTAGTATACCTTTGCATATCTCAACTCTGTCTTTACATCATTAGTATATCTTGAATCGATTGCCACAGCTGGATACCTGGATCTTTAGGATTGTTGTTTTCCCAATATTTGCAAACTCTCATATTTACTTGCTCGATAACCTGCAACCGAGTTCGTTCCCACCCAAATCCCTGTGTTCGATACTCTAGAATTCTTGCTTAACTACGTCGATCCGTACACTGCGGGTTCGCTTGCTTGATTCTAGTTTTATAAATTTAAAACTTATTTGCACACACCTCTAGGGGCGAACAAGTTTTTGGCGCCGTTGCCGGGGATTTGGTTTCGGCCGAATCCGGTAGCCGGTTGTCAAGCTTGGGAGCTTGCTCTCGTTATTTGATTTTTCTTTGGGTGCATGCGCAGGTCTAGGAACACCGAAGGTCTCTTGCCTCTTAATCAAGAGCTAGAGAAAACCTTAAGGCAAAAGCGCAAGGAAAAGAAGATGGCCGAAGAAAACGAACGTGATTTTCAAACGGAGTTGGCGGAAAAGGAAGCTCAACTCCGTTGGAATGAGACTCTCCGCAAGGATGAGATGGATCGTCATCAATCTCAAGTTAACGGTCTACAAGACATGCTCTTCCAAATGAGGGTAAAGATGAGCGACCTTGAAGATAAGGTTGGCAAGAAGTCCTCAAGAAGGAGATCAAGGTCTAAAAGAAAAAGCCACTCATCCGCTGATGATAGTGACTCTTCCATGCCGCCGTTAGAAGAGATTGACCCCACGATCAATATAAATCCCTTCCATCCACAAGGAACTACTAATCGCCGCATCCCACCAAGGAATGCGAGAGTCGAACGTGTGGATAATGAGCCAAGAACTCTTGGCCAACGGATGGATCCAACACAACAACCACGCCGCTTAGGTGTGAATTTTGATGCTGAAGATGTTCAAGGGTTTAGCTTTAACCCTCAAGTTATCACCCTTGTTCGCCAAAACCAATTTGGCGGTACAAGTGCTGAATCTCCACACCAACACTTGCAAAACTTCGAGTGTATGATGGAGACGATGAGACCGAAGAACGCTACTACCAACAGCTATAAGCTCAAACCTTTCTTTTTCTCCTTGAAAGGGAAAGCGTTGTCTTGGTACCAAGCTCTTCCTAATGGGAAACTAGATACGTGGGAAGACCTTTCCGCAGAGTTTCTCACCAAATTCTTTCCGCCTTCCAAAACGGCGGAACTTAGAGGTAAGATTAATGCTTTTTCTATGAGACCTAACGAAAGTTTGTTTCAATCATGGGAAAGGTTTCAGGATTTACTCTTGGATTGCCCTCATCATGGCATATCCAAGCTTGCCTTGCTGGAAATTTACTACAAAGGGCTGGATGCGGGAACGCAATTCAACCTCCAATCCCTCTCATGTGGAACGTTCATGGACATGAGAGAAGATGACGCTTGGGACTTCATTGAGAAGCAAGCAAGAGTCATAGAGAAGTATTCCCACCGGAAAGTGGAGGGAAATCGTGTGGAGCAAGGAGCGAAGCTCACACATGAAGCTCAAAATCAGATTTTCTCCCTCAACAATGAGATCAAAGAGTTGAAGGAGGCTATCAAGACCAACTTCCCAAAGCAACAAGGGAAGGATGTTGGCTATTTGGGCATCAATAATGGCGGAAACAACAATAACCGGGGTAACAACCGGAATAACAACTGGAATGGAAACAACAACAACCGGAACAATGATTGGAACAACAATCGGGGTTCAAACAACAACAATTGGCGCCCCAATCAACAAAATTCCGGTAACTCTTATCCTTCCAATTCTAACTCACTAACTCCACCTTCCTCTTCCTCTACTCCTTTGAAAAGCCAGGAGCAATCATCTAATGAAGGAAACAATACGGGAAAGGAGAAGCCAGATCCCATGTTGGAAACGATCTTGGGAAAGCTTCAAGGGATGGAGAACCGCCTCATTAAGGTTGATGATCGAGTTTCTAAGATTGACAAAGCTCAAAAAGTTTTAGAAAACCAGATGTTCGATCATGCGGAGGAAGTTCCTAGAAATCAAGGGAAACTTCCAGGAAAGACGGAGGACAACCCTAAGGGAAGGGTAATGGCGATTAAACCTAGGAGCGGAGTGACTACCACCGATCCGCAGCCTACGTTCGTTGAAGTCCCCGTAGAGAAGGACAAAGGAAAGGGGAAAGAGAAGGAAGATGTCTATGTTCCTCCTCCAGCTTTCAAACCTCCTCTACCGTTCCCTCAATCTAGAGCGCGAGCGCGCCTAGACAAACAATTCGGTAAGTTCATAGAACTCATGAGTAAGCTGCATATTAATATACCTTCCATTGATGCTATTGTAGGTATGCCGGCTTACGGCAAGTTCTTGAAAGAGCTCCTTTCCAACAAAAGGAAGCTAGAAGACTTCGGAGAGGTCAAGATGAGTTCGGATTCTTCGGATCTCATCAAGACCATGAAAGAGAAAATGCCCCCAAAGTTGAAAGATACAGGGTCATTTTGCATTCCCATTGGAGTGGGAGACGTCACATATGACGCATTATGTGACTTGGGAGCAAGTGTGAGCATCATACCACTTGCATTATGTAGGAAGATCGGTTTAGGCGACCCTAAACCAGTAAAGATGACGTTATACATGGCGGATCGATCCATCACTCGCCCCGTCGGCATTGTAGAAGACGTCCCGGTCAAGCTAGGTAAATTCTTTGTTCCCATTGATTTTGTCGTGCTTGACATTCCTGCAGATAGTCCGGTCCCGATTATACTCGGAAGACCGTTTCTTGCAACTTCCGGCTGCATGGTCGATTGCAAGAATGGAAGACTCGCTTTTGATATTGGAGAAGAGAAAGTAGAGTTCGTCCTTTCCACTCTAGTGAAGGAACCAATCTTTGACGAGGATATCTACGATATCCAAGACGAAGAAGGTTTGTCTAGGGAGGAGGTAAGTGCGATTCTCTTTAACGATCCTTTACAAAAGGTTATCACTATGAGTCTAACCAATGAAGGGGAAGAAGAAGAGTGCAAAGAGGAAATTGAAGCCTTAGAAGCACAAGAGGAGATCCATGAAGAGGAGTTTGAGAAACTCCACGATGAGGCTGAGAATGTAAGAATCCACGGTCATACCCTGTATTCCACGACCATGGATTTCACAACCAAAATCGATCTCCATTCCAGAGGATATTACGGCCGTGGAACACAAGAGGAGACCGTAATTTTGACCGTGGAAGAAGGTGATCGGCATACTTCTTCAACTTCCTCCAATTCTTCTCCAACCCATTCAACATCCTTAGAAACTTCTAAGGAAAATCGGAAGCTCCTCAAGGATCATTGGAAGCTCCGAAAGCAATGGAACTCAAACCACTTCCTACTCATCTAAGGTACGCTTTTCTTGGATCTAATTCTACCTTTCCGGTAATCGTTAGCTCCGAATTAAGCATAGATGAACATGAACAGCTCATGATTGTCCTTAGGAAACATAGAAAAGCCATAGGCTATACTATTGAGGACTTAGTAGGAATTAAACCCTCCTTATGCGTGCACAAGATACTAATGGAGGAGGACTTTAGAACTTCAAGACAACCTCAAAGGCGGTTGAATCCGACCATGAAGGAGGTTGTCAAGAAGGAAATTCTTAAACTTCTTGATGCAGGTATCATCTATCCTATCTCCGATAGCAAGTGGGTGAGTCCAGTTCAAGTAGTTCCAAAGAAGGGAGGAATGACGGTCATCACCAACAAGAACAACGAACTCATTCCTACCCGAACCGTGACTGGATGGCGAATGTGCATAGACTACCGCAAGCTCAACAACGCAACGCGGAAGGATCACTTTCCATTGTCATTCATCGATCAAATGCTTGAAAGGTTAGCACAACACTCACATTTTTGCTACCTTGACGGTTATAGTGGTTTCTTTCAGATTCCGATACATCCGGATGATCAAGAGAAGACCACATTCACGTGCCCTTGGGGTACGTTCGCATATAGGAGAATGCCGTTCGGACTTTGCAACGCTCCAGCCACCTTTCAACGGTGCATGATGGCCATATTCTCCGAGTACGTAGAGGAAATCATGGAAGTCTTCATGGACGATTTCTCCGTATACGGTTCCTCTTTTAACGATTGCCTTTCTAACCTTTCTCTCGTTTTATAACGTTATGAAGATACTAACCTAGTTCTTAATTGGGAAAAGTGTCAATTCATGGTTAAAGAAGGAATCGTATTAGGTCACTTAGTCTCTAGTAGAGGGATAGAGGTAGACAAGGCTAAAATAGAGACCATAGAGAAACTTCCTCCCCCAATTTCGGTGAAAGGGATAAGAAGTTTCCTAGGACATGCTGGATTTTATAGACGCTTCATTAAAGACTTTTCTAAGATATCAAAACCTCTCACTAATCTATTGATGAAGGATGCGGTTTTTGAGTTTTCACAGGAATGTTTAGATGCGTTCAACACTATCCGGCAAGCTCTAATTTCAGCACCCATTATCCAACCTCCGGATTGGACTCTCCCCTTCGAGATTATGTGCGATGCTAGTGACGTAGCCATTGGAGCTGTTCTTGGACAACGAAAAGAAGGACGAACCCACGCCATATACTACGCTAGCAAGACGCTAGACGAAGCTCAGCTCAACTACGCCACTATGGAAAAAGAATTTCTAGCCATTGTCTACGCTATTGACAAGTTTCGCTCTTATCTTGTAGGTGCAAAGGTGATTGTCTACACGGATCATGCTGCGATCCGGTACCTCCTTGCAAAGAAAGATGCGAAGCCGAGGCTAATTAGATGGATTCTTCTCCTACAAGAATTCGATCTTGAGATCCGCGACAAGAAAGGCTCGGAAAATTCTGTTGCGGATCATTTGAGTCGCCTCACACAGCTAGAGGACGACCATCTACCCATTGATGACTCCTTTCCAGACGAGCACCTACACATCATAGAGGAGTGCATCAACGAGATCTCCAAAGGTAACGAACCATGGTTTGCTGATTTTGTTAACTATTTGGTTTGCCAGGATTTACCGCCCGGACTATCCTACGCACAAAGGAAGAAGTTCTTTAAAGACGTCCGGGAATACTATTGGAACGAGCCTCTCCTCTTCAAGAGAGGTCCGGATGGCATCATTCGGCGATGTGTGCCGGAAGATGAGATGCAAAGTGTCATCCGCCATTGTCATTCACTACCCTGTGGAGGACACGCTAGTTCGAACAAGACTAGCGCAAAGGTATTGCAATATGGATTCTATTGGCCTACCTTATTTAGAGATGTGCAATCCTTTGTCTCTTGTTGCGATGCTTGTCAAAGAACAGGCAATATTTCTAGAAGGAACGAGATGCCCCTCAACAACATCCAAGAGGTGGAGATTTTCGACGTTTGGGGAGTCGATTTCATGGGACCATTCCCATCTTCTTGTGGAAACCAATACATATTATTGGCGGTAGACTACGTTTCTAGATGGGTGGAAGCAATTGCCTCTCCTACAAATGATGCCATGGTGGTGGTTAAGTTCTTCAACAAGACCATTTTTCCACGATTTGGGACACCAAGGACGATCATTAGTGATGGAGGTTCTCACTTCATAGCCCGTCGCTTTGAAGCTCTCCTAGCCAAGTATGGGGTTACTCACAAGATCGCTACCCCTTACCATCCACAAACGAGTGGACAAGTTGAGATCTCAAATAGGGAGATCAAGGGAATTCTAGAGAAGACAGTTTCGAGGACTAGGAAGGATTGGTCCTTGAAACTAGATGATGCATTATGGGCGTACCGGACTGCGTACAAGACCCCCATAGGAACCACACCATACAACCTTGTGTATGGGAAGTCTTGTCATTTGCCGGTAGAGCTGGAACACAAAGCGTTTTGGGCTATCAAATGGCTGAATTTCGGCATGAAGGAAGCAGGAGAGAAGCGTCTCCTAGACATCAACAAGCTGGATGAACTCCGTTTGAACGCCTACGAAAACGCTAAAATCTACAAGGAAAGAGCAAAGCGTTGGCATGATAAGCATATCATTCCAAAGGACTTCAAAGAAGGAGATCAAGTTCTCCTCTTCAATTCAAGACTTCGTCTCTTTCCAGGTAAGCTTAAATCTCGTTGGAATGGACCTTTTCTAATTAAGCGCATTTTCCCCCATGGTGCAGTTGAAGTATGGGGTGAAGCTAGCGGAAGTTTTAAGGTGAACGGCCAACGACTCAAGAAGTATACGCCGGAACTCCAAGCTGAGGAGTTTGCGCCTACCGCACTCGAATAAGTGCGAATTTGGTCTAGCTACGGACCTTAAACAAAGCGCTTCTTGGGAGGCAACCCAAGGTATTGCATTCTCGTTTTTGTTTTCGATTCATAGATTAGTTAAGAATAGACGTTTTCGCTTTATTTTGCCTCGATTTCTTCCGGTATGTTCGTGTTTTTGGTTGTAGGATCGATGAAAAAGAAGAAAGGGAGGATAATGTCGAAGAAAAGTGACGAAATTTGGACTTTGAAGCTTTACAGAAGGTTCCACGGTCTAAATTACGGTCGTCATAGCTACAGTGGCCGTAATTCTCAAAAGCCTGTGAAAAATCACCAAAACCACGGTTCCGTACACTTCCACGGCCGTGGAATGCCCCGATAGACCGTGATTTTTGGAAATTTTGCCTGCGAGTATAAAAGCCACACTTCTTCACAAAACCACCACAATTCTCCCCCATTTCCACGACCTAGAAACCGAAAACCCTCCACCTCTCTCAATTTCTCAATTTCTAATCGTTTTCAACGATTCTTCATCCTAAACTGCAGCAAATCCAACCACGAACAGGATCCAAGCAACAAATCGAGTGGAAATCGATCAACAAACACGCATTTTGGATTTTTCAATCCGAAAAAGAGGTTATTCCTTTCTTCTCGATTCTCGCGGATTTGGTTCGTTTTTGCTATGGATTTTTAGGAAGAACTGACAAAGACTGGAAGGAATTAGATTAGGACTGCTTGTTGTGGTGATTGTTGGTGAATTTGCTGAGATTCACGAATTTCTGAGACGAACCACGGCCTCTGGGTAAACCACGGCCGTGGAACCTGAAGAACAGACCGTAATTTTTTGAGAAAAATGGATTTCGTAAGGAGAGTTTCAGGAAGGATAAAGGAGAAGAAAGGGGACCAAAATAAGAAGAGAAAGGGCAACCCCTCCACCTCTAGGGCACCACCACCCTCATCTCCCTCACTACCATCCTCACCTTCACCTCCATCTTCACCCCCTCACCCTAGCATCCCAACCATACATGAGAACCACCTTGCTGCATTTGAGAAGATCAAGGAGAGGACAGTGATAGGTCCTAGGTATTTGTTGTTGGAGGATCTACATCCTCTCAACATAGTTGAGGATCTTACATGGCTCTTGGATAGAGCCGGATTGACTGTCTTCACGAACATTCGTGAAGACGCCTATGAGGAGATTACCCGGGAGGTTGTGACATCCTTTGAGCACAGCCACGTTGACAGGACCGTCTCTTTCCGCCTCATGGAACGAGACTATCAGTTGAGTATTATTGAGTTCGGGACCATTTTCGGGTTCCATGAGACCTACAATGGTCGATTCCCTAGCGGTGTCTACCCTAAGGATTTTTGGGCGGAAGTTGCGATGATTTACGCCGACGAGGACCGTTGGCAGCCCGCCGATACCAAGGCTAGATTGATGTACCATCTAGCCTTGAAGATAGCTCACCGCGTTCTTTCGGAGTGTCTCTTTCCTAGGACGGAGACGCCCCAAAAGATCAAGACGGATGAGCTATTCCTGCTCTATTGCATGCTCTATGGACGTTGTGCAGATTGTGCTACTCTCTTGGCTGCTACGATGAGCAAGCTCAAGAACAAGAAGAAGGGAAACATTGGATATGGTGGGATAGTGACCCACATTGCTAGGACGTTTGGTGTAGATTTTTCCGCTTGCACCTGTATACCGGCGGTTCCCTTAGGGCTGCATGCTTTTATGGTTAGGGGACTCATCTTCCCCACACACAGAGGTCCGCCTTATGCGGGCATGCCTTGGGAGACTAGGACATGCAGGGGTATAGAGTGGCTGCCAGAGTATTCCATTGTGGCGGGACGCCACAATTGGAAGGAGACGTTCGCTGCGATGCATGCGAACAGGCTAGTAGCTCCCCCTTACGTTCCACCACCGGTTGTGGATGAGGAGGACATGGGAGATCAGTACGAGAGTGGTGGAGGAGCGGAGCAGGATTTCGGCACGTTTCCGGATCAGCCGGAGGCGGCCCGGGATGTACCTAGGCGCTCTCCACGCCCAGCTAGAGTTTCAGGCTCGTCATCTCGCCGCGCTAGCGTGAGTGAGAGGCCCACGTGGATGACTACACCTCCCACTTGGTACGACACACCTCCTCCTTGGTCCACGACGCAGCCAGCAGCACCACCACCACCACCGCCAGCACCGACCGATGCCCCTGCATGGTTTGATCACGCCCCGGGATGGTACGAGAGGATGCCGGATTGGGCTACCGGACTTTCAGAGAGAGTCGGAGCGTTGGAGATCCGGGCCGACGCTAGAGACGGACGCCTCGACGACCTTGACCACATGATGAGGGACGTCTACCGCCAGCAGTTTGGGCGGCCATACGACTCCAGCTTCTCCCCATTCCCGCCTCCACCGCTGCCGCAGTGATTGGACGCATGATCGTTTGTTTTAGACATTCCCGCCACCACTTGTGAGTTTCTTT
This sequence comes from Fagopyrum esculentum, assembly GCA_033239045.1. Taxonomy (NCBI): domain Eukaryota; kingdom Viridiplantae; phylum Streptophyta; class Magnoliopsida; order Caryophyllales; family Polygonaceae; genus Fagopyrum; species Fagopyrum esculentum. The sequence goes on along the minus strand of BSUD01000005.1, from coordinate 30,626,250 downwards.
TCTTTCTTTTGTTCTTTCTTTTGAACATTAGGGACAATGTTCGTCCTAAGTATGGGGTGGGATGTACTAAAAAGTTTGTAATAACTCTACTCTCTATGTTTGCTTTCATTTGAGACTATCTTTGCATGTTCATTATGTGTTACACGTTTCCTTATTGCATTGCATGAAAAAGAACTTTAAAAACCCATAAAAATTGAAAAATTTTGAAAATTTTGTGCTTCTAATGAATTGAGATGATTTCCATGATAATCACTACTTGCGAATTGAGTTTGATGACAATTGCATGCTTAAAAGGATTGTGAATTGAAAGGAATTTGAATGAATGAATTCTACCTCTTTTGCAAGTTTTATAATGTGAAAATGTTACCTAAATCATGTTGAGAAATTGAAGTTGAAATCACGCTATAAGTTCCTATACTTCTTATTGAAATGATTAAGGCAATTCGATACTTTCTTTCTTCTTCCTTTGATCATCTAGCTCCTCATTGAAATATTAGCCTCCTTTACCTATCCGGGAATTTTGGAGAAGTGAATGAAAAAGGCATGTTTGATGTGGGAGGGCCATGAGAGCAATTATTTGCAATCAATCGAATAGAAAGAAATTATAGGTTTGGGGAAGTCAATCATGACGATGAGTAACTTGGCACCATTCACATAGTCGGGTGTTTGTGTCTTGCCAAAGTCAAATTGAGCGATATTCCTAGCGGATTATGGTATGTGCGCTAAGGGTTTGAGGCATCTCTTGCAAATTTGAGAAACGCCGATCTCCTAGGCTTCGGTTTTTGTGCACCTCTATCCATAACTCCAAAAGTAAAGTCGAAAAAAAAAAAAAGGAGAGCGAAGCTCTAAGTGAAGTGTTGCGGAAACCGCAAAAGAAGAAGAAGGTAGTTGTCCACTTTCCCGGATTTATGCACCACTCTCCCTTAAAGTTTTCCCTTCCATTTCCATATTCTAGACCTTTTCTTTGAAAGTCCTTAAGATCAAAAGAATGTTATATGGCTTGGTGATCTAAATTAAAGTTTCTTATGATTGATTTTGATAATGTTTGAAGGTTATAATGCTTGTTTGGAAGTTAAATTGATTCATGAGTTTTCTTTGCCTTTTACTCTCTAATTGAGTGTGTGAAAGTTTGATGAACGATTGAAGCAAGGTTTGAGAATGATCTATTTCTTAGAAGTCACATTCATCCAAAAGAAGGTACACATATTTCATCCTAACTCTTGTTTAAAGCTTTTTGAAAGACCTTGCTTAGGGACAAGCAAGTGTTAAGTATGGGGTTATTTGTTAGCATGAAATATTGTGATATTTTAGGCACGTTTTCTAAACGTATTTGATCCATATTTGATAGTCTTTGATTGATCTTTGTGCATAAGTGAGCTAGTATTACCTATATTGTCGATATGGATGTCTACACTAGTTCTATGTTGATTATAGGTGATTTGGAGCTATTTCTGAACGGAATCAAGCAAAGGAAAGTTGAGTTGATATATCCATAGATCGAGGACACTCTTTGGAAGCAATTTGGAGTCTTAGATTGAGGAATGCACGAGTTTAGGGAAGAATCACGTTCTTGCCCTAAATTACGCCCTAAAATACGGCCGTATCACAAACCACGTTCAGAATTACGGCCGTGGAATTGAAGTCAGAAAACCATGTTCATTCCAGGGGATTACACGGCCGTGGAACATATGTTGCAAACCGTATTTGTTTCCACGCTCTAAATTACGGTCGTGGAACACTTCCACGACCGTGATTTTGGCGAATCTTTTCGCCACACTTCGAAGCCGCGATCTTTTGAAGATTGGGCCGGGCCGATACTTCGTCTTGCCCTATAAAAAGACTGCCGAAAAGAGATTTCGGCATCGCCGCTTATCATCGCATACCCCTGCTTAGAGTCGCTTACGACCGCTTACATTTCTACGCTAGGGATCGAAGTTCGTGTTTGGAATTCTTGGAATCTCGCACTTGTGGTGGAGATTGCCGTAGGGATTTCCAGGAATTGCGGAAGATCGAAGTTCTTGGAAGATTCTGCAAGAAGATCTCTCTTCTTGATTAGGTTTGATTTGGAAAACGGATTGACATCCCGTTTTCTTTTTTTTCCTAGGATTACGATTATTTGTTCTATTGTGAATCTTTTGGCATTATTTGTTCTCTTTGTGATTTTGAGATTAAGATTGAAGGTTATTGAAAGTTCTTGAAAGTTTTCATCTTTTCATCTTCTAATTCTTGAATTGAAATCAATATGACTGTTATTGGCTAAAAACCCTTAACAATTCTAAGGTGAAGGGTTGATAGTTGTGGCATAGATGATGATAGATTGATCGCAAACAGATTAGACCCTGAGAGTTGGAGAAACATCGTCGACAAACCCAAATTACGGGTTGTTCTTGAGTCCACGGCCGTGGAACCTCAAGAACTAACCGTGATTTCCCTTAAGTCTACGAACCTGCTTTTACTTTAATCCAAAGTTAAAGATTTGTTTTAGCTTAGTTTAGACTTGTCTTTTTTAGGTGGTAGTGAGCCTCAACAACCTCTACCTCGATTGTGAGTCTCAACAACCTCAATCGGTTAAGTTAGTCTTGATCTTTGGGTTACAAGTTTGGGTATTTGACACTAATTCTCGCCTTTAGAATCTTTCTATATTGAGCCTCAACAATATGTATAGAGAGTGCCTTGTAGGTGAGTCATAAAAGGTTTTTGGAACTTCACCGTACGATTACCTTACTTTAGTATACCTTTGCATATCTCAACTCTGTCTTTACATCATTAGTATATCTTGAATCGATTGCCACAGCTGGATACTTGGATCTTTAGGATTGTTGTTTTCCCAATATTTGCAAACTCTCATATTTACTTGCTTGATAACCTGCAACCGAGTTCGTTCCCACCCAAATCCCTGTGTTCGATACTCTGGAATTCTTGCTTAACTACGTCGATCCGTACACTGCGGGTTCGCTTGCTTGATTCTAGTTTTATAAATTTAAAACTTATTTGCACACACATCTAGGGGCGAACATTGTACATGGCCAAAACCGCTACACTTGTAACACACGGGCTCCCTTGGGCGAGCCGCCGGTGAGGGTCCTTGTTGACCTCGAGAGGGAGGCGCCGGTGCCGGGCCACGGTTTGGTGCCTTCTCGGTACCCGTTTGCCTATTGGAAGGACCCGTCCGTTGGGTCTCTTTGGAAGCGTCGGTATCTGTAGGACTAGGTGCATCTCGAGAACGTATGTTAGACGGATAAATATATGGACTCGAGGAAGAGGGATACCTAGAATACCGCGGTGTTTCGAGTTGTTGCTTATATAACTTCATGGCGGCATGACATAATGCTCCCAAATCCTTGAATGGGACAATCTCGAGCAGCCGCCGGATGGAAGCATTAAGCCCACTCATGAACTTGGTGCGGAGGGCGGAGGGGGAGGCCGAGACGCCGGCCTTAATGTGCATGTCCTCAAGTTTAGCCAAGTAAGCCACCGGAGTGAGGGTGCCTTGCTTGAACTCGGCAATTTGCAACCGCATATAATTCTTAAAGTCCTCGGGTACGTACTTCTTGGTCATGCAATAGAGCAATTGTTCAAATGTCTCAATTGGTGCCCATCCTCGCCTCTCTCGGGTGAACTCATACCGGTTCCACCAAGACTTCGCATCTCCTTCAAAGTAGAGAGTTGCCGCCTCGATTTTCTCGAATTCCTCCTCATAATGACAATGTTTTAATGCTCGTTTCATATCCTGCGCCCAATCAAGAAAAACACACGGATCATATTCACCATGAAAGGTAGGGAACTTAACCTTACCTTCCCTACGAGCTCGGTAGGGGTCCGGGCGGGGCGGTGGAATGTAGGCATCATCGGCACGGACTCGCCGGTGGCCGCCATTAGGCCGTTGGCGCCCATGAACGGGTGGGGCCTGCCTAGGTGGATTTGGGGGAGGCAACCATTCTTCACCCCGGTCTTGGTTCTCATAAGGGTCTATGACGGGTGGGTGCCACGGACGGTTATGTGCTACCCGTTCTAAATCGGATTCATCACCGGAGAACTCAATGAAGTTGTGTTGCTCATCGTATTCATCAAAGTCAAGGGTCCTCGGTTGCCGGGTTGACCGTTGGCGACAGTGTTCGGAACGATCATGCTCACGACCATGATTGGTAGTGGAGTTGGGACGGTACCGGGGCTCTTCCCGGGTTTGTCGGTCGGTGCGGGGCACACTAGGTGGAGGTGGAGAAGGAACATACCGTTGATGTTGATGCTCATAATATTGATGCCGATGTTCCGTATCGACTATGGGCAAGTCATCTTGACGCGGGTCGGGGAATTCCTCCTGTTCTTCATGGGACTCATTTCCGTCAAGAGGTAAAGGATGGGTGCGTTCAATGACAGACGCAAGCCGGGTAACGTTTGATGGTCCAGCTCCCAAAAGTCCCTTGCCTTTCCGTTGTGCATCGGATATGGAAGTATTGACCACGGTCTCATTCGGATATGTTGGGGTGGGACGTTGAGCAATCTGAAGGGCCTTAGGAGCTTCAAGCTCTTTTTTCAAGGCAATGTTTTCTCGGGTCAAGGCATCAAACTTTTGTTGTGCCTTCAAGGCTTCCAATTCTCGCCTTATGGAGTCATTTTCGAGGGACAACGAAGCAGTTTCTTGAGCCAAGGGTTCACTGAACTCTTGCGGACCAGAATCCTGAGAAGTTTCCATTTCAACGTTAGTCATTGCTCCAAATCAGCACACAATTGCAAGCAATCAAGTGAGCAAGGTGACAAGTTAGGTCAACTTTACCCAAGTTCAAGTGCGTTATCGGGTTCTACTTTTGGGGAAGGCCGTTTGGCGGTTAGGCAAAGAAGGCAAATCCAACAAAATTGAACCAATTACACACAAATAAACAAGTGATATTTTGCAAACGTATGTAAGAAAATGGAGAGATAGAAGATGGACGGATTGTTCACTCGGCAAGCTTTGCTTGCTTTCGGTCTTTGACCGTTTTTGTAAAATCCGATTTTTCGGATGGACCGGTTTGCCGGACGTCTTTTCACTTTGTGTGTTTCGTTTCTTTGAAACGTTTTGAGCAACACTTTCTTTTGTTTTTTTTTTT
>BSUD01000005.1:30601570-30620981 GCA_033239045.1 Fagopyrum esculentum | reverse complement strand
TTGGAATATCAAATGCGAGATATCCGAACTTTTCGTTAACAAAAATATCCCAAGAGATTTGGTGAAATTAATTAACAAAATTGTCGGATTAGGTCGGTTTAAGAAAAAGACGGGTTTGATAAATGGTTTGAAGGCAAACCAAATATCTCCTATTTTTGTGCTTTTTGTTTTGAGTTAAACACGGAAAAGAAAAAAAAAATTCAGGGAAAATGGATGAACATGATGAACAACATGAAGATCATGAAGAACAAATGAAGAACATCATGAACAAACGAAGAACATCATGAACAAAAAAGGCTAAATAGGTTTAAGATAATAACGCACAAAAAACAAGAGTAAAGAGAACTTAGCTTTGATCCCTTGCTCTGATACCAATTTGATGCGTCCTTGGAGGTAACCAAGGATAACTCCGGATCTAGATCAAGCAAAACTCCAACTACTCCTTGATTCTTTGTGCAACGTTGTATCGTTTCGGATCCAAAGGGGCGGAAGCGATGAAGAAACAAGGGTTACTTCGTTCTAGAGAGATCGAAGAAACCTTTTTGTGTGGATCAAAGGTTGATTCTTAAAAAGAATCCTCGAATATGGATTTCTTGGATCAAAGACGAGATCCAAGGAAGAAATTTGAGGGTTAAAAGAGAGGTTTTGATGCCCAAGCTAAGTAGGAGGAAATTCTTCTCAAAACTTAGTAATATTGAACATGGAAAATAAGTGAGGCAAGATATCTCTTATATAGAGAGACTTGCCTACCTATGGGCCAACGGGCCAAACAAATTACATGAAGAAAAACCCAAAAGGGAAAACCTAAAAGGATAATAGCAAACCCTAAAAGGATAAGGTCAAAAAGGGAATATTCCTATACGGAATATCCCTTTATTACATAAAAAGGAAAACATGAAAATATAGTCCGAAAATAAGCTAGCTTCATGCCATGGAGTCGGAAAGACGGGACATGCCGCTAACGGAACCGGTAGCCTATGCCATGGTGGTGTAGAGACAAGGCATGCCGGTAATGGGACCAAGTGAAGAAGTAATGCGGGTGATGATGGAGCCGGTGGCTCGAGCAATGGCCTTAGCTCGGGATCGGGTGATCGGTCCATCTGAGCGAACTCTAAGAGCCTCGTCCTCTTCGTCTATGGTCAACGTAAAAGGGGCATCCAAGGGCGCATCAGATAGGTTAGATTCCTAGGTGACAATCCAGTTTGTGTGGATTTCCATCCCTTTGGCTCTTTGAGACTTATCCGGTGATGAGGCCTTAGGATCGGACTAGCGGACCATGAGACCTACCCGGTGATTGATCCCAATCTAGAAACACTTACTCCCAACATATTGTAGTTAATCCGAAGAATCATTAGATAGCTTGAGTCCTATGCCATTACCGGAATTTCCAACCCCTAGAATCCACCTTTTGTTTATTTGATCTTGTATCTCGTGTTTAGCTTGTTTGTTTGTGTTGATTTGTTAGCCTAGTTGTTTGCTATTTCGCATGATTTGTGATCCTTGATTGATCACCTAATAACCAACCAAAAACATTAAGATCTTCATTTCTTTATTTCATTCCCTTTTCTTAGTCTAGATCTTCACTAAACTTAATCACTAATCGAATCAATCTCACCTTAGTCTTTGTGTTCGACCTCGGAATATATCCCTACTACAAACGTCCCGTACACTGCGGGTTCGCTAGGAGTTAGGATAAAATAACGAGTTATAAATTTTAAGACTTTTGTGCATCTATCCCTAGACGTGAACAAGTTTTTGGCGCCGTTGCCGGGGACTAGGTCTAGATTGAGTCGTTATTTGTGATTGTTTATAGTGTAGGTCTTTCTTGTTGCTTTTGATCTCTTTTTGGTTTATGTCTTTTCTTTTCAGGACATCTCTTACTCTTTAGGTGTATGCGAAGATATCGTGGCAAGGATTTAGCTCCATTCGATCCCGAACCGGAGAAAACCCTTAGATCTAGATCCAAGAGCATTAGAAAGGGAAAAGAGATGGCCGGAAGAGATCTCCAAGCTGAGTTGGATGAGGCTTTAGAGCAAATTAGGATAAGGGATGAAGCTTTGGAGAATGAAAGGAGACTTGCCAATGAGAGGCAAGAGGCAACTAGGAGGGAGATTGAGGAGATTAGGCAAGCTCTTGTGCAAAGAGAGCTTAACCGTCAACAACCTTTTCCACCTCCACCACAACCGCAGCCGGCGTTTATTATTCGGGTTGTGCCCATTGCTATGGAAGAGCCACAAACTTTAGGGCAACGTATGGGTCCGGCACAAAGAGCACACCGTCCAGGTGTGAACCTAGGAGATCCCGCAACCCATGATTACGAGCTCCGCCCTCAAGTTCTGCAAATGATGCGGCATAATCAATTTGGAGGGATGGATGGAGAGTCTCCTCATCAACACTTGATGAATTATGAGATCTTGATGGAGACTCTTAGACCACCTAGATTGGAGAGCAACAACCATAAGCTTAGGGCTTTCTCCTTCTCTCTTAAGGACAAGGCCTTAGCTTGGTATCAATCTATTCCACAAGGGCGAGTGAGTACTTGGGAGGAGATGACAACCGAGTTTTTGACTAAGTTCTTCCCACCTTCCAAGACTACCGAGTTAAGAGGGAAGATCAATGCCTTCGTGACGAAGGATAGAGAGAGTTTGTTTAAGTCTTGGGAGAGGTTTAAAGACCTTCTCCTAGATTGTCCACACCATGGTATACCGAAAATTGAGCTATTGGAGATCTACTTCAAAGGACTTGATGAAGATAGCCAATTCAAGCTCCAATCTCTTTCCGGTGGGACTTTCATGGAAAAGCATGTGGATGAAGCTTGAGAGTTTGTAGAGAAACAAGCTCTAGTGATTGAGAAGTACTCCCATAGGAAGAGTGAAGGGAGAAAGGCGGGAGCATATGAGGTGAGTGAAGTCACCATGAGCAATTTCAAGCTTGACGCCATCAACAACGAGCTAAAGTCTTTGAGGGAGTTGTGTGCTACAACTTTGAAGAACCAAGCAACCCCTCAAGTGCAAGTGCAAGCAAACTTGTCTTCCAAGGAGGAAGATGTGAACTACATGGGAAGGGGCAACTACAACAACTATCAAGGCCCAAGGAACTTCAACAACAACCGGCAATTCAACAATTACCGGCCCAACCATAACCATCCCGGGTTTTCCTATTCTAACCCGGATGGTGCCTTGAACCCTCCCGCTTCCACAAGCGTAGCTCCACCACCAAAGGCTTCACAAGAACCTCTACCCGGATTTACTCAACCTCTAAAGGATAGAACCGAGATGATGTTTGAGCAATTGCTTGGAAGGTTGAGTGGTCTTGAGAGCACGGTGACTTCCATTTCTAAGGCTCAAAAGGTGTTGGAAGCACAAGTGTTCCAAAAGGCGGGTGAAGCTCATAGAGATCCGGGAAAGCTTCCCGTAAGAACCGAAGACAACCCAAGAGGCCAAGTGTTAGCCATCACTACAAGGAGTGGGTTGAGTATGAAGGATCCTTTGCCCAAGGAGAATGCTAAGGGAAAGCAAGTAGTGGTAGAGGAAGAGATATTGCAAGAAGATGGAGGCAAGAGCAAGGATGTTGAGCCAACATATGTGGCACCGCCTCCATACAAGCCACCACTACCGTTCCCACAATCGCGAGCAAGGGCTCTCTTGGACAAGCACTTTGGTAAATTCCTTGAACTTATGTCTAAATTGCATATTAACATTCCGTTCATGGATGCTATCTTAGGTATGCCGGCATATGGCAAGTTCTTGAAGGAAATACTCTCCAACAAGAGGAAGTTAGAAGAGTATGGGGAAGTGAGGATGACAAAGAGATCCTCGGAATTGATCCAAACAATGAAGGAGGAAATGTCTCCTAAGTTAAGAGATCCGGGATCCTTTTGTGTTCCAATTGGAGTGGGAGAAGTGAAGTATGAAGCCCTTTGTAATCTTGGGGCAAGTGTAAGCATCATACCGCTTGCACTTTGCAACAAGGTTGGGCTAGGAGAGCCAAAGCCGGTCAAGATGACCCTCTACATGGCGAACCGTTCTATCATTCACCCGGTTGGGATTTTAGAAGACATTCCGGTGCAACTAGGAAAGTTCTATGTGCCGATTGATTTTGTTGTCTTGGACATTTCGGCGGACTATCCGGTTCCCATCATCTTGGGAAGACCTTTCCTAGCCACTTCCGGATGCCTAGTGGATTGCAAGAATGGGATTATCTCCTTCAACATTGGAGAAGAGAATATCAAATTCAAGCTGTCCACAATGATGAAAGGGCCAACCCTTGATGAAGATGTATTCAACATTGTCGAGCAAAAGGAGTCTAGAGAAGTTGTGAGCTCGATCTTGATCAAGGACCCCTTGGAGAAGGTTCTTAGCTTAAGTTTGATGGAGGAAGGTGTTGAGGAGGCTTGCAATGAAGAAATCAAGACCTTAGAAGCATTTGAAAAGGAGACAAGAGCTGAAATTGAAGACCACGAAAGTGTGCTGAGTTTCTGTAGGAACCACGGTCGTGGAAGGTGTTCCACGGCCGTAGAACTCTCTGGAAAGCTCCGAAGAGCAAGCTTGGCAACTTCCACGGCCGTGGATGTGCCAAGGTTCGTGGAACCAACCGTGGTTTCCCCAGAAGCAGCCCTTGTTGATGATCAAGTTTCAAGGAGCCTTAAAGAGCCTTCATTTGCTTTGGATTCATCTCAACCAACGTTATTTGGATCGTTTCCGCTCGATAAAGGTCCTCCTAAACTTGAACTTAAACCCCTCCCCTCTCATTTGAAGTATGCTTTTCTTGGTGATAACTCTACATATCCGGTGATTGTGAATGCATGCTTGAATGATGATGAACTTGCTAAGTTGTTGCATGAGCTAAGATTGCATAGGAAAGCCATTGGCTATACTATCGATGATTTAGTTGGCATAAAACCTTCTTTGTGCATGCATAAGATATTGATGGAAGATAACCATAAACCCTCTATTGAACATCAAAGAAGATTGAATCCTATAATGAAAGAGGTGGTCAAGAAAGAGATCATTAAGTTGCTAGATGCGGGAATTATCTACCCTATTTCGGATAGTAAGTGGGTTAGTCCCGTTCATGTAGTTCCTAAGAAGGGTGGGATGACTGTAGTGACTAATGAGAACAATGAACTAATTCCATCTAGGACGGTCACGGGATGGAGGATGTGTATTGACTATAGGAAATTGAACATGGCCTCTAAGAAAGATCACTTTCCTCTTCCCTTCATTGACCAAATGCTAGAGAGGTTAGCTCAACATTCTCATTTTTGCTACTTAGATGGCTATAGTGGGTTCTTCCAAATCCCTATCCACCCCGATGACCAAGAGAAAACCACATTTACATGTCCATGGGGTACTTTTGCATATAGGAGAATGCCATTTGGGTTGTATAATGCACCCGCCACCTTCCAAAGGTGCATGATGGCTATCTTTTCGGAATACATTGAAAACATCATGGAAGTGTTTATGGATGATTTTTCTGTTTATGGTTCTTCCTTTGATGATTGCTTAGCTAACTTGTCTTTAGTACTTAAAAGATGTGAGGAGACAAATCTTGTCTTGAATTGGGAAAAATGCCACTTCATGGTAAGTGAGGGTATTGTGTTGGGACACTTGGTGTCCAACCGTGGCATTGAGGTTGATAGGGCCAAGATTGAAACGATAGAGAAGTTGCCACCACCTACCTCGGTGAAGGGGGTAAGGAGTTTCTTAGGGCATGCCGGTTTTTACCGGAGGTTTATTAAAGACTTCTCTAAAATTTTTAAGCCTCTTACTAACCTACTAATGAAAGATGTTGAGTTTGTTTTCTCCAAGGATTGCCTTGAGGCTTTTTGTAGGTTGAAGAACGCCTTGATCTCCGCACCTATCATGCAACATCCGGATTGGAGTCTACCGTTTGAGATCATGTGTGATGCAAATGATGTAGCCGTTGGGGCTGTTTTGGGGCAAAGGAAAGATGGGCGCACACATGCCATTTATTATGCTAGCAAGACGCTAGATGATGCCCAACTCAATTATGCTACCACCGATAAAGAATTGTTAGCGGTTGTGTATGCATTTGAGAAGTTCCGCTCATATCTTATTGGAGCGAAGGTCATTGTGTATACAGATCATGCTGCGATCCGTTATCTCCTTACGAAGAAGGATGCCAAGCCTAGGTTGATTCGGTTGATCCTCCTTCTCCAAGAGTTTGATTTGGAAATCCGGGACAAGAAGGGGTCTGAAAACTCTGTGGCGGATCACCTTAGTAGACTCCCACCATTAGAGCGTGAGAGAGATGACATCCCGATTGATGACTCATTCCGGGATGAGCAATTGCAAATGGTGGAGGAATGCTTATTCCAAGTGTCTAGAGGAAGTGAGCCATGGTATGCCGACATTGTGAACTATCTTGTGTGTGATGAAGTACCTCCCGGATTGTCATACGCCCAAAGGAAGAAGTTTTTCAAAGATGTGAGGCACTACTATTGGAGTGAACCACTTTTGTTCAAGAGAGGTCCGGATGGAGTGTTTAGAAGATGCATACCGGAGGATGAGGTGGAGAGTGTGATCCGCCATTGTCATTCCTTGCCATGTGGAGGGCATGCTAGCTCCCACAAGACATGTGTGAATGTGTTGCAATCGGGCTTCTTTTGGCCAAGTTTGTTCAAGGATGTGCAAAACTTTGTGGTAGCTTGTGATGCTTGCCAAAGGACGGGAAACATCTCAAGGAAAAATGAGATGCCCTTGAACAACATACAAGAGGTGGAAATATTTGATGTGTGGGGTGTGGACTTCATGGGACCATTCCCTTCTTCATGTGGCAACCTCTACATCCTATTGGCGGTGGATTATGTTTCAAGATGGGTGGAGGCAATAGCTTCTCCTACAAATGATGTCAAGGTTGTGGTGTGGTTCTTCAACCGAGTGATCTTCCCTAGGTTTGGAACACCAAGGGTGATCATAAGTGATGGAGGGAAGCACTTCACTAATAGGAATTTTGGGGCACTTTTGGCTAAGTATGGGGTGACTCATAAGGTGGCAACACCTTACCATCCCCAAACTAGTGGTCAAGTGGAGATCTCCAACCGGGAGATAAAGGGAATTCTTGAGAAGACGGTTTCTAGGACGAGAAAGGATTGGGCTATGAAGCTCGATGATGCCTTGTGGGCATATAGAACCTCTTTCAAGACACCAATTGTCACCACTCCTTACAAGCTAGTTTATGGTAAGTCTTGCCACCTTCCGGTGGAGATGGAGCATAGAGCTTATTGGGCCATCAAGTGGCTAAATTTTGACCTCAAGGAGACCGGAGAGAAGAGGTTGTTAGACATGAACGCTCTTGAGGAGATCCGGTTGGATGCCTATGAGAATGCCCGGATCTACAAGGAGAGAACCAAACGGTGGCATGACAAGCGCCTCATCCTGAAGGAGTTGAGTGAAGGCGGCCTTGTCCTTCTCTTCAACTCAAGGCTGCGGCTCTTCCCCGAAAAACTAAAATCAAGATGGACCGGGCCATATGTGGTGAAGAAGATCTTCCCCCATGGAGCTATTGAGATATGAGGGGAGCATTGTGGAGATTTCAAGGTGAATGGGCACCGTTTGAAGAAGTATATCCCGGGAGCTCCGGTGGATATGATTGCCCCACTTCACCTAGAATGAGACGCCCCGAGTTTGGTCAAGCTAATGACCTTAAAGAAGCGCTTGATGGGAGGCAACCCATTGGTAACGTTTTTCCCTTTTCGTTTTCGTTTTTGTTTTTGATTTTTCTGTTTTTGTGTGTTTGGTGTGTTTTGTGTGTGTGCTAGAGTCTTGGTAGCATTGGAAGCCTTGCATGACATGTGATTGATGATGATGAACCCCTCATCAATTATGGGTGGAGCGGACGCGGAACTTGGACGGCTAGCGGTGCCTAGTGCGGGTCCCGACGCTTTGATGAACACTTAGAGTTTTCTACCATTGTTGATAGGATCATCCACCATCAATTCCACTTGAGAAATCCCAAATACCATAGCAAACCATTTTTACATTGTGAGAACCTTCTTTCACTCTTCTTTACTTCATTTACACATTGAGGACAATGTGTTTCTAAGTATGGGATGGGGTTTGCACGATCTTTTGCATGATTAGCATCTAGGATAGTTTAATATTATCACATGTCTTGCATTGTATATACTCATTTCGAAAAATTCAAAAAAAAAAAAAATCAGAAATTTAAAAAATTTTGTGCTTTCTAGGCTTGGATATGACCCTAATGATGAATCTTGTCTTGTGGATTGGCTATGGATCGCCTTATGTGTTAAATTGATGAATGCATATGTGGACTTGAAATACTTATCTTGAATCCCATGAATGGATTGTGATCATGATGTTTGCCTAGAATGGATTGAGTATTGAAAGTCGAAATTACATGCTAGTTCTTGCACATCATCTAGGAATGAATGAGGCAATTCATCTTTCTCTACTTCTCATCTTGATCATAATGTTTGAGCACCTCAATTGATATAAATTTGACCTCTTTTGACCCATCCTGGAATAGGAGCATGTTAGTGTGTTGATGTGTGTGAAAAGCTAGTGTGGGGTGAAGATGTTGATGAAAGAATGTCATGAATAAAATGCTGAATTTATTGTGAAAGTGTAGACAAAAATATAGGTTTGGGGACGTTGGTTTAAATGACGAGTAACTCGGCACCATTCACATAATCGGGTGTTTGTGCCTTGCCAAAGTCAAATAAACCAATAGTCCTAACGAGCTTTGGTATGTGTGCCCGGTGTGGATGCACCTCGAAAAATAGAAAAAACCCGAGGACGGCTAATCACCAAGGTTTCGGCTTTTGTACACCAATGCCATTGTCTCAAAAATAAGTGAAAGAAAAAGAAAAGAAAGAAAAGATGGAGAAAATATACACTTGTGGGAAGTTGATCGAGGACAAAATTGTGGAGTTAGTTCCATTCCCGGATTAGCATCACATAGCCTAGAAAAATCCCCACCTAATCACAACGTTTCTTGGCCTTTTATTTCACAAGACCTTATGACCTATTTGCATGTTTGTAAGACTTAGTAATCTAGATTGGATATGCTCTTGATCATCTTGACTTCTTCATTTTTACATTTCATGCATGCTTTCGAGTTAAGTACAATTGTCTTTCCGTGCCCTCATTTATTTGATACATGATTGCTTATCCATTGCTATGAAACATGACTATGAAGGGGATCCAATATTAGAAGCACAAACCCAAAAAGATTTTGCCATTTTTCTGCATACATAAATCATGTCATCTCTTAGTCTATAGTTGGGAGATTGCTCGGGGACGAGCAAACCTTAAGTATGGGGTATTTTTGATAACACGATTTATGACTTAGGTTTAGGTAATCATTTAGATAGATTTCTCACTCATTCATGCATGGTTTAGCACTAGTTCACGACGTTTGCACTCAATTCACGTATTTTGTCGAGATAGACGTCTACACGGACTTTTGCATTGCTTTGTAGGTATTTTGGGAGATTTAGGAGCTTAATCGATACGTTTGAGGATCGTTCATCAAGATGACACACCCTCGGACTCATTAGGACGCAAGCTAGAGGCTAAGGAGGACTCATGGAACCTTGTCAACATAAGCCATGCACCAAATCATAGCTTAATGATCCAAGGCGAAGCTGAAGCACCAAACCACGGTTGCTGGCACTTCCACGGCCGTGGAACCAACCGTGGTTTTTTCCAGACGGTTGTGACAGGTATGCCACGATCTCATGGCCCTCTCTAGCAAGGTTGTAGTATAAAAGTGGTCCTGCAAGGCTGAGAGAAGGAATCCATTATCCCCTATCATCCAATCAAATTGGGAATAAAAAATACACTCTCTGAACAAGAAGATTCTCTCAAGAGGAAGCTACCATTGGAGGGGAAGAAAGAAGCTCCATTGGGGGAGAGGAGAAGAAGACACCATTGCTAGTTTTTGATAGATTTCGTAGAAGAGATTTCCGGAAATGTTTTCTAGGGTTGTAAGAATCATTTAAACCTTCTTTTGGAAGGGTTGTGAGTCTTTCTAATCTTACTTTCAGCTTGGTTTTACTTGTTTCACTTGTTCATCTCTTTCTCTTCATTATCTTGCAAATGGAAGCCATGATTTTATGTTTAATGATTTCGATTGTTATGATGAATGTTGTAGGCTAAATAGATGCGATTCTAGGGTAAGGAAAGGATGGTTATGGCTAGGACTATGATAGGATGGATTTAGATTTGCCTTTGGATGACTTGTTTACTTGGACGAAGCCTCTGTTGGAGTCCACGGTTTGTTCTTGCCGAACCACGGTCGTGGAAGTGGTAGAACAGCCCGTGGTTTACCTGGTTCGATGGACCTAAGTTCTAGATTGTTAGAATGTTGAAATCCTAGTGTTTGTTGAGTTAAATCTATCCTAGGGTGACCTAGTGTTAGCACCTAAGTGTTAGAAGAGACCTACCCGGTGATTCTACTCTTAGATTTCAAAGATGATAAACTCTAGGTAGTGGTGAGCCTCACAAGCCGCCATTGGACTAAGTGTGCTAGGATAGTTGTCTAGGACTCACCCTTCCGAGACTTACCCGGTAAGGATAGGTTAGATTCCTAGGTGACAATCCGGTTGTGTGGATTTCCATCCCTTAGGCTCTTTGAGACTTATCCGGTGATGAGGCCTTAGGATCGGACTAGCGGACCATGAGACCTACCCGGTGATTGATCCCAATCTAGAAACACTTACTCCCAACATATTTTAGTTAATCCGAAGAATCATTAGATAGCTTGAGTCCTATGCCATAACCGGAATTTCCAACCCCTAGAATCCACCTTTTCTCTCTTTGATCTTGTATCTCGTGTTTAGCTTGTTTGTTTGTGTTGATTTGTTAGCCTAGTTGTTTGCTATTTCGCATGATTTGTGATCCTTGATTGATCACCTAAAAACCAACCAAAAACATTAAGATCTTCATTTCTTTATTTCATTCCCTTTTCTTAGTCTAGATCTTCACTAAACTTAATCACTAATCGAATCAATCTCACCTTAGTCTTTGTGTTCGACCTCGGAATACTATCCCTACTACAAACGTCCCGTACACTGCGGGTTTGCTAGTAGTTAGGATAAATATAACGAGTTATAAATTGTAAGACTTTTGCGCATCTATCCCTAGACGTGAACATTGGACAAAGCCCTTTATGGTCTTAAGCAATCCCGTAGAGCTTGGTATGAAAGATTGTCCAAATATCTCCTTGAAAATGATTTCAAAAGAGGCTTGATTGACAAAACTTTATTTATTAAAACCAGAAACAACGATATATTAGTAGTACAAATTTATGTTGATGATATATTATTTGGTGCTACTAACGATTCTCTATGCAAGGAATTTTGAGATATTATGTGTAGGGAATTTGAGATGAGCTTAATGGGAGAGTTAAATTTCTTTCTTGGACTTCAAGTCACACAAGCAAACAAAGGAATTTTTCTTAATCAACGCAAGTATACCAAGGACTTGCTTAAGAAGTATAAAATGGATCAATCCATGGTCGCAAAAACTCCTATGAGTTCCACACTTTCACTTGATCAAGACAAGGACGGTAAAAATGTTATTTAAAAGGAGTACCGACGTATGATCGGTCCTTTGTTATATCTAACCGCTACTCCACCTGATATTATGTTTAGTTTGTGCATGTGTGCAATATTTCAAGCTGATCCTAAAGAGTCACACATGATAGATGTGAAAAAGATATTTCGGTATCTCAATGGCACTAAGGATTTAGGGTTATGGTATCCATGTAAAAGCTCGCTTCACCTCGTTGGCTATTCAGATGCTGACTTTGTAGGCTATAAGGTCGATAGAAAAGAACTTCTTGGTGTTGTCAATTCTTAGGGTCATCCCTAATCAATTGGCACTCCAAGACGCAAAACTTTGTCGCCGTATCCAAAATTGAAGCATAATATATAGCTGTTGGTGCCTGTTATGCACCAATTCTATGGATAACTCAACAACTTTGTGATCTTGGCTTTGATCTAAAAGGTATACCTATTAAATGTGTTAATACTAGTGTTATTTCGATTACTAAAAATCTTGTGCAGCATTCAAGAACAAAGCACATCGATGTAATGCATCACTTCATAAGTGATCATGTTGAGAAAGGTGATGTATCAATTTCTTTTATATCGACTAACTTGCAGCTTGCAGATATATTTACTAAGCTTCTACCTGAAGATCGATTCAATTTTATAAGATTAGACCTTGATATGTTGAAAAAGGAAACATTCATTTAGGGGGAGTACATCGTTTTATTTCCTCCTTATAATGCAACCTACTTTTCTATTTCAAGGCCTTGAAATACAATTCAAGGGCTACATTGAAAAACACGGATCTATTTTGTGATTTATGTCTTTTTAGATATTTGATTATTAAATTATTTTAAAGAAGGATTTTTAAAAATGATTTTGAAAGATTTTGTTTTCAAATTCAAAGATTTTCTGAAAAGTGGTTGAGATTTAATAGGAAAGCATGAAAACCAATTTAGGTTTTTAAGGCCTTGATTCTCTCAAGATTTTGACAACCCATAAATTGATTTGATTTGGCTTCTTTAAATACCTTCCTCCCTCCTCCTTTATCTCTTTTCTACTTCAAACATTTTTTCTTACCCACCAGCTTTACTCTTTCATCTTCCAAAAACCCTTTCGGCTTCTCTAACAAACACATCCATGGCATCCAAACGTCAATAAACCGGTGAAGCCTCATCTTTGGTCACAAAGCGCTCCAAAATTGTTCACATCTCCTCAAATTCGGACTCTCATGCTCCCATGGAAGATTTCGATGTAATAGCTAGGATTTTCGAACTCTAATTAATGTTGATTAACTTAATCATTGATAGTAATTGACATATAACTTGCAAAGATTGCGCAAATAATGATTATGAGTCCCACCATTATGTTTCTGGCGTAATTTTGGAAGTATGGTGAAATTTTCACTTTTTCCCCCGATTAATTATTTTTACCCTCCGGTGTTATTTGGAGCATTTGGGAGCTCTAATGAATAAAAATGCAGTTCAGAGAAATGATCAGGACATCGGATATGTCCTAAATTTGAAATAACATGGAGAGGCAAAACGGCCAAAAGAGTCCCTATTTTGTTTCTTAACGGCTAAGACAGAGGGCTTAGGAATACACGTTTTCCGAGGCAGTTGTGGAATAATTATCCCTACAATATTCCAGATTTATTATTCCAATTTCGAGGAGTTTGGACAAGGGGATTCAACCCGCCTTTGGATCGGTTAAAGGACAATTATCGACTTCGCTAAAGGATAATTATCGTCTTCACTATAAATAGCGGAAAATCCTTTATTAATTCATTTTCTTTCACGATTCCTCGTAAAATCTCTGATTTCTCTCAACCTTCAAACTTAGCTCTACTCTCCGTTTCTAATCCGATTTCAATTCCGTTTGAGTTTCTGGATTCCTCTCTTCATTCTCTTCATATCGGTACCGAGTTTCTGCATTTCCGAGTATATATAGATCTCATCGAGCATATATGTCACCAGGGCAGTTCTCTCGCTCAGATTCCGGTGAATTTCATGTTGTCTATGCGTAGTCTGTGTCGTTGTGATTCCGAATCTTCTTTCAGATCGTCAATCGGGTTAGTAACGAATAAGTTACGAATTTATTCGTTTTCCGTACTGCGATTTGGCCTAAATTGACCTTAGGCTTGTCAAAATGGATAATTAGAAATTCCATTATGGTCGTTGTATTGTTCTAGTTATTATGGGTTGTTTTTTTGATGAAATCTGATGAAGGTGGGTTTAGAAATTGTCTACAAGCAAAACGTTACTCTGGCAAAATTTAATTAATTAATCAAAGGTTAATTAATTAAATTAGGATTAGAATTGAGATTGAGGAATGTTGATTAGATGCTACCTTGAGATTTGAGGAATTGTGAGTTATGTTGAGATATTGAGGTTTAGTTAATTGTGAGGCTTATAGATTGATTATGATCCTTATGGATCCTTGGGTCTAGGTGTGACCCCTTTTATTGAAAGGAGATTTGATATCTCTTTATGCCTTGTTATTAGATAGTGCTATTATCCGGATTGAGGTTGATCATGATTGAGAGTATCAGAGGTTGAGGTAAGTCCGTAGGACTTACTTAGCTACTATCCTTATATTGGGTGTTTGCATGA
Source organism: Fagopyrum esculentum (assembly GCA_033239045.1). NCBI lineage: Eukaryota > Viridiplantae > Streptophyta > Magnoliopsida > Caryophyllales > Polygonaceae > Fagopyrum > Fagopyrum esculentum. The sequence continues at coordinate 30,606,827 of BSUD01000005.1, read as the reverse complement.
GTGGTGTGTGCGTTATATGGTTGATATGATAGCATGCGATGTTGATGATTACCGAACTATGTTTTATTGATAGCCCCATTGTGTGGCAGTGATAACCCTTCCTTCATCTTGTAAGGAGCTGGGGGGGTTCTCTGTGCTTATGTCATCTGGTATACAGGAAGGGCGCAATCCACTCCCATATGGTACACGGGTTGTGTAACCGACACTACTTCTAGATGGACGTCAGACCTAGAGGCGGGGATGTATCGGTCCTCATGTCAGATAGTTTCATCTATCTATATATATATATACGATTTGAGTGAATGAATATTATATAAAGATGATAAAATGGGTAAATGTGTGATAGCATGATTATGTGTTTACCTTTTATGACTTGTGTTTGTGCTTATGCATTACCTTATATAAGTATGGTTAGCTAATCGTTTCATACCATGTTGTAGATGTCTTGCAGGATAGGCGAGCTATTGAGTGATCTGGCACGGTGACAGGCCGAGGACTCTCGTACATTAGCTGGTTATGGTTTTGGGGATTTTTTATGTTTCCCTCTTGTGTGAGGATGATATTTTATACTCGGCTATGATCTTGTATACGTTTGGATGTATAGTTTTCTACAGTTTTATGTATTTTTTTTATATCTATCAGTGCAATGTTGTAAGGTCCAGTGAACTTCTTGTCAGGCTAGGGTCAGGATCCACTATGAGATCCTAGCCCCTTGTGGCATCCCGAGTCTTGCGGATTTGGGGTGTTACAGAGTTGGTATCAGAGCCTTTGGTTGATAACAATGGAACTTGCTACCTGCAATGAGGTCGGATGGATAAAATAAACAGAACCCGAAAGGGGTATGACATTTTCAAAAGATTTTGGTTTTAAAAGTTTGTGTTTTGGGATAGAATTTACGAGAAGTCGCAACCTCTTCCGTGGATCTCAATAGTATAGATATGTATATGTATGTATTATGGAATATGTGTATGTGTTATATATAGACATATGGCATATATATAGCTTATAAGATTAGGTATGTATACCCTGCAGATGGCTCAAACTAGAGTGACATCTGTAGTGGGATGAGATAGGGGTACACCCCCTCTCCCTTCAGTAGTGATAGGTCAGGGACAAGTTTCCACCATCAATCTTTCTACAGCAGAGATTGGACCAGAGGAGACAGACTATGTCATGATTAGTAGATCCGAGTTTTGAGAATATATATGTCTACGGGAGGAAGCTGCAAGAGAAGTGACCGAAGGTATTTCTATTGTTATCTATACCCAATCAAAAGTAAATTCCCGACTTAGCACTAAGAACAAGTATAATGATTAAGTAATGGTCGAACCCAAGAGAGGTAAGGTATTTTAGATGCAATTATCGATTATAATGACAAGTGACACAAGAGGGGGGTTTGGTTGAATTGATGCACAAAAACTTATAAAAACGATAAATGCGACAAGTAAGACAATAATGGATGAATCTTCACTAGGTTGATTCTAAGCATGCAATTGCTACTTTGGTGAGTTCCTTTTACAAGTTTTCAAGTAACCTCCCGTCTCGATCGTATATATGTGTTGAGCCAACCGGCATCAACACAACTTAACCTATTAAAGTTCCGTAAACTTACAAGAACATAACAGGTTAGCTTTCAAACAAAGACTAAGGGATATAAAGAGAAGATTAAAACCGTTAAACTCATCTTTATATTTGTGTACCTTTTCTTTAAGTAATCACAACCCGTTATTACTTAAAGTTGCTACTAGATTAAAGAGCCGAACCGGAACCTATTAATCCTAGTTGTTTGCATGCACTTTAGAACCTAAGTTGATCAATCTCAAGCAATAGTAAACATGCAATTAGACAATGGAGGTCAAGGAAACACAAAGCATTATTGAATGAAAACTTATATTATAAAGTACTTACAACCAAAGCAACAAAGCAGCTTCAAACCAACCCAATGTAACAAGGGAGTTAGCAACTCATTTTAAGGTAGCAAGACAATCTAAGTGGATAATTTGACGATTAATAAGATGATAAGATGGATGACTCTAGCAATCAACCAAGGCCTATTTATACTACAAAAGGCACTAAATAGGAGTAAATGGCCGGCCCAAAACAGCCACCTTAAATGCCATAAAGGTGGTATAAACAACCGGAGTAAAGCTTCTGGCGTTAAACCGCAGGGGCGGCCTTCAGGAACCGCAGGGGCGGTTTAGGCAGAATCGGTTGATCTTCTTCAAGGCCGCTGGGGCGGCTACACAATTCCGCTGGGGTGGATCTTTAATGCACTTCAATGTTTGACCTTTCGCCTTCCTGACGGTTCTGATATCAAGCCACCGGGGCGTCCCTATGTCGACGCAGGGGCGTCGACATAGCCTCTTCGTCTTCCAGCTCCCAGGTTGGGGCGCAGGCAGGGGCGTAGTGGGAGACGCAGTGGAGCTGGTCTTCATACCTTCAGGGCAGGTCACCGCAGCGGCGCCAAGGAGTGGCGCAGGGGCGGTGACACGTTTCATGGTTGGCGCTGCTGAAAGTACAGGGATCGCTCCAGTGGAAACGTCATCCGCCGGGGCGGCTGCAAGGTCCCGCAGGGGCGGTGAGGCAACAAAAGCTTTGCTTCGTGATCGATCTTCACTCCTAAGTGCTTATGACTCCTTTAGCTTCTTTTGATCTTCTTCTTCTGGACCAAGGAGTTAGTAGCATAAACCGACACTAATGCAATAAAAAGACTCTAAAAACTACCCTAATTGATAGTGATTCCATCACCTATCAAACTCCCCCATACTTAGACCTTTTACTCGTCCCGAGTAAAAACAAATGACATCAATTTGACTCAAAGGCCTCAGGAAGCATGAGTAAGCAGAAAGATAATGGGAAACAAGGGAAAAAACCAAGAAAGAAAGAAGGAAAAGAGAGGAAATGTGAGAAAAAGAAATACTACCATCCTTATCGCTCCAAGAGTGGCCTACCCGGACAACCTCATTATGACTCCCCTTCTTATGTCGCCAAAACGCCGGAAGGGAAACCTATACTCGGTGTCGCTCATTTTGCCAAGGCGCCCTTTCAGATTTTCACCTTGCCACTCTTCTTCTTTTCTCACTTTAACTCACATCCCTCAAGTCCAATTTTGCACCAACCTAAGGTTGGTCGTACTACCTTATTTTTACCTAAACCGCCCTTTCGGGCTTTCGGTTTATCCAAGGATTTTCATGCCTTTTTTCACTTCTTTGGCTTTTTTCTTTTTCTTTTTTTTTTGAATGAAACTGAATTTAACAAAGCGAAAACAAATGCCAAAAACAACTCATTGAACTGTACAAGCAATGATATATCCTTCCCCCATACTTGAAGTACACTTTGTCCTCAAAGTGGAAATGAGTCAAAGATAATTGTGGGAGAAGGGAAAGAAATGTACCCCTCACTAGGGTGGTCCGGATGGACCACCCGGACCCTCCTCCGGTGGGTAAGGGAAGTGGTGGAAGAAATGCTCCTGACGGCGGTGAAGGGTGTCAATACGGTCCTCCTGAGCCTCCATCCTCTCTCTAAATGAAGTCTCATAGCTAGCTTGCCAAGCTAGCTGCTGAGTCTCCAACTGCTGCTAATGAGCCGCCTCTCAAGCATCTTGACGGCGGTCAAAGTGAGTGGTCATGGAGGAGGCGAAGCTGGACTGCCACGCCTGATGCTGCTCAAGCATGGACCGTTGGTACTCGGTCTGCCATGCCTGGTGCTGTGTAGTCAAAGCTGCCATCTGAGCCTGCAGACTCTCCATGGTCTGACTGTCGTGTCCTGTCATCGGCATCTCCTCATCAGTTGTGTGGGCCCTGCTAGAGCCGGCTGCGTACCTCCCAACAATATCAACCTGAGGCCGTCTCGGAGGGACTGGGTCAGCCGGTACATACAGATTCACAAGCTCGTATCCCAATGGAAGTCGTCGAGGGAGGTATGTAATGTGACTCCCATCTGCTAAAGAGAGCCAAAAACGATGCTCTCCGTCTCTCTTGAGGAGCCTGCACCTCCTTAATAACCCTTCAGTGTATAAGGGTTCCTCCGAACCCTCTTCCAATGGAGGAAGATCCATCACCTGTGTAGCTAATAATGATATGATTCCACCTCCAACGATGTCACGAGGCTCATTCTTCCTAATCCGCTTAAGAGCGGTAAGGAAGAGATATGCCCAATCCGGCACCCAATCATTCATGGAGAGGCAAGCGTATATCAATGGAAGGTCCTTGAGAGCAAACTTATTCTCCTCCTTATGTCCACAAAAGACACTCAATAAGACCTTTGAGATGAGCCTCAAACAGGGTTGAGTGAATTTGTTGGAGTACTTACCTCCTGCATGAAACGCTGACCTAGTGGCGGCCTGCCAAAATTCCAACAAATCAGGCGTCAGAATGGGTTCCATCCAGTCATCAGAAGCTGCTATGGTCACCCCTAATGCCTCCTATATTTGGGTGTAATCCAATGTGTACTTCCTCTTGTTGTACTTGAATGAAAGCCCAACACACAATTGGTCTTCCGTCTCCATTTTGAATTTGGCTATAAACTGTCTGCTGAGGTCGGGGTGTGTTGGAGCGCTCTTTATCAGAAAATCACCCAACCCGGCATTGTTTATGAATTCCTGCATACTTTCCAACATCCCCAGATTTTCCAAGGTGGAAACATCAAGGAACCGGGTTGCATGCACCTCCCGGCTTTGAGCAATCCTATACCGATCCTTCTCACCTTCTGTCAACTTGTATTTCCTTTGTGATTCCATCTCTTGCAATTGATCAAGTAAAAGAGTTAGAAAGTTCAGCAATCTGATCAAGAGACGAACCTTCTGTCGTGATTTACGCAGGGGCGGCTGCAACAGGCGCAGGATCGGCTTGACGCAGGGACGGGAGCTTGCAGGCGCAGGTGCGGGCGAAGAGTAGAAGGCGATTTGGTCGTTCAACGAAGGTGGTTGGTATGGGACTTTTCTGACGTCTTCCTTCCTGTCGCAGACGTCGCCGGAGGTGGGACAGTGGAGGAGAGTGAGAGGGTTGATTGTGTGTGTGGTGGAGATGGTTCATGTTTGCAAAAGGGGTGGCGACGCTAGGTTGCCGGAGGTGGCGCAGGGGCGCGACGAGGTGGTGGGCGAGAATTTCCGGAGGGCGCAAGGGCGTGGGAGGTGAGGCGGATAGGTTTCGAAGAGTGAATGGAGAGGGAGTGGAGAGGGTGGTAGATGTAGGTTATTTTTGGGAAGTGTATTTTTTTCTTTCCTTAACTGAACCGCAGGGGCGGTGTTTGTCTCCGG
>BSUD01000005.1:30542844-30601227 GCA_033239045.1 Fagopyrum esculentum | reverse complement strand
GGGGGGGGGGGGGGGGGGCGGTGACAAAAGAGAGGGGGTACGTAGCCTCAGCGCCGGTGGCGGAGCTGAGGATGCGTGTCAAGGGTGGCCGCCGCAGGGGCGTAGGCTTGTCACCGCGGGTGAGGTGGCCTACGTGAGCAGATGCAGGCCCAACGCCGGGGGCGGCGCTGGCCAAAGGTGTCACCGCAAGGGCGGGGCTTAGAGCCGCAGGGGCGGTTTTCTTGACAGAAAACTCTTCTTTTTATTTCTTCGGGTTGCCTCCCGAGCAGCGCCTTTGTGTTACGTCGTTGGCTCGACGTACGGATTTTTCCTCTATGATTGAGCCTCTTTCAACATCACCTTTGGGTTTATAACCGTTTGAGAAGGTAATCCGCTGGAGGTCTTGGTTTCAATTTTTGTAATGGCTTCCGCCATTTGACCAACATGTTTCTGTAGGTTCTTGATGGTAGATTTTGTTGTTTGGACATGAGTAGCAAAGTGTTTAGTCAAAACCTGCAACATATCTTCAGTTGAGTGATACTTACCTTGGCAGGGCTGCTGTTGTTGGTTTTGTTGATCCCTCCAACGAAAATTCTGTTGGTCACACCAATTTGGCATGAAATTCTGTGCATAGGGATCGTTCCTAGGTCTCTGCTGCTGTGGTTGTTCATAACCATTGCGTTTACTTCAGCATCGTCATCTTGAACTTGTGGACACATGTCCGTTGGATGATATGGGTCAGCACAAACTCCACAAGCTTTGAGCTATTGTGGTGTTCCCATAAGTGTTAGCCTCTTCACCATTTCCTTCAATTCCGCTAGCTCGGTGGAAATCTCACTCTTCCCAGAACTCAGAACATGAACTCCTTTCTTAGCCGGGGTCCTTCCAAATTTCCAAGTTCCTTCCGCTAGCTCCTGTATCTTTTCCAAACCAAGGTCAGGAGTAGAGTTAAGTATATTACCTCTGCAAGCCGCATCGACGATCCTCCTTTCATTGTCTAGCAAACCATTGTACAAGTACAAGACTAGATCTTGAGTTGAATATCCATGAAAAGGACAGCTGGATCGGAGGCGTGCAAACCTTTCGAAGTACTCGTAGAGAGTTTCGGTTGCCTCTTGCTCGATGTTGCTTATAGCTTTCTTCAAGCTATTGGCCTTTTTAGCTGGAAAGTATTTCTCCAAGAACGCTTTGTGAAGGTTCTCCCAAGTATCAATACTCCCGGATGGAAGGTGGTAATACCAATCATCCGCCAAATCTTTGAGTGTGAAGCCGAATGCCCTCATCTTGATCTGTTCTTCAGTAATGTTGGCCGGCTTCATGCTCATACACACAGTATGGAACTTCCCAATGTGCTTGATGGGGTCTTAACCACATAGCCCATGGAAGGATGGAAGCAAGTGAATGAGGCCCGGCTTGAGCTCAAAGTTGACTCCTTCCCCTAGTGCCGGTATAGCGGCCGCAAGAGGGTTTTGAGCCAAGGTGGGCTGCGTAAATTTGCGAAGAGTACGGTCAGCCATCTCTTATTGAAGTTGTTGTTGTCTTCGTTGCCGGATGTGCGTCCTCTAAATTTCTGGATCAAAAGAAGCAAAGCCGGAATTAGTAGCACGGGTTTGAACCATAAAAATGGTTCAAACCAATAATCAATAATAACAGTAAAACACTAAAACTCCCCAGCAACGGCGCCAAAATTTGACCGAAGGTATTTCTATGGTCGTCTATACCCAATCAAAAGTAAATCCCGACTTAGCACTAAGAACAAGTATAGTGATTAAGTAAGGGTCGAACCCAAGAGAGTTAAGGTGTTTTAGATGCAATTATCGATTATAATGACAAGTGACGGAAGGGGGGGGGGTTTGGTTGAATTGATGCACAAAAACTTATGAAAACGATAAATGCGACAAGTAAGACAATAATGGATGAATCTACACTAGGTTCATTATAAGCATGCAATTGCTACTTTGGTGAGTTCCTTTTACAAGTTTTCAAGTAACCTCCCGTCTCGATCGTATATATGTGTTGAGCTAACCGGCATCAACACAACTTAACCTATTAAATTTCCGTAAACCTACAAGTACAAAATAACAGGTTAACTTTCATACAAAGACTAATGGATATAAACAGAAGATTAAAACCGTTAAACTCATCTTTGTATTTGTGTTCCATTTCTTTAAGTAATCACAACCCGTTATTACTTAAAGTTGCTACTAGATTAAAGAGCCGAACCCGGAACCTATTAATCCTAGTTGTTTGCTTACACTTTAGAACCTAAGGTGATCAATCTCAAGCAATAGTAAACATGCAATTAGACAATGGAGGTCAAGGAAACACAAAGCATTACTGAATGAAAACTTATATTATAAAGTACTTACAACCAAAGCAACAAAGCAGCTTCAAACCAACCCAATGTAGCAAGGGAGTTAGCAACTCATTTCAAGGTAGTAAGACAATCTAAGTGGATAATTTGATGATTAACAAGATGATATGATGGATGATTCTAGCAATCAACCAAGGCCTATTTATACTACAAAAGGCACTAAATAGAGTAAATGGCCGGCCCAAAACAGCCACCTTAAATGCCATAAAGGTGGCATAAACAGCCGGAGTAAAGCTTCTGGCGTTAAACCGTAGGGGTGGCCTTCAGGAACCGCATGGGCGGTTTAGGCAGAATCGGTTGATCTTCTTCAGGGCCGTTGGGGCGGCTACACAATTCCGCTGGGGCGGATCTTTAATGCACTTCAACGTCTGACCTTTCGCCTTCTTGACGTTTCTGATGTCAAGCCGCCGGGGCGTCCCTATGTCGACGCAGGGGCGTCGACATAGCCTCTTTGTCTTCCAGCTCCCAGGTTGGGACGCAGGGGAGCTGGTCTTCATACCTTCAGGGCAGGTCACCGCAGGGGCGCCAAGGAGTGGCGCAGGGGCGGTGACACGCTTCATGGTTGGAGTTGGTGAAAGCGTAGGGAGCGCTCCAGTGGAAACGTCATCCGCAAGGGCAGTTGCAAGGACCCGCAGGGGCGCTGAGGCAACAAAAGCTTTGCTTTGTGATCGATCTTCACTCCTAAGTGCTTATGACTCCTTCTTTAGCTTCTTTTGATCTTCTTCTTCTTGACCAAGGAGTTAGTAGCATAAACCCACACTAATGCAATAAAAAGACTCTAAAAACTACCCTAATTGATAGTGATTCCATCACCTATCAAGAAGGTAGACCTACCTTTGGTTGACCAACATCGGTGGGACCTACTGAAGCTTCCTGATCAAAGAAGAAACCGTGAACTTCTGGTGGGATGAGATCTTGTTCCAACTGTGGGGATATTGGACACCTACGACCAGAATGTAAGAGATCTTTACTGATGTGTTTTGCCTGTGGTAGACCAGGTCATGGAGCTGCTTTCTATAGGCAGGGTGGAGTTGCATGACAACAAGGTTCTTCTCCTGCGAGTATGACGGGAGGTGGTCAAAGGACACCTCAACAATAGACACAAGGAGAACAGAGAGTCCCCGATCGTCCTTCTACTCAGGGATCTACTCCCGGGCTGAGTAGAGGTAGAGGTCATGGTGGGAGTACCACTGACACCAAAGGAGCTCAGGGTAGAGCCTTTGAGTTGAGGAGTGCAGAGGAGCCGCCTACACCGGCTGCTACAGGTACCATTATGCTTCATGGTTTACTTGTTAGAGTTTTATTTGATACGGCTGCTACACATTCCTTTATTTATGATGTATGTGTTGAGCGTCTGAGTTTAGCTACTATAGAGGGGATACCCTTTAGTATAGGGTTACCTTATGGTAGTAGGGTCAAAGGTACCCGTGAGATATGTAGTTGTCCCCGTCGTTTAGGGACTCGTGTGTTGCTTGTGGAGTTCTTAGTCATGCCATTGATGCATGAAGAAGTCATATTAGGTATGGACTGGATGCGTAGACACTGTGCGGTATTGGACGTAGGTAGGAGAATTGTGATAGTCTCTACCGAGGTAGGCCAGATAGACGTCTTCCGAGGTTTGGACCTTGGAAAGACGGGTTCTGTCATCAGTTCCGTACAAGTAGCGACGTTGATCGCATAAGGATGTGATGCCTTCTGGTGTTATGCCATGAAGGATGGAGAGAGTCTAGCATTGGAGGATGTACTAGTGGTGTGTGAGTTTACAGACGTGTTTACTAAGCCGTCTAGCTTGCTGCCTCATAGGAGTGTGGACTTCAGCATTGAGTTGGAGCCTGGCACGAGACCGATCTCGAAGGCTCCGTATCATATGGAGCCTATCGAGATGTTGGAGCTGAAGAAGCAACTCGAGAAATTGGATGAGAAGGGCTTCATCCGCCCTAGCGTATAACCCTTGGGAGCATGACCGAAGGTATTTCTATGGTCGTCTACACCCAATCAAAGTTAAATCCCGACTTAGCACTAAGAACAAGTATAGTGATTAAGTAAGGGTCGAACCCAAGAGAGTTAAGGTGTTTTAGATGCGATTATCGATTATAGTGACAAGTAACAAAAGGAGGGGGGGGGCGTTTGGTTGAATTGATGCACACAAAAACTTAGGAAAACGAATAATGCGACAAGTAAGACAATGATGGATGAATCTACACTAGCTTGATTCTAAGCATGCAATTGCTACTTTGGTGAGTTCCTTTTACAAGTTTTCAAGTAATCTCCCGTCTCGATCATATATATGTGTTGAGCCAACCGGCATCAACACAACTTAACAGGTTAGTGTTCCATAAACCTACAAGAACAATGAACAAGTTAGCTTTCATACAAAGACTAAGGGATATAAAGAGAAGATTAAAACCGTTAAACTCATCTTTATATTTGTGTTCCTTTTCTTTAAGTAATCACAACCCATTATTACTTAAAGTTGCTACTAGATTAAAGAGCCGAACCCGGAACCTATTAATCCCAGTTGTTTGCATGCACTTTAGAACCTAAGGTGATCAATCTCAAGCAATAGTAAGCATGCAATTAGACAATGGAGGTCAAGGAAACACAAAGCATTACTGAATGAAAACTTATATTATAAAGTACTTACAACCAAAGCAACAAAGCAGCTTCAAACCAACCCAATGTAGCAAGGGAGTTAGAAACTCATTACAATGGAAGCAAGACAATCTAAGTGGATAATTTGTTTGCTAACTAGATGATAAGTTGTATGATTCTAGCAATCAACCAAGGACTATTTATACTACAAAAGACACTAAATAGGAGTAAATGGTAGGACCAAAACAACCACCTTTAATGCCATAAAGGTGTGGTAATCAGCCGGAGTAAAGATTCTGACGTTAAACCGCAGGGGCGGCCTTCAGTCCCGCAGGGGCGGTGAAGGCAAAAACGCTTGATCTTCTTCATGGCCGCAGGGGCGGCTGGGCAATTCCATTGGGGCGGATCTTCAATGCTCTTCAAACGTCTGACCCTTCGACATCTTGACGTTTCTGATGCCAAGCTGCCGAGGCGTCTCTATGTCAACGCAGGGGCGGTGACACAGCTTCTTCGTCTTCTAGCTCCCATGTTGAGGCACAGGCATGGGCGCAGTGGTAGGCGCCGGGGAACTGGTCTTCGTCTCATCAGAGCAGATCACTGCAGGGGCGCCAAGGAGTGGCGCAGAGGTGGTGACTCACTTCATGGCCGGCGCGGTCGAAGGTGCAGGGAGCGCTCCGGTGTAAGGCGTCACCCTCAGGGGCGGTGGCAAGGCTCCGCAGGGGCGGTGAGGCAACAAAAGCTTTGCTTCGTGATCGATCTTCACTCCTAAGTGCTTATAACTCCTTCCTTAGCTTCTTTTAGTCTTCTTCTTCTAGACCAAGGAGTTAGTAGCATAAACCGACACAAATATAATCAAAAGACTTTAAAAACTACCCTAAACGATAGTGATTCCATCACCTATCAAACTCCCTCATACTTAGACCTTTTACTCGTCCCGAGTAAAATAAATGACAGCAACTAGACTCAAATGCCTCAGGAAGCATGGGTAAGCAAGAAAGACAATGAAAACAAGAGAAAAGCCAAGAAAGAAAGAAAGAAAAGAGAGGGAATGTGAGGAAAAGGGAGAAACTATTATCCTTATTGCTCCAAGAGTGGCCTACCCGGACAACCTCCTTATGACTCCCCTTCTTATGTCGTCAAAACGCCGGAAGGGAAACCTACACTCGGTGTCGCTCATTTTGCCAAGGCGCCCTTTCGGGTTTTCACCTTGCCACTCTTCTTTTATTCTCACTTGAACTCACATCCCTCAAGTCCAATTTTTCACCAACCTAAAGTTGGTCGGACTACCTTCTTTTTGCCTAAACCGCCCTTTCGGGTTTTCGGTTTATCCAAGGATTTTTTATGCCTCTTTTCATTTCTTTTGGCTTTTTATTTTTTTCTTTTTTTTTTGTGAATTTCAAACTGAATTCAAAGATGCAAAACAAAACAAATAAAAACTCAAATGAACTGTACAAGCAATGATATATCCCTCCCCATACTTGAAGTGCACTTTGTCCTCAAAGTGGAAATGAGGCAAAGATAAATGTGGGAAAAGGGAAGAGAAATGTACCCATCAGTGGGGTGGTCCGGATGAACCACCAGGACCCTCCTCCGGTGGGTAAGGAAAATGGAGGAAGAAGTGCTCCTGCCGACGGTAGATGTCATCGATGCGGTCCTACTGGGCTGTCATCCGGCGGCCAAAAGAGGTCTCAAAACTGGCCTGCCAAGCCAGCTGCTAAGCCTCCATCTGCTGCTGTTGGGCTGCCTGCCAGGCCTCCTGCCTCTGGTCAAAGTGGGAGGTCATCGAGGCGGCAAAGCTCATCTGCCAGCTCTATTGTTGCTCCAGTATAGTCTTCTGGTAGTCGGACTGCCACCTCCGGTGTTGGGTGGTCATAGCCGCCATCTGAGCCTGAAGGCTCGCAAGGGCCAGGTCCTCCTCCGGTGCCTCAGTGGGCATCTCCTCGTCGTCATCGGGAATGGGCAGGTGCTCCTCCTGATGAGCCCGGATGGAGTTGGCAACATGCCTCTCCACCATGGCCACTAGTGGCCTCCTCGGCACGAAAGGATCTGCCGGAATGTAGAGCTCGGAGAGCTCACCTCCTAATGGTAAAGGCCAGGGGAGGTAGGTGAGATGACTCCCATCTGCAAGGAAGATCCAAAATAGGTTCTCCCCGTCCCTCCTAGGGAGCTTCACCTCCTAAGCATCCCCTCAGTGTATAGAGGAGTCGCCATCCCGTCCTCTAACTCGAACAGGTCCATCACCTGTGAGGCGATCAAGGAGATCACCCCACCGCCGACAATATCCCTCGGCTCGTCCCTCCTGATCCGCTTCAACGCGGCAAGGAAGAGAGAGGGCCAATCCATTACCTTCTCGCTTTGTGGAAGGCAGGAGTAGAGTAGTGGGAGGTCCTTTAGGGCGACCTTGTTTTCCTCTTTGTGTCCACAGAAGACACTCATGAGGATCTTTGAGATGAGCGTCAAGCTGGGGTGAGTGATTTTGTTGGAGTACTCACCCCAACATGGAATTCTGACCCGGTAGCTGCCTGCCAAAACTCACACATGTCCAGGGTCGGGACTGGATCCCACCAGTTTGGAGAGGGGTTTAGAGTCACCCCAAAGGCCTCCTGTAGATCGGCGTAATCAAGTTTGTATTTCACCTTGTTGAACTTGAAGGTGAGGCCTATACACACGTGATCTTCCTTCTCCATTGTGAAAGTGGAGATAAACTGCCTATTGAGCTCGGGATATGTTGGAGCACTCTTTTGGAGGAAGTCTCCGAGCCTGGCATTCGCCAAAAAAGCTTGCATGCTCTCCAACATGCCTAGTTTCTCCAAAGTGGGAATATGAAAAAATCGAGTTGCATACACAACTCGATCGTGCACAATCCTGTAACGCTCCTTCTCTACTTAGGTCATCTTGTATTTCCTTGGTGCTTCCATTCTTGAAGGTTATTGAAGCAAAAGATTAGTAAATGTCGAAACAAGGAGAAGAAAACGACCTTTCTAGTGTGATTTCCGCATGGGCGCCTGTGAAGGAGCAGGGGCGGTAAGGCGCAGGTGCGGGTGCTTGCAGCCACAGGGGCGGGAGAAGTGCAGGGGCGATTTTTGGGGAGCGATGGAAGTGGTGTTGTTGAGGCTGCTCCGGTGACGTCCTTGGTGGTTTAGTCGTCGCCGGCGGTGTAGCTGGAGTGGAATGTGTGAAGTGGGTGAGGATGAAGGTCGTAGGACTGTGAGAGAGTAAGGGGGTAGGAAAGAGGGTGGTGCAGGAGCGTTGCATCTGGTGGCTGTTTGTTGGAGGCGGCGCAGGGGCGTCGACGAGGTGGTTGGTGAGCAAAGGGCACAGGGGCATGAGAGTGGTTTGAGGGAGAGGGGTTTTGGAGGGTTCGTGTGTTTGGTGAAGAGGGTTGGTGGGTGGTGTGTGGTAGGTGTAGGCATTTTCGAGATCCACTTTTTTGTTTCTTTTCTGGGTAAACCCGCATAGGTGGGAGATTGTCGTCGCGGGGGCGGTGACAAGGGAGAGGGGTCACGCAGGCTCAGCGCCGGGGGCGGCGCCAAGGATGCGTGTCAAGAATGGCCGCCGCAGGGGCGTAGGGGTGTCACCGCGGGTGCGGTGACAAGCATGTCACAGGCGCAGGCCCAGCGCCGGGGGTGGCATTGGGCATGAGTGTCACCGCAGGGGCGGGGACAACAGCCCGCAGGGGCGGTTTTCTTGACAGAAACTCCTCTTCTTATTCCTTCGGGTTGCCTCCCGAGCAGCGCCTTTGTTTTATGTCGTTGGCTCGACGTAAGGTCTCTACTTCTCTCACTGTGCTTCCTCCAACACCATCTCGTCAATTGAATCGTTCTTGAGCCCTTCAAGGTAAAGCTTTAGCCTTTGTCCGTTTACCTTGAACACCTTATGCGTTTGGGGATCATAGATGCCCACAGCTCCGTGAGGGTATACTTTGGCTACTATGAACGACCCTGTCCATCTCGAGGGCAGCTTACCTGCTTTCAAACGTGATTGAAAGAGAAGTACCTTATTACCTACCTTGAAGTCTTTCCGGAGAATGTTACGGTCATGCCATGCTTTGGTCTTTTCTTTGTATATGGTAGCATGGTCATATGCATCTAGCCTCAGTTCCGCCAACTCTTGCAATTGGAGCTTCCAGAATTCTCCCACTTCCTCTATGTTCATGTTGCACTTCTTTACCGCCCACCAAGCCTTGTGCTCTAGCTCCACCGGTAGGTGGCAAGCTTTCCCAAACACGAGCCTAAAAGGAGACATCCCGATTAAAGTTTTGTAGGCTATCCGATATGCGCATAGGACGTCATTAAGCCTTGCACTCCAATCCTTCCGCCCGGGAGAAACCGTATTTTCAAGGATGGTCTTTATTTCCCGGTTGGACACCTCAGCTTGGCCGTTTGTTTGTGGATGATAAGCTGTTGATACTCTTTGGTGAATGTGGTACTTCTTAAGGAGAGCCGTGATCGTCTTGTTGCAAAAATGGGTACACCTATCACTGATTAAGGCTTTTGGGATTCCAAATCTTGCAAAGATATTTTCCTTAAGAAAATCTACAACTACTTTTAAATCATCAGTTTTGGTGGCCTTTGCTTCCACCCACTTGGAAACATAGTCCACCGCAAGCAAAATATATGTGTTCCCGAATGAAGTAGGAAACAACCCCATGAAATCAATTCCCCAAACGTCAAATATTTCACAAAATATAAGAGAGGATTGGGGCATTTCATGTCTCCTTGAAAGATTTCCTACTCTTTGGCATTTATCACACACTTTGCAAAACGCAAAAGCATCTCGAAAAATGTGTGGCCAAAAGAAATCGGCATCCAAAACCTTTCTTGCAGTTTTGTTTGCCCCAAAGTGCCCCCCACATGCTTCAGAATGACCGAAAGTTAGGACGGATTGTACCTCATTGTCCGGAATGCAACGCCGGATCACTTGGTCACTACAATGCTTCCAAAGGTAAGGATCGTCCCAAACCTAGTGTCGAGCTTAAGCCTTTACCTTCTCTCGTTGTGCCTTGGTGAAGTCTGGAGGATATTCCTTCCTGAAAATAAAGTTCACAATGTCAGCAAACCAAGGCTTTAAAGTTTGGAGCTTAAGACAAACCTCTGTCGACAATTCCGCAGGGGCACCTAGACTGAGCCGCAGGGGCGGCTGGTGTGAGGCGCAGGGGCGGTTACATAACAGAGAGTTGTATAAAATGTATCGTTTGGAAAACTTCCGGCTATCTCTCTTCCTTTTTCTGGATCTTCCTCCTCTTGCACTAGTCTACTCAAATGATCGGCCACCAGGTTCTCAACCCCCTTCTTGTCCCTTATCTCTAGGTTAAACTCACTTAGAAGGAGCACCCATCGGATCAATCGTGGCTTTGCCTCCTTCTTTGCCATGAGGTATCTAAGAGCTGCATGGTCAGTGAAGATAATTACCTTTACCCCAAGTAGGTATTGCCGGAATTTCTCAAGGGCAAAAACCACCGCCAACATTTCCTTCTCGGTGGTAGAGTAATTCCTTTGCGCTCCATTGAGTGTCATAGATGCATAATGGATTACATGGGAGACCCGTCCGTCTTTTTGTCCTAAGACAGCTCCGACGGCGTAGCCACTAGCGTCACACATGATTTCAAAAGGTTTCTCCCAATCCGGGGAACGGATGATTGGTGCGGTGGTGAGGCATGCCTTCAAAGTGTCGAAAGCTTTCTTGCAATCCTCATCCACTATGAAGGTGACATCTTTCTTGAGCAATTCACATAGGGGTGCCGAGATCTTTGAAAAATCTTTGATGAAACGTCGGTAGAAACCTGCATGACCAAGAAAAGATCGGATTTCCCGAACATTAAGAGGATAAGGTAAATTTTGAATAACATCAACCTTTGCTTTATCTACCTCTATCCCTTTTGAGGATATTAAATGTCCTAGCACAATTCCTTGTTCGACCATGAAATGACATTTTTCCGAATTAAGAACTAAATTGGTTTCAACACATTTTTCAAGAACAAGTTTCAAATGCCCTAAACACGCGTCAAAACTATCTCCATGGACGGTAAAATCATCCATGAAGACTTCAATGAAATTTTCTATGTATTCGGAGAAAATACTTATCATGCACCGTTGGAAAGTGCCTGGTGCGTTACAAAGTCCAAATGGCATTCTGCGGTATGCAAAAGTGCCAAATTGGCAAGTGAACGTCGTCTTCTCTTGATCCTCTGGTGCGATGGCTATTTGGAAATAGCCCGAATATCCATCCAGGAAACAGTAGTATTGATGACCTACAAGAGGTTCCAACATTTGATCATTAAAAGGTAGTGGGAAATGGTCTTTTCGTGTTACCTTATTGAGCTTGCGGTAGTCAATGTAAACTCTCCATCCGGTTTGTGTTTTGCTTGGAACCATCTCTCCATGTTGATTTTCCACCATGGTGATGCCTCCCTTCTTTGGAACTACTTGGGTTGGGCTAACCCAAGTGCTATCCGAGATAGGAAAGATCATATCCGCTTGGAGGAGCTTCAACACTTCCTTTTTGACCACATCCATCATTGGCGGGTTCAACCTCCTTTGAGGTATCCTAGAGGGCTTGGCTTCGTCCTCAAGTAGAATCCTATGCATGCAAGTGGAAGGGCTTATCCCTTTGATGTCCGAAATAGTCCATCCAAGGGCCGTCTTGTGCTCTTTTAGTACCTTCGCCAACTTGTCTTCTTGTCCGGTAGTCAACTTGTTGGAGATGATCACCGGTAAGGTATTGTGTTCTCCAAGGAAAACGTACTTGAGGTGTGACGGAAGGTCCTTCAATTCCATTTCTGGTGCCTGCACTATGGACGGAACAAGCTTTTCGCTTGGGGTTAGTAAAGTGGGCCCAATGGCCAAATCGGAGATAGGTAGCCTTTTATGCCTATCTAATTGGGCTAGGACCTCTTTCATGCTGGATGTTAATACATAATCTGATTTGAACCATCAATGTCATGCTCAATCACATTTCTCAATTCATCAACGTCAAAGTTATCAAAAACATCTTGCACAAGAGGTTCAACAATGTCAATAGCACATAAAGAATGATCATCACTAGGAAATCTCATTGCATCATAAATATCAAATTCCACTACTTCTCCATCAAACTCCATGGTCAATTTGCCACTAATATAATCATTTTAGTCCTAACCGTTTTCAGAAATGGCCTGCCTAACAGAATGGGTGCAGCATGTGAATCATTTTTCATATCCATTACAAAGAAATCAGCAGGAAATATTAGGTTGTCTACCATTACTAATATATCTTCAATTATCCCTTTTGGGTACACATTAGCTCTATCAGCAAGTTGTACTACAATCCTAGTTTCCATTAATGGCCCAAGGCCAAGTGATTTGTAAATCGAATATGGTAAAACATTGATAGAATCACCGAGATCAAGCATTGCTTTGTCAAAGCGGGTTTCCCCTATAACACAAGGAATGCTTACCATGCCCGGATCGCTGCACTCTTGGGCATTCTCCGTTGGAAAACTGCCAACACATGCTCACTCACTTGCACTTTATGTTTCCCCTTTAGCTTCTGATTCCTCTTGATAGTGCAAAGTTCCTTCAAAAAACGAGCATACTTAGGAATACCTTTCACCAACTTAAGGAGGGGAATGTTTACCTCACATTTGGAGAAAGTACCAAAGAGGTCCTTGTCCCCAATGATTCTTCTCTCCTTCAAAGCCTCAAAAAACGGAGCTGGTGGTTTCTCAGAGTACAATGGCGGAAAGTTAGGCCGGACGTAAGTATCCCTTTCAGCAGAACCTTCTGGTGTGATTTCCGCAGGCGCGTCAACTTAAAAGCGCAGGGGCGGCTCAGGGGTTGTCACCGCAGGGGCGGGGACATCTAGCCGTAGGGGCATCGTCTTCTCTGTGCTGGGCGCAGTTGCAGCCGCAGGGGTGGTTGTGGGTGCGGAAAAATTGACAGAAGGTTTGCTTTGTGATTCCTTTGCTGCTTTTTGTTGGATTTGCTTTCCACTCCTTAATGTTAGGGCACTAACATTCTCATTTAGAAACGTCTGGGAAGGCAATCCTCCGGAAAGTCTTGATTCGGTCCTTGAAATGGCTTCCGTCATTTGACCAACCTGTTTTTCAAGGTTCTTGATGCTAGATTCTGTTGTTTGGACATGAGTAGCAAAGTGTTTAGTCAAAACCTGCAACATATCTTCAGTTGTTTGATACTTACCTTGACGGGGTTGTTGTTGTTAGTTTTGTTGATCCCTCCAACAAAATTTTTGTTGGTCACGCCAGTTTGGCATGAAATTCTGTGCATAGGGATCGTTCCTAGGCCTTTGCTGTTGTGGTTGTCCATAACCCATTGTGTTTACCTCAGCATCGTCATCTTGGACTTGTGGGCATATGTCCGTTGGATGGTATGGGTCAGCACAAACTCCACAAGCTTTGAGCTGCTGTGGGGTTCCCATAAGTGTTAGTCTCTTCACCATTTCCTTCAACTCTGCGAGCTCGGTGGAAATCTCGCTATTCCCGGAACTCACAGCATGAACTCCTTGCTTAGCCGGGGTCCTTCCAAAGTTCCGAGTACCTTCCACTAGTTCCAGTATCTTTTCCAAAGCAAGGTCAGGAGTAGAGTTAAGAATATTACCTTCGCAAGCAGCAGCGACGATCCTCCTTTCATTGTCTAGCAAGCCATTGTACAAGTACAAGACTAGATCTTGAGTTGAATATCCATGAAAAGGACAGCTGGATCGGAGGCGTGCAAACCTCTCGAAGTACTCGTAGAGAGTTTCATTTGCCTCTTGCTCGATGTTGTTTATAGCTTTCTTCAAGCTATTGGCCTTCTTAGCTGGAAAGTATTTCTCCAAAAACGTCTTGTGAAGGTTCTCCCAAGTGTCAATACTCCCGGATGGAAGGTGGTAATACCAATCATCCGCGGAGTCTTTGAGTGTGAAACCGAATGCCCTCGTCTTGATTTGTTCTTCGGTAATGTTGGCCGGCTTCATACTCATACACACGGTATGGAACTTCCCGAAGTGCTTGATGGGGTCTTCACCACTTAGCCCATGGAAGGATGGGAGCAAGTGGATGAGGCCCGGCTTGAGCTCAAAGTTGACTCCTTCCCCTAGTGCCGGTATAGTGACCGCAAGAGGGTTTTGAGCCATGGTAGGCTGCGTAAGTTGACGAAGAGTACGGTCAGCCATCTCTTGTTGAAGTTGTTGTTGTCTTCGTTGCCGGATGTGCGTCCTCTCAATTTCTGGATCAAAAGAAGCAAAGCCGGACTTAGTAGCACGGGTTTGAACCACAAAAATGGTTCAAACCAATAATCAATAATAACAATAAAACACTAAAACTCCCCAGCAACGGCGCCAAAATTTGACCGAAGGTATTTCTATGGTCGTCTATACCCAATCAAAAGTAAATCCAGACTTAGCACTAAGAACAAGTATAGTGATTAAGTAAGGGTCGAACCCAAGAGAGTTAAGGTGTTTTAGATGCGATTATCGATTATAGTGACAAGTAACAAAGGGGGGGGGGGGGGGTTGGTTGAATTGATGCACACAAAAACTTATGAAAATGAATAATGTGACAAGTAAGACAATAATGGATTAATCTACACTAGGTTGATTCTAAGCATCCAATTGCTACTTTGGTGAGTTCCTTTTATAAGTTTTCAAGTAATCTCTCGTCTCGATCATATATATGTGTTGAGCCAACCGGCATCAACACAACTTAACCTATTAAAGTTCCGTAAACCTACAAGAACAAAATAACAGGTTAGCTTTCATACAAAGACTAAGGGATATAAAGACAAGATTAAAACCGTTAAACTCATCTTTATATTTGTGTTCCTTTTCTTTAAGTAATCACAACCCGTTATTATTTAAAGTTGCTACTAGATTAAAGACCCGAACCCGGAACCTATTAATCCTAGTTGTTTGCATGCACTTTAGAACTTAAGGTGATCAATCTCAAGCAATAGTAAACATGCAATTAGACAATGGAGATCAAGGAAACACAAAGTATTACTGAATGCAAACTTATATTATAAAGAACTTACAACCAAAGTAACAATGCAACTTCAAACCAACCCAATGTAGCAAGGGAGTTAGCAACTAATTACAAAGGAAGCAAGACAATCTAAGTGGATAATTTGTTGGCTAACTAGATGATAAGTTGGATGATTCTAGCAATCAACCAAGGACTATTTATACTACAAAAGACACTAAATAGGAGTAAATGGACGGCCCAAAACAGCCACCTTTAATGCCATAAAGGTGGTGTAAACAACCGGAGTAAAGCTTCTGACGTTAAACCGCAGGGGCAGCTAGGCAATTCCGCTGGGGCGGATCTTCAATACTCTTCAAACGTCTGACCCTTCGACTTCCTAACGTTTCTGATGCCAAGCCGCCGGGGCTTCTCTATTTCAACGCAGGGGCGGTGACATAGCTTCTTCGTCTTCGAGCTCCCATGTTGAAGCACAGGCATGGGCGCAGTGGGAGGCGCCGGGGAGCTGGTCTTCGTCTCTTCAGGGCAGGTCACCGCAGGGGCGCCAAGGAGTGGCGCAGGGGCGGTGACTCACTTCATGGCCGGCGCTGGCGAAGGCGCAAGGAGCGCTCCAGTGTAAGGCGTCACCCGCAGGGCTGGTGGCAAGGCTCCGCAGGGGCGGTGAGGCAATAGAAGCTTTGCTTCATGATCGATCTTCACTTCTAAGTGCTTATAACTCCTTCCTTAGCTTCTTTTAGTCTTCTTCTTGTGGACCAAGGAGTTAGTAGCATAAACCGACACAAATGCAATAAAAAGACTCTAAAAACTACCCTAAACGATAGTGATTCCACCACCTATCAGAGCACTTGTCCTCTTCGTGCGGAAGAAGAACGGATCGTTGAGACTTTACATTGATTACAGAGAGATGAATAAGGTGACCATCAAGAACAAGTATCCATTGCCTCGTATTGATGATTAGCTTGATCATGTTCGGGGAACGGCAGTGCTCTCCCAGATTGACCTACGTTCATGATATCAAAGTTGAGGGTGAGAGAGCAGGATGTACACAGGATGACATTTCGTACCCGTTATGGACACTACGAATTTGTAGTGATTTCATTTGGGCTTACGAATGCCCCAGCAGCCTTCATGGAGTTGATGAACAGTATTTTCATTGACTTCTTGGATCAGTTTGTGGTGGTCTTCATTGATGACATTTTGGTGTACTCTCGTAGCAAAGAGGAGCATGCCGGTCATCCGAGGACAGTTTTGCAGATTCTGAGGGATAGAGAGTTGTATGCCAAGCTCTCGAAGTGTGAGTTCTGGATGTCAGAGGTAGCCTTCTTAGGCCATATTGTCTCCGCCAGTGGGATCATGGTTGATCCGGCGAAGATTGAGTCTGTTGCTGCATGGACGACACCGACGAACGGCAAGAAAGTGCGTAGCTTTCTTGGCCTAGCCTGTTATTACCGACGTTTTATGGAAGGATTTTCTGTGATTGCCCGTCCACTGACGAGTCTACTGAGGAAGACTACCAGATTTATGTGGTCTGAACAGTGTGCTCAGAGTTTTGAGGAGTTGAAGAGACGTTTGACTTCTGCTCCTATTTTAGTACAACCAGAGGGTTTTGAGGATTTTGTGGTACACAGTGATGCATCCAAGCTTGGCTTGGGATGTGTGTTAATGTAGAGGGGCAGACTGATTGCATATGTGTCTTGACAGTTGAAGACGTATGAGGCGAACTACCCGACTCACGATCTGGAGTTGGTAGTGGTAGTTCTTGCCTTGAAGTTTTGGAGATATTACCTGTATGGTGCTACTTGTCAGATCTTCACACACCATAAGAGTCTAAAGTATAATTTCACGCAACGGGAGTTGAATAACCGCCAGCGTCGATGGCTTGAGTTGATCAAGAACTTTGACCTTGAGATTCTATATCATCCAGGGAAGGCGAATGTTGTCGCCGACACCCTGAGTAGGAAGACGCATAAAGTGAAGGCGATTGCGAGACTGATAGTTTAGCATCAGCTTGAGGGATCTAGCTTGGCTAGAGATAGACATCCATGTCCATGATGAGGATGCCAAGTTGTACGCTTTAGAGGTTCTACCTGGTCCGTTGCATGAGATCAAGTAGAAGTAGGGGACCTTCCCGACCCTGATGAGGATTAGAGATAGGATGTCTCGTGGTGAGGCACCACAGTTCTCCATAGGAGCAGATGGAGTGATGAGATGCCATAACCGTGTTTGTGTACCTGCTGATGCAGAGTTGAGACATAGAATTTTACAAGAGGCTCACTGTACACCTTACTTAGTACATCCAGGTACGAGTAAGATGCACCATGATGTGAGACGATCATATTTGTGGGGAGGGATGAAGCCCGATGTGGCGAGATTTGTGGCACAGTGTGCGACCTGTTAGCATGTCAAGATAGAGAAGCATTGCAGACCCGGAGGGGAGCTCCTTCCACTCCTAGTGCCATAGTGGAAATGGGAGGATGTCTCCATGGACTTTGTGACCGGATTGAGGGCCAGTAGGAGTTTTGTTGTTATCTGGGTTGTTATTGATAGACTGATGAAGGTTGCACGTTTTATTCCTATCAGAGAGGTGTAGCTAGTGAGCAAAATTAGTTCAGGAGTACACTAGGCAAATAGTGAGACTCTATGGTGTACCGAGGACGATCGTGTCTGATTGAGATGGGCGATTTACCTCGAGGTTTTGGCAGCATATTAAGACTGCTTTGGGGACGAGTCTACACTTCACGATTGCGTTTCACTCCAGACAAATGGTTAGTCAGAGAGGACCATCTAGACCCTTGAGGATATGTTGCGAGCTTGTGTGTTGGATTGGGACAGGGATGGTCAGGTTACCTCCCATTGGTTGAGTTCTCATACCACAATAGCTGGCATGCATCTGTTGGGATGACTCCATATGAGGCACTGTATGGTCATTGGTATCGTACACCTTTATGCTAGGATGAGCCTTAGCAGGACCAGTGGTATAGCGCCAGAGTAGATTCATGATGACATGGCTCGAGTAGCTGTGATCAGATAGAGGATGTTGGCTTCACAAAGTCTCCAGAAGTCATATGCAGATAGGAGGTGTTGACCTCTAGAGTTCAGAGTGGGAGCTCATGTCTGGCTGAGAGTATCTCCGACGCGAGGCATCAAACGTTTTGGCATAAAGGGGAAGTTAAGTCCCCGATATGTCAGTTGTTTTGAGATACTTGACAGAGTTGGGAGGGTAGTCTACAGATTAGCATTGCCTCCGAGGTTAGAGAGTGTTCATCCTATGCTTCATGTGTCTCAGTTGAGGGAGTATATACCAGACCCGAGACACATTGTGAGTTATGATGATTTGGTGGTCAAGCCGGACCACACCTTTGCTGAGCATCCGATTGTAGTCCTAGAGTGAGGTATGAGACGCTTGCGTTCGAAGGAAATTGCTATGTTGAGGATACAGTGTTCGAGAGGAGGACCTGAGGAGGCTACATGGGAGACTAAGGATAGTATCCAGAGGAACTATTCAGAGTTTTATCCTGAGATAGATGCACTTGTAGGATCACCGAGTAGATCTTAGTGCTATCTTGGTGAGTGTTGTGATTATGTGCTTATGTTCTTTGATGTGTTTATTTTCCTGCTAGATATGATGTGATATATGATATTATTGGATCTTGATGTGCTAGCGCGATTTATGATTATAGCTGGAGATGGTTCTTTTCTCCATGCTATTTGATGGACATAGTTTCGCTTGAGATGTTTTTCCTCCATGCCTTGGGTTATGAGTATGATATGGCTAGAGATGTGTTTCCTCTATGCCTTGTGATATGATTATGGCAAGAGATGTGTTTCCTCTATGCTTTGTTATGAGATTATAGGTTGGCTAGAGATGGTTTTCCTCTATGCCTTTGGATAGATATGATCTTGTTGCTGGAGTTGGTGATTCCTCCATGCTATGTTTTGAGGTTATAGAGTGTTATAGGTTGATACCTTAGAACGGAGATGTGATACCTCCTATAGAGACAGTGTTTATACCTCGGCGTATGGGTCCGAGAGGATTTGGGAATTGTTCAAGTTTCGGGACGAAACTTTTTCTTATGGCTTGTGTGATGTAATAGATAGGATTTTCAAATTCTAATTAATGTTGATTAACTTAATCATTGATAGTAATTGGCATATAATTCGCGAAGATTGTGCAAGTGATGAGTATGAGTCCTACCGTTGTGTTTCTGGCATAATTTTGGAAGTATGGGGAAATTTTCACTTTTTCCCCCAGGTAATTATTTTTACCCTCCGGTGTTATTTGGAGCATTTGAGAACTTTAACTAACAAAAAGGTAGTTGAGAGAAATGATCAGGACATCGGATATCTCCTGGATATGAAATAACATGGAGAGGCAAAACAGTCAAAAGAGTCCCTATTTCGTTTCTTAACGGCTAAGAAAGACGTCTTAGGAATACACGTTTTTCGAGGCAGTTGTGGAATAATTATCACTTCAATATTCCTGATTTATTATTCCAAATTCGAGCAGTTTGGACAAGGGGCTTCAACCCACATTTTGATCGGTTAAAGGACAAATATCGACTTCGCTAAAGGATAATTATCGTCTTCACTATAAATAGCGGAAAATCCTTTATTAATTCATTTTCTTTCACGTTTTCTCGTAAAAGCTCTGATTTCTCTCAACCTTCTAACTTCAGTCTACTCTCCGTTTCTAATTCGATTTCAATTCCGTTTGAGTTTCTGGATTCCTATCTTCATTCTCTTCATATCGGTATCGAGTTTCTGCATTTCTGAGTATATGTAGATCTGGTCGAGCATAGATGTCACCAGGACGGTTCTGTCGCTCAGATTCCGGTGAATTTGATGTTGTTCATGCCTAGCCTGTGTTGTTGTGATTCTGAATCTTCTTTCATATCGTCAATCGGATTAGTAACGAATAAGTTATGAATTTATTCGTTTTCCGTACTACGATTTGGCCTAAATTGACCTTAGGCTTGTCAAAATGGATAATTAGAAATTCCATTATGGTTTTTGTATTATTTTGGTGATTATGAGTTGTTTGTTTGATGAAATCTGATGACAGGTGGGTTTAGAAATTGTCTGCGGGCAAAACGTTATTCTAGCGAAATCTAATTAATTAATTAAAGGTTAATTAATTAAATTAGGATTAGAATTGAGATTGAGAAATGTTGATTAGATGCTACCTTGAGATTTGAGGAATTGTGAGTTATATTGAGATATTGTGGTTTAGTTAACTGTAAGGCTTATAGATTGATTATGATCCTTATGGATCCCTTGTGTCTAGGTGTGACCCCTTTTATTGACAGGAGATTTGATATCTCTTTATACCTTGTTATTAGGCAGTGTTGTTATCCGGATAAAGGTTGATCGTGATTGAGAGTATCAGAGGTTGAGGTAAGTCCGTAGGACTTACTTAGCTACCATCCTTATATTGGGTGTTTGCATGAGTGGTGTGTGCGTTATATGCTTGATATGATAGCATGCGATGTCGATGATTACCGAACTATGTTTTATTGATAGCCCCATTGTGTGGCAGTGAAAATAACCCTTCCCTTCATCCTATAAGGAGCTGGGGGGTTCTCTGTGCTCATGCCATCTAGTATACCGGAAGGGCGCAATCCACTCCCATAGGGTACACGGGTTGTGTGACCGACACTACTTCCAGATGGGCGTAAGGCCTAGAGGCGGGGATGTATCGGTCCTCGTGTCACATAGTTTCATATATATATATATATATATATATATATATATATATATATATATATATATATATATATATATATATATATATATATATATATATATATATATATATATATATATATATATATATATATATATATATATATATATATATATATATATATATATATATATATATATATATATATATATATATATATATATATATATATATATATATATATATATATATATATATATATATATATATATATATATATATATATATATGTATATATACGATTTGAGTGAATGAGATGATAAGATGGGTAAATGTGGGATAGCATTATTATGTGTTTACCTTTTTATGACTTGTATTTGTGCTTATGCATTACCTTATATAAGTATGGTTAGCTAATGGTTTCATACCATGTTGTAGATGCCTTGTAGGATAGGCGAGTTGTTAAGTGATCTGGCAGGGTGATAGGCTAAGGACTCTCATACATTAGTTGGTTATGGTTTTGGGGATGTTTGTGTTTCCCTCTTGTGTGAGGATGATGTTTTATACTCGGCTATGATCTTGTATACTTTTGGATGTACAGTTTTATGTATTTGTTTTATATCTATCAGTGCCATGTGGTAAGGTCCAGTGAACTTGTTGTTAGGCTAGGGTCATGATCCACTGTGAGATCGTAGCCCCTTGTGGCATCCCGAGTCCCGCGGATTTGGGGTGTTAGATTTGAGATATGTGCTCAGACAGGAATGCCCTCCAACTGGTTCAAGAACCACCTTGCCATAGGCAAATGGCTCGACTAGTTCAAAGATTGAACCCTCTACATGTGCGAGTCGGTGGATTTGGAGTTTTTCCTCTCCCTTGGTCTCCCATGCATCACATTGCTCAGACAATGCTGTATCTGGAAGTTCCTCAATCTAGGACAAGTCGGATATCCAAGATTGACCCGAATGTTCTTTGTCAACCTCAATACAAGAAGGGAAAGAGGGGAGTTAATCCTCGAATCGGTGGTCAAAGGTAAAACCATTGCCCTCTCTTCTCTAGTTATCCCAAAGATTTTTGGGCTTCCCACCTTCACCTCTTATGATCACCCTCACAAATCCAAATCTGTTAAATTGGCCAAAGAATAGTTTCTCCTACCCAACTCTCCTCTACAGCCTACCGAATCTTCTCTCACCTTAGAAGCAAGAATTATTTTTGCCCTGATTGTAAGATGTGTTGTTCCTAGAACAAAGTATAGGGATTTGCTGACTAGTCAAATATTTGCTTTGCTGTATCATGTGTTGAATGGATTAGATATCGACCTCCCCAACATCATCCTTAACCACATGCTTCACATGATCAACGCCCCCAGTGATACCCCTCCCCCGTATGCTAATATGCTTCGAGAAATCTTTCGATACTTCTTTGTTGATGCTGCTGATGAGGAAAGCCAACTTGTTTCTGGAAAAATCGTTGAGGAATACTTCAAAAGCATAGGGATTGAAAAGACACTCACTGGAGACTGGATCCTGAAGGTACAAAGTGCTGGTTCATCCTCTACAGCTCAGAGGCTTGATGTTGTGGAGTTTGGTCTGGAAAGTCTAAGGAAGAACATGTTGAATTTTAGGTCTAAGATGACAGATAAGATGGATGAATCCCAGGACCTGCTGGCAATCATGCACCATAAAATTAACTAGATGTTCCATGTGAATGCACTCACTTTTACTTCTGTAAGAAGCATCAAGCCCTTAACAGAGGAAGATGATGAAGCAACCAAGAAACAAGCAGAAGAGGTGATGCTTTAGTGTTACAAAACAGTCAAGGGTCGTCCTATTCGTTAACCTGTTGTTGAGGAACCGGATATTCTGAACATTGAGGAGTTTGGTGTGGTGAAGAAGTACAAGAATCAGAAGGATCAATGAAAAGTAGATGAGTACATGAAAACTATTACTCTAGATGAAGCTCATGCCTGCTGGAAAAAAAATGCTACGATGAACTCCGAGGAAAGGGACATCTGAATCCCAGATGGTACCACAAGTAGCCTTTCAAAGTCTTGAAATCAGTTTCAAGGCCTTGAAATGGATGTCAAGGCCTTGACATGGATTTCAAGGTGTTCGCTCCAAAGTGTGTGCAAATAGGCTTTAAATTTATACCAAGAACAAAAGAAAATAAGCGAACCCGCAGTCTATGGATCAATCGCAGTAAAAACAAGTATTCTAGGGTCGATCACAGGGATTTGATGAGAATAAATTCAGCAAAGCAGTCTAAATTTAAAGGCATGCAATAGCAATGATAAATAGCAATGATAAGAATATGTAATATAATGGGGAAACGCAAATTCTAGAGATCAAAGCATCCGATTGTGGTTTTCGATTCAAGATGTCTAAGGATTTGTAAAGGACAGAGTTGGTTTGCAAAGGTATATGATCTAAGGTAGGATATCGTACGGTGAAGTTCCAACACCCACTTATCTCACCCAAAGGTTCTCTAACACCAGTTGTTGAGTCTCGTTATATAGAGTATCTAAGGACATAATTACACTCTCAACGCCAAACACCAATCCCAAGGAAGTCAAAAGGAAGCACAAAGGTACATGCTATGACACTCTCCACCTTAATAGAGGGTTTTGAATTGTATATTACCTAGAACTCGTAAACCTTAACAACCAAGCAAGGCTATGGGTAAGAATGGTTCAACAAGGCTAGGGTTTAGGCAATCTTTAACTTTGAGTAAAGTTAAAAGCAAAACGTGCAAGACAGAGGAAACCACGGCAGGATCTTGAGAAACCACAGTCGTGGAAACTCTTTTGCGAGGGTTTAATCTCACTACTCTCAGGGTCCAATCTGTTAACAAGGTTTAACCTATCATCATCTAAACCACAACCATCAACCCTTCACCCTTGAATCGCAGGGGGTTTAGCCAACAATTATCATATTCAAATCAAGAATCAATAAAGAAATCAAGAATTGCATGCAACCAAGAAAACTCAAAGAAACACAAGATTCTCCAAACAACGAATCCTCAAATATCATAAACTGAATCAAATGAAATAACAAATATCCAATCTTTAATCAAAATGGAAAAATAAATCAAGAACTTAAATTTCTTCAAGAATCCTTCTTCTAATCTTCCCTCAACTATTGTTGTCGTACAACTTGTCAATCCGTGTCAATGGCGTAGAAACACAACTTCCGTGGGGCGTCAATCCACGTCGGATGGTGATAGCATGTATTATTGTCTATATTTTGGTATTTTTTAGACGTTTTATCTTCATAAATCTGCATGTATGGATGTATATTCTTTGATCATTATGTTGTTTTGTCTACCTTTGCAAGAATCGAGATCTACACCTAGTTTCGTTGTAATTGTAGGGAAAATGGCAAGTTTTGGAACAAAATAGAGCTAAGGGAGCTAAGGAGTCATTGGAGCTACATTCTGGAGCATTGAGGAGCTACAAGAAAGGCTCAGGAACCATGTAAATGAGATGGAAGATTGATTTTGGACCAGATTAGAGAGACTGACGCTTAACTGAGATTCACCTCGGTTGGCTACAGTGCCACCTCGGCCGAGGTGATCTTCAAGACAGACTGGACCGAGGCGAACATTATAACGGCCACAAAATCTTTATTTTTGGCTGAGATCTTCTATTTTTTGGAAAGAGAATTTCTTATATTTTAGGATGGATTTCTGGAAGGAAGCAAATCTTTGTGGCTGACTTATTTGGAAGATTGGAAGATATTCTAAGGAATGAAATTGGCTTTGAAGATATTTTACTTAGGAAGGTGATTCTCCTATATAAAGAGCTTGATTTTCTGAAGAGAAATTATCTCCGAATCTCAGATTCAGGAAGATCGAGAGTAGAGTTCTCCAGAGTTTGAAAGGAAGTTTGGAAGGTTGAAGGAAGGAAGGAAGTTAGTTTGAAGGAAGTTGTAAGATTTTCTTAGTTTGTTTCAATTTGTTGTCTTTCTAGTTGTGATTGAGGAACGCCGTTTGTTTGTTTGTTTGATTGATTGTTTGATTGATTGTTTGATTGAGTTATTGAGACCTTTGTGTTAAGGTTTTCTTGTTTGAATATTGATTCCTTTCTTATATATTTGATTATTGTTATCATGATAATTGTTGGCTAAGTTCTTTATGCGATTCTAGGGTGATTAGCTGAAGGTTGTGGGAAAGACGATGAAAGAATGAGCCTATACCTCATTGGACCCTGAAAGCTCGAGCCTTTACCTTAACCGATGAACACCTCGGTCAGTCGTGGAACATCTCGACCGATATGGCACATGAACTGAGCGAGGTGAGACCTTTTCTGATCCTTATCTGAGTTGAGGTTCTAGTTTGCCAAATCCTATCCTTGTTATTTCTTGGTTCAACGCAAGCCTAGGATGAGACTTACCCGGTGATTCCTTTGATTGTATACCCAAGATCATGAGTGTAGGTAATAAATGTTTATCCTTTATTGGGGTTTAAGTGTGCCTTCATCCCATCTTTGAGAGTTAGCCTGAGACTTATCCGGTAAAGGTTGATTCTATCCCCTTGGGTGGTGTGTTGGTTTGAGATTATAGTTCCTTTCCTTAGTACGTTGAGACTTACCCGGTGAGGATCTTTGGTTTGGGATAGTGAGTAGTGAGTCTTACCCGGTGATCTATTCCCACCTTAGAAACACCTTCCCTTTGCAAATCTCAGCTCTGTCCACTTTATCTTTTGAGATCTTGAGTCGGAACTACAACTAGATGCTTTAATCTCTAGAATCCGCATTCCCTTTACATGATTATTACATCATCTTTGA
This sequence comes from Fagopyrum esculentum, assembly GCA_033239045.1. Lineage (NCBI taxonomy): Eukaryota > Viridiplantae > Streptophyta > Magnoliopsida > Caryophyllales > Polygonaceae > Fagopyrum > Fagopyrum esculentum. The sequence goes on along the minus strand of BSUD01000005.1, from coordinate 30,575,865 downwards.
TATCTTTGCTTGTTACGTGTTTGTTATTGACAACCTGAATTACCGATCTTTGTTTCACCATAGTCCTTGTGTTCGACCCTGAAATTCTTGCTTTTATTACAATTGATCCATACACTACAGGTTCGCTTTATTGCAATTATTCTTGGTATAAATATTAAAGCTTGCACACACCTCTTGGAGCGAACAGATGGCGTCTTCTATGGGAGTGTGTGGTTGGGAATGTCGGAATATTTTTCAATGTTGAAGGCTATCAATAATATTTATAGGGATAAATCTAGGGTTTACAAAGATTACTTTGTGTAGATCTCTATTCTAATAATATATGCAAATATAAGCTCAATTGTTATAAATGTATGTCTATGCATGCAAAATAAAGGGAAAATCTACATAAATGCATGGCTAAATATTAGTCATAATTCATGTCGCCTTGAAATTGATGTCAAGGCCTTGACATGGATTTCAAAGCCCCTTGGTTTTGTTTTCAAGGCCTTGAAACCGTTTGTGGGACTTGCTTTTTAAACAGTTTTTGCTTTGGAAATACTTTATGGGTCTGTAATAACTTTTTAAAACTCTCGTGTGTTAATTGTTTTTTCTCCCTTGTCGAAAGAAAAAGGGGGAGAAATTATATATGTGTGATCCGATATTTCTGCATTCTGAATTTCGATATTATTGCATATGTATCGCTAACATTAAATGCAGGTACAGTATTTGTTTTCTCTTCCATCAAGGGGGAGATTGATAACTCCACCTTTTTTATATAATTGTATATGTGATGATCGAAGACTTAACATTTTGAGCAATTTATAAACTAACAAATATCGATTATATTTTTAGATTGCATGGTTTTGTTTTGTGTTTGTTAAATATGTGCAGGCCTTGAAAAGCATTTCAAAGGATGAACGCATGTCTTGAAGCTCATTACAAGGGACGAGCACGGAGATATTTAAAAGCAAATCAAGGTTTAAACACGGAGGCCTTGGAAAACATTTCAAGGGCTGAACGTTGAAGCCTTGAAAAACAATACAAGGGAAACATCGGCTGAAGGCTTTTCAAAATCAAGATTAAATGTCAACAACCAAATCTACCAAGGATCAAGAGAAGATATTCAAACAAGATGTCAAGAGAAGATCTCGTCCAACTCAACAAAGAAGATCTCCAACGGATCTTGAAGATAAGATATTGGCCCAACAAAAAGATCTTGCAAAGATCTTAACAAACTGACACAAGATTGGAAGATCTTCTCCAATGGATCTTACACAAAGATATCACATCTAAGGAAGATCTCCAATGGTCCTCAAAGAGAGATATCTTCAAACAAAGATCCATAACAACTTGGAAGATCTCGGATCTTGAAGCAAGGACTTCAACGACAAGATCTTCAATGGCGCTATCTTGATGTTGAAGATTCTCAAACATGCGTCAAGGAGAAGAAGTAGATAAAGAAGATAGAAGATCTTACAATGGCTACTTCATCTCAACCTAACACCGTTTTCCATGGAGAAAGAAGAACATCACAACTGTCCTTTTTACAATGGCTAGAAGACTTCTCCATCGAAGACTATAAATGAAGATGACGATTGAAGGGAACAACAACAAGCTTACACGGAAACATCCAAGTCTTCAAGCGATCAAAAGCATCTTCATTCGTTCCAAAAGTTTTTCTTCCTCTTAGCTTAGGAAAGATTACATCCTCAGAGAGAGAAAAAAACTAGAGCTCCATTGGAGTATCTAAAGAGTGTTATACTTGAGTGTGTATTACTCTGCAAAGTAACTAAGCTATTATAGCTAGGTTAAGAGTTGGAACTAAATCGTAGCTTTGGCTACTGTGAGAGAAGAAGGGGATTTCTTCTAGGTTGTATCTAGGACTCTTTGAAGCTGATAATAGATAGTTAGATTCTATGGGTAAAGAAACCTCAGGACGGAGACGTAGGCTGTTAGAGCTTAACTTCGTAAACATATCACCGTGTCGATCTTTTATTTCCGCACTATATCTTGCTTAATTATGACTAACGTTGTTTTGCAGGTTTTTAGAGTCAAGGCCTTGAAATCACTTTTAAAGCCCTTGAAAACCAGTTGTGTCATAAAAGGTATAGTTCGACATTAAGGCCTTGATATCAGTTTCAAAGCCTTGAAATTGGTTTTTGCGAAAAGTTCCTATACTCTTGTAACACCCCAAATCCTAGAGGACTCGGAATGCTACGAGCTGGGACCTCACAATGGGTCTCGGCCCTTAGCCTGGCAACAACTTCATCGGACCTTACAACACGACACAAATAAAAAGGCAAAACATAGAGTTTTATATCATGAGCGAAAGGAAAAGTACAAATCTGAAAACAATCCACCAAGTCTCAAAACCAAAGTAACAACATAAGTCTCAACAGCCGTGAAATAAAAAGATAACCGTCCCGTCCTATAATGCACGGAACCCCGGCTGCCCACTACCGCCGGATCACTCGATCGCCTCCTTAACCTGCAAGGCATCTACAAGCGGTATAAAACCGTTAGCTAACAATCTTTGCATAAGTATAAAGGTAAAAGCACAAACACACAACATACACAATCAACATGCAACACTCAATCTTTTTGTTATCTTTCATTAGGTGATATGTCATTACTAATGATACTTATTTTGTGACACGAGGGATTCCCAAATCTTGCCACTGATCCCGTTTACCAATGAGAAATGGTGCTAATACGTCTGATCGTCTACCTGCATAGGCTGGTACAGGGAACCTCCTAGCTCTCCCAAGAACTAGGCAGTGATGTCACGAATTTTTATCATACACTTGGGTCAAATACGTAATGTAATAAAGTCGGCCTAATACGGTTTTGTTGTTTATCATAACTAACAAACACCACTCATACACATCACACTCATACAAGAAGCCAACTAAGTAAGTCCGTAGACTTACCAGTCTCCGAGGCGCACACGAACACCTCACTCGTAAGTTCCCTTCGGAAAACGTACAACGCCTCTTCAAGACAAGGCACACAATCAAACCACACTCTAGTGCACTAGAAGTCTTTATACTTCTAGGCTCAAACTCCTCAACCACCTAGTCCAAGAAGACTACACTCTCAGTCCATGACCTATCCAACTCTTAACATAACGATACACACAAAGGTCGTTTACACAAAGCTCGAAATGAACCCTCAACAACATACCACCACGGGACTCACGGGACTCACGTAACTCACACTAGACCTCTAAGGTCCAACCACTCTAAACTATTCGAGTTCAACTACCCTAAGCCAGCCTAGCATGCTTCTAAGGTATGACGAATCTAAGGTAGAACGAGATTCGGGACTCACTGGAGCAAAACCGCCCCCGCGCCTGCCTGAGCCACTCTGCGACTATCTGGGTCTGCCCCTGTGCCTGACAGAAATCACCCCTGTGCCTCTGTGAATCCGCCCCTGCGCCTGTCTGTGCAGAAAGTCCGTCTGTCGAGTTCATCGATTGTGCAGCCGGTCCTTTAGGGTCTCCTTTGATGCTATGAACGTCTTCCACTTCTCACACTTGGTCTTAGCCTCCCTCTAAGGTCTATCTTCGTCATCCAACCACAAAGGTGAACGGATAAGGAGGGTGGAGAAGAGGAAAGCAAGAGGATGAAGTTGGTAGGAGGAAAGAAAGTAACGTGAGTGAAAAATAAGAGGAGAAGGATTGACTGCATAAAGGAGGGAGGATACCAAAGGTCTTCAGCCAACAACTCCCCATGGAATTAAAGAGGGGAGTTAAAAGGATCAAAGGTGAACGGTTGCCCTAAAAGCTGCTACCCCACCCACGCGTGTCACCGCCCCTGCGGGAATCCTAGCCGCACCTGCGGCCTACTCGAATGCGTCGTCTAAGCCGCAAGGGCATGAGCCCCTTGTGCCCGGCTTCTACCCTACTCTAACCCTATCCAAGCGTAACGAAAATCCGGTCGTTACAACTTTATTCAAACCCCCACCCTTATAGAGTATTTATATCCTTTATATTCACCTATCCGGTTCTTCATTTTTTATTGGATCTCCAATTGTTGTAGTTCCGGTTGTTGTTGTAGTAGTAGTTGTTGTTCCTTTGCCCTTGAGAATTTCCTCTTCCAACATAGCCTACATCTTGCTCCCTTTGTGCTCCTCTAGATTGCGTTTGTGTCTTCAAAAGCTCCTTCAAAGCCTTGACTTCTTTATTTAGAGTAGTGAGTTTAGCAACACTTGAGGTAGTAAGATTCGACTCTTGAGGTCCGGATCTTTGATATCTATCATTAACCCTCCGGTGGGAGTATTTCTCAATTACTAGAGCTTGTTTTTTAACAAACTCCCATGCTTCATTAATGTGTTTATCCATGAAAGTTCCAACAAACGGGTTTGAAATCTGAATTGGGTTTCCTCATCCAAACCCTTGAATAAATTTCCAACAGCTCAATCTTTAGAATCTCATGATGAGTGCAATCAAACAAAAGGTCCTTGAACCTCTCCCATGATTTAAATAGACTTTCGTTAGTTCTCATCACAAATGCATTAATTTTGCCTCTCAACTCTGCTGTTTTTGATGGCGGAAAAAACTTGGTAAGGAACTCCGTAGTCATCTTCTCCCATGCATTAACTCTTCCAGATGGAAGTGATTGATACCAAGAAAGCGCTTTCTCCTTCAAGGAGAAAGAGAAAGCCCACAACTTATAGTTATTATTCTCCAATCTTGAAGGTCTCAAAGTCTCCATGAGAATCTCATAATTCTGCAAGTGTTGATGTGGAGATTCTCCCTCTAATCCTCCAAACTGACTTTGTCGGATCATTGTAAGAACTTGAGGGCGAAGCTCATACTCAAGTTCAACTGGATCTCCGAAGTTAACGCCCGGATGGCGTACTTGTTGAGCGGGATCCATAATTTGACCATGTGTTTATGGCGCATCCACAAACTGGTCAACTCTCTCAATCCTCGCCGGAAAGCGAGGTGCGGGTAGTGGCACAATGACGGGTGCCGGTGAATCAATTACAACTCTAGCATTGCCTCATTGCTCTTCACGTAGTTGCCTTACGGCAACTTGTATCATCTCTAGTGTTCGCCTCAAAGTGTGCGTGCAAATAAGCTTTAAATTTATAAAAACTGAAATTAAGCAAAAGCAAACCCGTAGTGTATGGATCGGCGTAGTAAGTAAGAATTCGAGAGTATCGAACTCAGGGATTTTGGGGGAACAAAATCAGTTCACAAATTATCGAGCAAGTAAAGTATAGAAGCTTTGCAAATATTGGGAAAACAGAAATCCTAAAGATCCAAGTATCCAATTGTGGCAATCGATTCAAGATATTCTAAAGATATAAGGACAGACTCGGGTTGCAAAGGTATATCTATTGTAAGGTTATGTACGGTGAAGTTCCAAACCTAGATGTCTCACCCAAGGACTCTCTCTGTAAAGGTTGTTGAGGCAGCAATATAAAAAGGATCAAATGATAAGAGTTACTCTCAAATACCCATGCCCAAACCCAAGGTAATCAAAGACAAGCCAAAATGGTTAAGGTTGTGACACTCGAAACCGAAATAGAGGATGTTGAGTCTCACTACTACCTAGGAAAGGTAAGCCAAGGCTAGGTTAGGGCAAATCTCTAACTTTGGATCAAAGCAAAAGCAAAAGTCGTACAATAGAGGAAATCACGGCTAGATCTTGAAGAACCACGGCCGTGGTTTTCAAGAACAGACCGTGGAAAAGGCTGTCGACGAGGTTTCTCGTACTCTAAGGGTCCAATCTGTTTACGATCGATCTATCATTATCTAAGCCACAACTATCAACCCTTCACCTTAGAATTTCTAAAGGGTTTTAGCCAATAACCATCATCATTGAATCAAATATCAAATTAATAAGAGAAAAAGGTAAAATCCTCAAAAACTCAATAAAAACTAAACAATCAATCTCAAATCCAAATAACCAATGTATGTGTTTAATGAATGCGGAATAGGGAATAGAAATCCTCACAACAAATCTTAAGAAACAATGAAGAACGGGATGCCAATCCGTCTCCAAATGTAAACCCTAAGATATTCTCGAAGTACACAATCTTCAAATTGCGTCTTTCTTGGAATCTTCCAAGCAATGATCCAAAATCTCTCTCTTCGGGTATAAACCGCCGTAAATGCAAGCGTATGCGAACCTCCCATTTTCTCCTGCCTTCAGCCTTCTTATAGGGAAAAAATAGGGTTAAGAGAAATCCCAATAACTATTGCTGACGTGGCAAATATGACACTTGACAACGTCATGGAAATCACGGTCTAGTGTATCATTCCACGGCTGTGGTTTAAGGTGTGGAATCCTCTGATGTTCTTCGAAATCACCTTCCACGAACTCAATGCATAACCATGGTCGTGGTTTAGGTCGTGGAACTCCAAAGCCTTTGTGAAAGCCTTTGTTTCGTAAAGTTCTCAAATCATGCTCCTTCCTTAGCTTCTCCAAAGCATCTTCTTGACATCTAGCATGATCTAATACTCCATTCCCTTCATATATGCTCCAATTCTAGCCTTTATTCACCTATAAACATAATAAAGCTTGTGTAGATCTCTATATCGACAAAATAGGTGAATGTGCTCATAAATGCTTCAAACTCATATCCATGTACATATCCAGAAGGGAAAAACAATCAAAACAAGTGCCTAAAATATAGTCATATTTCATGCTATCAAAATACCCCATACTTGTCGCTTGCTTGTCCCCAAGCAAGGTTTTCAAAAGCTTAGAACATAAGGTAGAATGAAATATGAATGCAAAACAAAACAAAAAACAATCTTTTTGGTAATGTGTTTCTAATCAATAGATCATCCTCAAATCTTGCTTCATTCCTCCTTGAAAACGTTCACATACATAAATCAGAATATGTAAGGCAAAGGAAACATCATTAATTGCATACCTTCAAGACAAACATCATAACCTTCAAGTATTGTCAAAATCAAACATGTGGAACTTCAATTTAGATCACCAAGTCGAACAACATTCTTATGATCTCAAGGACTTTCAAGTAAGGTCAAGAATATGAAAAGGGTGGGAAACTTGTAAAGGAATGTGGTGTATGAATCCGGGAAAAAGGGACAACACAAACTCTTTTTTTTTCACCAATTGAACTAGCCACCAACTTAGAGCTTTGCTATTTACTTTTTGCACATAATTTTTCGAATTTACTTTTTGAAATATGGACAGCGGTGCAAAAAAACCGAAGCCTAGGAGATTGACGCTTCTCAATTTCGAGATGCCTCAAACTCTTGATGCACATACCATAATCCGTTAGGAATATCGCTCAATCCGACTTTCGCAAGACACAAACACCCGGCAATGTGAATGGTGCCGAGTTATTCATCATCATGATTGACTTCCCCAAACCTATTTTCCTACACTTTGAATTCAAACAATTGCTTTCATGCCCCCCCCCCCCACATCAAACATGCCAAATTCAACTCTTCCTAAATCCCGGATAGGTAAAGGAGGCAAATATTTTCATTGAGGGGCTAAATGATCAAAGAAAGAAGCAAGAAAATCGAGGTGCCTTAATCATTTCATAAAGAAGTGTGAGAACGTATATTGTGATTTCAATCTTTATTCCTCAATATGATTTAGATAAAACTTTTGCATTATGAAACTTGCAAGAAAGGTTAAACAACATACTCAATTTCTTCACAGTTCATAATTCAATTCAAGCATACAAATGTCATCAAAGACTCGTTCCACAAGTAGATTCATCATAGAAATCATCTCTAATCTTAGAAGCACAATAATTTTCAAAATTTTCAAAATTGGGTTTTTCAAAGCTTTTCAATGCAATGCAATAATAAAACGTGTGACAAATGAAAGAAAGATGGAAGTGTTCATGGATTTAAAGCAAGCAAGTGTATCGAGTTATTACAAATGAGAGTCACACCCCACCCCATACATAACATACACATTGTCCTCAATGTTCAAGAAAAATAAAGAAAAAAAAAGAAACAAAGAAAACTCACTAATGGTGGTAGAGTGGCTCAAAGCATCCATCAACGATCACTGTGAAGGAGGTGGCGGATATGGAAAGAAGTCCGAACTGAAGGGTCGCCCAAACTGCTGGCAATATACATCACGTAAGATCCTAGGGTTCTCACGTCGCTCCACATCATGTGTCTGCTGGTGGATCTCTAAGTCTCTCACCCTCATGGAAAGGTCAATCGCCCATGCCGGCTGCTACTCATACCATGCGGGAGGCTGTTGTAACCACTCCGGCTGCTGCTGCTGAATAGGCGTCGGTGCAACTGGTGGCTGATCATACCAAGGAGGCGGAGCTCTCATCCAAGATGGTTGTTGTCCATACCAAGAAGGTGGGGCATCCATCCATGTCAGACGCTCACTAACACTAGCCCGGCGTGAGGAAGAAGAACAAGAAGGCCTTGACTGGTGGGAGGGATCTCCTAGGTGGCTCCGGGAAGTCAGCTGGCTGCTCCGGGAATGAGCGAAAGTCCTGCTCATTCCCTCATGCATCCGGATAATCTCCTCCTCCCATCTTCTCATCATCCTCAGCTGCAGCCTCAAGTAGAACCTCATTGGGCACATATGGAGGAGCTACTAACCTGTTGGCATGCATCGGAACAAAAGTCTCCTTCCAGTTATGCCGGCCAAGCATGAGAGAGTACTCCGGAAGCCATGGAATGCCTCTACCACCTCTTTCCTCCCAAGGCATGGCTGCGGTAGGTGGACCACGGTGGCGAGGGAAGATAAGTCATCTAGTCATAAGGCCATTGAGACTCAAAGGTCTCGCAGCTATCCTAGTGCAAGTGGAGTAATCAATGTCCAGCTGGTTGGCAATATGTGTCACCATACCTCCATATACTATGTTCCCGGCCGATTTGTTCTTTACCTTACTAAGGGTAGAGGCAAGCAAAGTGGCACAATCCGCGGGATGACCGGTAAGCACGCTATAGAGAATGAAGAGCTCATCGGCTTTGATCTTTTGGGGTGTTTCGTTTCTAGGGAAGAGGCATTCCGATAGGATCCTATGAGCTATCTTGAATGCTAAATAGTAGATAAGCTTGGCCTTAGAATCGGCCGGTTGCCAACGGTCCTCGGAAGCATAAATCATGGCTATCTCTCTCCAAAAGTCTTTAGCGTTCACTCCCCTAGGAAACCTTCCATTGAAGGTCTCTTGAAACCCAAACATGGTTCCAAACTGCACTATGGAGAACTCGTAGTTATGTTCCAACAACCTAAATGACATTGTTCAGCTAACGGCACTATGCTCGAAGGAAGTTATGAACTCCCTTGTAATCTCTTCATAAGCATCCTCCCTAATGGCGGAGAATATGATAAAGCCAGCTCTATCTAATAGCCAAGTCAAGTCATTAACAACATTCAGCTCTTCAAGCTCCTCTAAAGCAATGTACCTAGGTCCTATCACAGCTCTATTAAAAATGTTATCCATGGCCTTTTCGTAATCTTCATGGATTGTGGGAATCCTAGGGGATGGTGGTGATGGTGGTTCATTGGGAGGGGGTTGGGAAGAAGAAGAAGACCCATCACCCTTTTGCTTCTTGTTTCTAGTAGACTTCCTCCTAAACATTTTCACTCAAAACAGAAAAAACCACGGTATGTTCTTGACAGAGCCACGGCCGTGGAATTGTACGGACCCATGGAATTTTGTGAAATTCCTCAAAAACTCAGCAAATGCACAACAAACTCAACAATCACAGCCCTAGACTACTTCTAATTCCATTTTTGTTCAGTTCTCCTAGAAATTTGCAAGAAAAACGAACCAAATCAACCAAGAAGAGAAAGAGAGAAAACATAGGGTTTGGATTTGAAAAAATCCAAAATCCTTCCCAAATGTTGATTGTTTGCTAAGTTTGTTCATGGGATCTTGTAGAGGATTTGATTTGCTCCACTTTTGGTTGAAGAATCGTTCGAATCGGTCTCCGGATGAGGAATCACGAGAAGGGGCAATTTTCGGCTCTTTGAACGTGGTTTGGGGCGTGGTTTGGGGAAGAAGAGTGTGTTTTTGTGAAGGAGAGGGAATTATAAGTGGCCGTAAAATTTTGGAAAACCACGGCCATTTGGGGCATTCCACGGCCGTGGTTCTGTACGGTTGACCGTGGAACTCTCTGATCTGTGCCAAAATTCCAAGTTTCGTAACACTTTTTGGCTTTTCGTCTCTTCTCTTGCTTGTTCCTTATTCCTGACATCCAAAAACATAACATACCGGAAGGTATCGAGGGGAAACAAACAAAAAACAACTAAGCTAAACTAATCTAAGAAAGAAAGAAAAACGAAAACGATAATGCAATACCTTGGGTTGCCTCCCAAGAAGCGCTTTGTTTGGGTCCGTAGCTAGACCGTTCCTATGTTCAAATGAGGACAATCGGACCGATTTCATCAGCTTGGAGCTCCGGTGAGTACTTCTTAAGTCGTTGACCATTCACCTTGAAACTTCCGCACTTCTCACCCCATACTTCAACAGCGCCATTGGGAAAAACACATTTAATCACATAAGGTCTAGTCCAACGAGATTTAAACTTACTTGGAAACAGTCAAAGTAGAGAATTGAAGAGGAGAACTTGATCTCCTTCTTTGAGGTCTTTTAGAATGATATGCTTATCATGTCAACGCTTCGCCCTTTCCTTGTAGATCTTGGCATTCTCATAAGCGTTCAAGCGGAATTCTTCTAGCTCGTTAAGGTCTAACAGGCGCTTCTCACCTGCCTCTTTCATGCAGTGTATGGATCGGCGTAGTAAAGCAAGAATTCCAGAGTATCGAACACAGGGATTTGGGGGGAACAAATTCAGTTGTAAAGTTATCAAGCAAGTAAAAGGGTAAAGCTTTGCAAATATATTAGGAAAACAGCAACCCTAAAGATCCAGGTGTCTAATTGTGGCAATCGATTCAAGATATACTAAAGAACTAAGGACACAATTAAGAGTTGCAAAGGTACACTACGGTAAAGCAATGTACGGTGAAGTTCCAAGGCTTTATATGACTTATCTAAAGGCACTCTATATAAAGGTTGTTGAGGCTTCAGTATAGAAAGGATCTAAAGACAAGAATTAATCTCAAATACCCAAACTTATAACCCAAGGATCAAGACTAACTAAACCGATTAAGGTTGTGACACTCAAAATCGAAGTAGAGGTTGTTGAGGCTTCACTACAACCTAGAAAAGGGTAAACCTAGACTAGATTAAAGCTAATCTTTAACATTGGATCAAAGTAAAAGCAAAGTTCGTAAACTAGTATAAATTACGGGCAGATCTTGAGTTCCACGGCCGTGGAACCTCAAGAACAGACCGTGATTTTGGTTCGTCGGCAAAATCTCTCTAACTCTCAGGGTCCAATCTGTTTACGATCAATCTATCATCATCTAAGCCACAACTATCAACCCTTCACCTTAGAATCGCTAAAGGGTTTTAGCCAATATCCTTCATTATAATATCAAAATCAAGTTTAAGAAGAATGAAAGATGAAAACCTTTGAAAACCTCAATAAAACTTAAATCAATCTTAGATCCACACACAACGATGATAATGTATATCAGATTTGGAACAAACACAAACCAATAACAATCCTTGATAAGAAGGAAGAACGGGATGTCAATCCGTCTTCTAATCAAACCTAAGGACAAAGGGCGTAACTTCCGCCACAAGCAACTCCAAATCTTTAAACCCTCGCGAATCACGTTGCAAGCGCAAATCTCCGGACGTCCAATCCAGCCCTAAGCGCGTGTAAGCCGAAATTAGTGAGCGTAAGCGGAGGTCCCGAATTCTCTCTCTTCCAGCCCTTTTATAAGGAAGGATCAAATAACCGTCTGGCCCATATGCGTAAATGATGTGTTAATATCTTATTCGTCAAAAGATCGCCTAAATCACGGTTTCATGGAGTTCCACGGCCGTGGTTTAGAGCGTGGAAGTGGATTACGGTTCTTCATGATTTCCACGACCGTACTTTATACCGTGTAACTCTCTGGAATACTCCACGTTCATGTTGCCAAGATCCACGGCCGTGGTTTTGGACGTGGACTTCTCTACAGCCGTATTTTAGAGCGTGGAAGTGTAAATTGCTTGTGGTTTCCTTTGTGTCGTGCCATTCCTCATCCTAGCATCTCCCTTGGCTTCTTTGATGTGTCCTTAATCCTTGGATGTGCTTAAATCTTCTCCTTTCTCTCTCAATTAGTTCGGTTTTAACTCTTATTCAGTTATAATCAACACAAAGCTTATGTAGACCTCTATATCGACAATATAGACAAACTAGCTAACAATTGCTTCAATGCCTTATCAATGAACACTATAATGAATGAAAAATAACTAGAAAAAGTGCCTAGAATATCGCAATATTTCATGCTAACAAAATACCCCATACTTGCCACTTGCTTGTCCCCAAGCAAGGTCTTTCAAAAGCTTTAGAACTTAAGTTAGGATGAAATATGCATGCAATCTCAAAAAACAAAACAATTTTTAGGTAAATGTGCTTCTAGTCAATGGATCATTCTCAAACCTTGTTCATTCATTCATGAGACGCTCATATACATAACCAAAGAATAAAGAGGAAGGAAACATCATGAATTGATCAAACTTCAATGTAAGCATCATAAACTTCAAACATTATCAAAATCAATCATAAGAAACTTCAATTTAGATCACCAAGTCATATAACATTCTCTTGATCTTAAGGACTTTCAAATAAGGTCTAGAATGTAGAAAGGAAGGGGAAACTATAAGGAATGTGGTGCATGAATCCGGGAAAATGGATAACTAACTCTTTTCTTTTTCTCTTGTGGTCTTGCAACACTTTCAACTTAGAGCTTTGCTCTTCTCTTTTTATATCATTTTTCGACTTCACTTTTGGAGTTATGGACAGATGTGCACAAAAACCGAAGCCTAGGAGATTGGCGTTTCTCAATTTTTGCGATATGTCTCAAACCCTTGATGCACATACCATAATCCGTTAGGAATATCGCTCAATCCGACTTTGGCAAGACACAAACACCCGGCTATGTGAATGGTGCCGAGTTACTCATCGTCATGATTAACTTCCCCAAACCTACAACTTTTTTTTTTTATTCTTTGAATGCAAAATTTTGCTTTCATGGCCTCCCACATCAAACATGCCAAAATTCAACTCCTCCAAATTCCCGGATAGGTAAGGGAGGTAATTATTTCATTGAGGGGCTAAATGATCAAAGAAAGAAGAAAGAAAATCGAATTGCCTTAATCATTTCAAAAAGACGTATAAGAACTTATCATGTGATTTCAACTTTGATTTCTCAATATGATTTAGATAAAATTCTTCACATTATGAAACTTGCAAGAAAAGAATAATCAACACATTCAAATTCTTTTCAACTCATTATCCGTTTAGGCATACAATTGTCATCAAAAACTCAATTCACAAGTAGTGATTATCATAGAAATCATCTCAATTCCTAGAAGCACAAAATTTTCAAAAATTTTCAATTTTTATGGGTTTTTCAAAAGCTTTTTCATGCAATGCGATAATGAAACGTGTGACAATGGAATGAAACATGCAAAGTGTTCTCAATCAAGGCAAGCAAAAGTAAGTAGAGTTATTACAAACGATAGTCACACCCCACCCCATACTTGAGACAAACATTGTCCCTAATGTTCAAAAAGAAATAAAGAAAAGAAAGAAAGAAAATGAACTAACAAGACGGCGGTGGAGCGGCTAATGCTAACAATCATCCATGGTCATCACTGAGGAGCTGGTGGTGGTGGAAACGGGAAGAAGCTGGGATCAAAGTTCCGCCCAAACTGCTGGCGGTAGACGTCTCTCATCATCCTATCATGCGCATCGGCTCGTGCATCTCTAGCATCCTGCCGGATCTCCAAAGCACCGACTCTCCTGGAAAGGTCGGTGGCCCACTCTGGTAGCTGCTCATACCACTCCGGCGCCTGACTGTACCAAGCTGGTGCATCCGAAGGTGCTGGTGCAGACGATGGTTGTGTATGCCATGTCGGTGGAGCTCCCATCCACTCCGGCTGTGTGCTATACCAATCGGGAGGGGTCGCCATCCATGTCGGCCTCTCACTCACGCTGGCACGACGAGAGGAAGAACCGGAAGGTCTAGTAGGGCGGGGAGACTGTCTAGGGAGGTCGGGAAATGTGTCCGGCTGATCCGGAAAAGTACCAAATTCGTGCTCCTCACCTCCTCCCTCAAAACCGTCATCTCCTCTCATCTCCTCCTCATCTGCAGTTGGCATCTCAGGGGGAACGTAAGGAGGGGCTACTAATCTGTTCGCATGCATAGCTGCGAATGTCTCCTTCCAGTTATGGCGTCTAGCCATAATGGAATACTCGGGAAGCCATGTAACACCTCTACCTCCTCTACCCTCCCAAGGCATGGCAGCGGTAGGTGGACCTCTATGCCTAGGAAAGATCAAACCTCTAGTCATGAGGCTCTGAAGTCCTAATGGTCTAGCTACTATCCTAGTACATGCAGAAAAGTCGATACCCAGCTGTCTAGCAATGTGGGTGACCATCCCACCATACCCGATATTGCCAGCCCTCTTGTTCTTTAGCTTACTCATGGTAGAAGCTAAGAGGGTGGCATTGTCAGCAGGCCTACCATGCAGCATACAATACAACAAAAACAACTCATCAGTCTTGATCTTCTGAGGAGTCTCAGTCCTAGGGAAGAGACACTCAGAAAGTAATCGGTGGGCTATCTTCAAGGCTAAGTGGTAGATGAGCTTAGCCTTGGTATCAGCAGGTGGCCAGCGGTCCTCGCTGGCGTAAATCATGGCAATGTCCTCCCAGAAATCCTTAGCGTATACACCGCTAGGGAAACGACCATTGAAGGTCTCATGGAACCCAAAGAAGGCTCCAAACTCTAGGATCAAAAACTCATAGTTCCTCTCCATCAGCCGAAAGAAAACTGTCCTATCTACGTGACTGTGCTCAAAAGAGATCACAAACTCTCTAGTGATCTCCTCATATGCATCTTCCCGAATGACGGAGAAGATGATCAAACCATCTCTATCTAATAACCAAGTAAGGTCACCTACCACATTCAGTGGCTCTAGCTCCTCAAGCAGCAAATATCGTGGTCCTATGACTGGTCTCTTCTCGATCCTTTCTAAGGCACGAGGTAATCGTTATGGATCTTTGTAATTCTAGGGGGTGGGGGTGATGGTGGTTCACTAGGAGGTACTTGGGAGGAGGAGGAAGCATCACCTTTCCTCTTCTTATTCCTAGCAGACATTCTCCTAACTAAAGACATTTTTTGTCCAAAATTACGGCCTGTTCTTCAGTTTCCACGGCCGTGGAATGCCCAGTGACCGTGGTTCGGCTCGTAATTTCTCAAAATCCACTCAATCAACACCAAAATCAACAGATAGCAGCCCTAGACTAATTCCAATCCAGTTCCAATCAGTTCTCCTAAAAATTCTTGCGAAATTGACTCAAATCGACAAAGTGAAGGATAAAGAAGAAAACCTAGGTTTTTGGATTTTAAAATCCAAATTCCGTCTTCTCCGGTGATTGTCCACTCGATTTGTTGCTTGGATCTTGTAGATGATTGAATTTGCTTCACTTTGGGTTAAAGAATCGTTCGAAACGATTAACGAACGGAGATTTGAGAGGGATGGGTGATTTCGGCGATTTTGGGGCGTGGAATTGGTTATTTTTGTGTTCTTTGTGAAGAAACGTGGTATATATAGTGGCCGTAAAATTTTTGGAAAATTACGGTCACTCGGGGGTTTCCACGGCCGTGAAAATGTACGGAACCGTGGTTTTGGTGATTTTTCTCAAGCTTTTGCAAATTACGGTCACTGTAGCTGTCACGGCCGTGGTTTTGGCCGTGGAACTCTCTGTAATGTGCCAAAGTCCAAGTTTCGTCAATTTCTTCTAACTTTTCCTTCTCCCTTGCCTCTTCCATCGATTCTACATCCAAAAACACGAACATACCGGAAGGTATCGAAGGCAAAACAAAACAAAAACGTCTAAACTACTCTAATCTACGAATTAAAAACAAAAACATAAGTGCAATACCTTGGGTTGCCTCCCAAGAAGCGCTTGTTTAAGGTTTGTAGCTAGACCGTACTTGCACCTATTCAAGTGCGGTAGGCGCGAACTCTTCAGCTTGGAGTTCCGGTGAGTAGTTCTTGAGTCGTTGACCGTTCACCTTAAAGCTTCCGCCCTTTTCACCCCATACTTCAACTGCACCATGGGGGAAAACACGTTTGATTAGATAAGGTCCAGTCCAACGAGATTTAAGCTTACCTGGAAGGAGACGAAGTCTTGAATTGAAGAGGAAAACTTGATCTCCTTCTTTGAGGTCCTTTGGAATGATATGCTTATCATGCCAACGCTTCGCTCTTTCTTTATAGATCTTGGCGTTTTCGTAGGCGTTCAAGCGAAGTTCTTCAAGCTCGTTAAGGTCCAAGAGACGCTTCTCTCCCGCCTCCTTCATGCCGAAGTTCAACCACTTTATTGCCCAATACGCTTTATGCTCCAACTCTACCGGCAAGTGAAAAGACTTCCCATACACAAGGTTGTATGGCGCCGTACCTATGAGAGTCTTATATGCAGTCTAGTATTCCCAGAATGCATCATCTAGCTTCAAAGACCAATCCTTCTTTTTCCTTGAAACCGTCTTCTCTAGGATTCCTTTAATTTCCCGGTTTGAAATCTTCACTTGTCCACTTGTTTGTGGATGGTAAGGGGTGCGATCTTGTGAGTCACCCCATACTTAGCTAATAGAGCTTCGAATCGCCGGGCAATGAAGTGTGAGCCTTCATCACTAATGATGGTCCGTGGTGTCCCAAATCGTGGGAAAATGTTCTTGTTAAAGAACTTAACCACAACCATGGAATCATTAGTAGGAGAGGCTATTGCTTCAACCCATCTCGAAACATAATCTACAGCGAGAAGTATGTATTGGTTTCCACAAGATGATGGGAAAGGTCCCATGAAGTCTACTCCCCAAACGTCAAAGATCTCTACCTCTTGAATGTTGTTAAGAGGCATCTCGTTTCTCCTAGATATGTTCCCTGTTCTTTGACAAGCATCGCAGCAGGAAACAAAGGTTTGCACATCTTTAAATAAAGTAGGCCAAAAGAATCCAGATTGCAATACCTTAGTGCTAGTCTTATTCGAACTAGCGTGTCCTCCACAAGGTAGGGAATGACAATGACGGATGACACTTTGCATCTCGTCTTCCGGCACACATCGTCGAATGATGCCGTCAGGACCTCTCTTAAAGAGGAGAGGTTCATTCCAAAAGTATTCCCTAACATCCTTAAAGAATTTCTTTCTTTGTTCATAGGATAATCCGGGTGGTAATACCTGGCAAACCAAATAGTTAACAAAATCAGCAAACCATGGCTCATTACCTTTACTAATCTTGTCGATGCACTCCTTTATAATATATAAAAATGCTCGTCCGGGAAGGAGTCATCTATGGGTAGATTGTCGTCCTCAAGATGTGGTAGACAACTCAAATGATCCGCAACAGAATTTTTCGAACCCTTCTTGTCACGGATCTCTAGATCGAATTCTTGTAGGAGAAGAATCCATCTAATTAGCCTTGGCTTCGCATCTTTCTTTGCAAGCAAATACCGGATCGCAGCATGTTCCGTGTACACAATCACCTTTGCACCTACAAGATAAGAGCGAAACTTTTCAAATGCATATACAATTGCTAAAAATTCTTTCTCGGTAGTGGCGTAGTTGAGCTGCGCTTCATCTAGTGTCTTGCTAGCGTATTAGATAGCATGGGTTCGTCCTTCCTTCTTTTGCCCAAGCACAGCTCCTATAGCCACGTCACTTGCGTCACACATAACCTCGAATGGAAGATTCCAATCCGGAGGTTGAATAATCGGGGCTAAGATTAGAGCTTCCCGAATCTTATTAAATGCATCTAAACATTCCTGCGAAAAATCAAAAACTGCATCCTTCATCAATAGATTAGTAAGCGGCTTTGATATCTTAGATAAATCCTTTATAAAGCGTCTATAAAATCCAACATGTCCTAGAAAACTTCTTATTCCTTTCACCGAAGTTGGAGGAGGAAGCTTCTCTATAGTCTCTATCTTAGCCTTATCCACTTCAATCCCTCTACTAGAGATTAATTGTCCTAATACAATGCCTTCTTTCATCATAAATTGACACTTCTCCCAATTAAGAACTAGGTTAGTGTCTTCACACCTTTGTAGCACAAGAGCAAGGTTAGAAAGACAATTATCGAAAGAGGAACCATAAATAGAAAAATCATCCATAAATACCTCCATGATTTCCTCTATGTACTCCGAGAAGATAGCCATCATGCACCTTTGAAAGGTGGTTGGGGCATTGCAAAGCCCAAACGGCATTCTCCTATAAGCAAACGTACCCCACGGGCACGTGAATGTGGTCTTCTCTTGATCGTCCGGATGTATCGGGATCTGAAAGAAACCACTATAACCGTCAAGATAGCAAAAGTGTGAGTGTTGTGCTAACCTCTCAAGCATTTGGTCGATGAAGGGTAGTGGGAAGTGGTCCTTCCTCCTTGCGTTGTTTAGCTTGCGGTAGTCTATGCACATCCTCCATCCTGTTACGGTTCGCGTAGGAATGAGCTCATTGTTCTTGTTGGTGATGACCGTCATTCCTCCCTTCTTTGGAACCACCTGTATGGGACTCACCCACTTGCTATCGGAGATAGGGTAGATGATACCTGCATCAAGTAGTTTAATAATTTCCTTCTTGACAACCTCCTTCATGGTCGGATTTAACCGCCTTTGAGGTTGTCGCGAAGTTCTAAAGTCTTCTTCCATTAGGATCTTATGCATGCATAGTGAAGGTTTGATTCCTACTAGATCCTCTATAGTGTAGCCTAAGGCTTTCCTATATTTCTTAAGAACAACCATAAGCTTACTATGTTCATCTATACTCAAATCGGAACTAATAATTACCGGAAAGGTAGAATTAGGTCCTAGAAATGCATACCTTAGATGTGCGGGAAGTGGCTTCAATTCCATCACTATAGGACTCTCTAATGGCTCTTGAGGAGTGTCCAATGCTTCCTTATAAGTCTCTAAGGATGTAGAAGTTGTTGGAGAAGAATCAAAAGAAGTGGTGGAAAGAACACAATTGCCTTCAGATTCACCCAAAATTACGGCTCCCCTGTTCCCTCCACGGCCGTGGTTTTGGGCGTGGAAATCAATTACGGTGCCTTTGTTTGTTCCACGGCCATGGTTTTGGCCATGTAACTTACTGGAGTCCTCTGAATAGCTGATTACGGTCATGTTGGGGGATTCCACGGCCGTGGAATAGCACGACTAGCCGTGATTTCTCACGTTTTCTGACCCATCGTAGAGTTTCTCAAATTCTTCTTCATACACTTCCTTTTGCTTCTCCAAAGCTTCAATTTCCTCATTGCATTCCTCTTCTTCCCCTATGTCCATAATGCTCATAGAGATCACCTTTTGCAAGGGATCTTTGAAGAGGATCGAACTTACCTCCTCTCTAGATAGCTCTTCGTCGTGGATGTTGAATATATCCTCGTCAAAAGCTGGTTCCTTCACCAAAGTGGAGAGAACGAACTCTACCTTTTCTTCTCCTATGTCGAAAGCGAGTCTAGCATTCTTGCAATCAACCATACAACCGGATGTTGCAAGAAACGGTCTTCCGAGTATGATCGGGACCGGACTATCTGCAGGAATGTCAAGCACAACAAAATCTATAGGAACATAGAACTTACCAAGCTTGACCGGGACGTATTCAACTATGCCGGCGGGATGAGTTATGGATCGATCCGCCATGTATAACGTCATCTTCACCGGTTTAGGTTCGCCTAAACCGATCTTCCTGCATAAGGCAAGCAGAATGATGCTCACGTTTGCTCCTAAATCACATAATGCATCATATGTGACATCTTCCACTCCTATGGGAAGACAAAACAACCCCGGATCCTTCAGCTTTGGGGGCATCTTTTTCTTCATTGTTTTAACGAGATCCGACGAATCCGAACTCATCTTGACCTCTCCAAAATCCTCTAATTTGCTCTTGTTAGAGAGGATCTCCTTTAAGAACTTCCCATAAGCTGGCATACCTACAATTGCATCAATGAAAGGTATATTAATATGCAGTTTGCTCAAGAGTTCAATAAACTTACCGAATTGTTTGTCTAGACGCGCTCTTGCTCTAGATTGCGGGAATGGTAGGGGAGGTTTGTAAGCTGGAGGAGGAATGTATATGTCTTCCTTCTCCTTCCCCTTCTCTTTCTCTTTCTCGACGGGAACTTCCACAAACTTAGGCTGCGGGTCGGTGGTTGTTGCTCCGCTCCTAGTTGTGATAGCCATCACCCTTCCTTTTGGGTTATCCTCCATCTTTCCTGGAAGTTTTCCTTGATTCCTAGGAACTTCCTCAGCATGGCTAAACATATGGTTTTCTAAAACCTTTTGAGCTTTATCAACCTTAGTAATGTGATTATCAACCTTGGTGATGTGACTCTCCAATCCTTGAAGCTTTCCCGAAATTGTTTCGAACATGGGATCGGGCTTCTCCTTCCCCGAAGTGCTGCCGCTATTAGATGCTTGTTCCTGACTTTTCAAAGGAATGGAAGAAGAAGAAGGTGGAGTTAGTGAATTTCCTGAATTGGGATAAGAATTACCGGAATTGTGTTGTTGGTTGGAACGCCAATTGTTGTTGTTTGAACCCCTACTGTTGTTCCAATTGTTCCGGTTGTTGTTCCGGTTGTTGCGGTTTGTGTTCTCATTCCCATTGTGGTTATTGTTGTTTCCTAAATAACCCACATCTTGCCCCTTTTGATTTGGAAAGTTAACCTTTATGACCTCCTTCAATTCTTTAATCTCGGAGTTGAGAGAAAAGATTTGAGTTTGAGCGGCTTGTGTTAGCTTTGCTCCTTGCTCCACTCGATTTGCTTCTACTTTCCGGTGAGAATACTTATTAATGACTCGGGCTTGCTTCTCAATGAAGTCCCAAGCGTCATCTTCCCTCATGTCCATGAACGTACCACATGAAAGGGATTGGAGCTTGAATTGTGTTTCCATATCTAGCCCCTTATAGTATATCTCCAATAGCTCCAATTTGGAAATGCCATGGTGTGGGCAATCCAATAGTAAATCCTGAAATCTTTCCCAAGATTGAAACAAACTTTCGTTAGATCTCATAGAAAATGCATTAATCTTACCTCTCAACTCCGCCATTTTAGATGGCGAAAAGAATTTGGTGAGGAACTCCGAAGAAAGATTCTCCCATGTGTCGAGTCTTCCATTTGGAAGAGCTTGATACCAAGATAAAGCTTTCCATTTCAAAGAGAAGAAGAATGGCTTGATCTTGTAGTTGTTGGTGGTTGCATTCTTTGGCTTCATTGTCTTCATCAAGATCTCAAAATTCTGTAAATGTTGGTGTGGAGATTCGCTACTCGTTCCTCCAAACTGACTTTGGCGAACGATGGTAATAACTTGTGGGTTGAAGCTAAACCCTTGCATATCATCAGCATCAAAGTTCACACCTAGACGGCGTGGTTGCTGAATTGGATCCATCCTTTGGCCAAGAGTTCTTGGCTCTTCATCTAAACGAGCGGCTCTCCGACCCCCAGCCGGGACACGATAGTTGGCAGCCGGTCTTGGATTAAATTGATTCATGTTGACCGTCGGATTAAGATCTTCAAGTGATGGTATGGAAGAGTCGCTATCCTCATCGGATGAGTTGGCTCTAACCAATCTTGTTAGTTTCCTCCTCTCCTTCTTCTTGAGGTCGCTCAATTCCAGCCTCATTTGGAACATCATATCCATTAGCTCATCAATTTTCGATTGATGACGGTCCGATTCTTCCTTGCGAGTCTTCTCGCTCCATCTAAGTTGAGCTTCGGATTCCGCTAACTCTGTTTGATAATCCCGATCCTTTTCTTCAACCATCTTTCTTTCTTTGAGCTTCTTCCTCAAAGTCTTCTCAAGTTCTTGATCAAGAGGTAAGAGGTCCTTTTTGTTCCTAGACCTACACATATACCTAAAGTAACCTGCAAATATCACTCAAGAGAGATATCAAATAACAAGAGCAAGCTCCCAAGCTTGACAACCGGTAACCGAATTCGGCCTAAACCAAATCCCCGGCAACGGCGCCAAAAACTTGTTCGCCACTTAGCATGTGTGCAAGCTTTAAATTTATAAAACTAGAAACAAGCAAGCGAACCCGCAGTGTACGGATCGGCGTAGTAAAGCAAGAATTCCAGAGTATCGAACACAGGGATTTGGGGGAACAAATTCAGTTGTAAAGTTATCAAGCAAGTAAAAGGGTAAAGCTTTGCAAATATATTGGGAAAACAGAAACCCTAAAGATTCAGGTGTCTAATTGTTGCAATCGATTCAAGATATACTAAAGAACTAAGGACAGAGTTAAGAGTTGCAAAGGTATACTAAGGTAAAGCAATGTACGGTGAAGTTCCAAGGCTTTATATGACTTATCTAAAGGCACTCTCTATAAAGGTTGTTGTGGCTTCAGTATAGAAAGGATCTAAAGACAAGAATTAATCTCAAATACCCAAACTTATAACCCAAGGATCAAGACTAACTAAACCGATTAAGGTTGTGACACTCGAAATCGAAGTAGAGGTTGTTGAGGCTTCACTACTACCTAGAAAAGGGTAAACCTAGACTAGATTAAAGCTAATCTTTAACATTGGATCAAAGTAAAAGCAAAGTTCGTAAACTAGTATAAATTACGGGCAGATCTTGAGTGCCACGGCCGTGGAACCTCAAGAACAGACCGTGATTTTGGTTCGTCGGTGAAATCTCTCTAAGTCTCAGGGTCCAATCTGTTTACGATCAATCTATCATCATCTAAGCCACAACTATCAACCCTTCACCTTAGAATCGCTAAAGGGTTTTAGCCAATAACCTTCATTATAATATCAAAAGCAAGTTTAAGAAGAATGAAAGATGAAAACCTTCGAAAACCTCAATAAAACTTAAATCAATCTTAGATCCACAGACAACGATGATTATGTATATCAGATTTGGAACAAACACAAACCAATAACAATCCTTGATAAGAAGGAAGAACGGGATGTCAATCCGTCTTCTAATCAAACCTAAGAACAAAGGGCGTAACTTCCGCCACAAGCAACTCCAAATCTTCAAACCCTCGCGAATCACGTTGCAAGCGCAAATCTCCGGACGTCCAATCCAGCCCTAAGCGCGTGTAAGCCGAAATTAGTGAGCGTAAGCGGAGGTCCCGAATTCTCTCTCTTCCAGCCCTTTTATAAGGAAGGATCAAATAACCGTCCGGCCCATATGCGTAAATGATGTGTTAATATCTTATTCGTCAAAAGATCGCCTAAATCACAGTTTCATGGAGTTCCACGGCCGTGGTTTAGAGCGTGGAAGTGGATTACGGTTCTTCATGATTTCCACGACCGTACTTTATACCGTGTAACTCTCTGGAATACTCCACGTTCATGTTGACAAGACCCACGGCCGTGGTTTTGGGCGTGGACTTCTCTACAACCGTATTTTAGAGCGTGGAAGTGTAAATTGCTTGTGGTTTCCTTTGTGTCGTGCCATTCCTCATCCTAGCATCTCCCTTGGCTTCTTTGATGTGTCCTTAATCCTTGGATGTGCTCAAATCTTCTCCTTTCTCTCTCAATTCGTTCGGTTTTAGCTCTTATTCACCTATAATCAACACAAAGCTTATGTAGACCTCTATATCGACAATATAGACAAACTAGCTAACAATTGCTTCAATGCCTTGTCAATGAACACTATAATGGATGAAAAACAACTAGAAAAAGTGCCTAGAATATTGCAATATTTCATGCTAACATCCAGCTCTACCGAGAGATGACAAGACTTCCCATACACAAGGTTGTATGGTGTTGTGCCGATGGGAATCTTCTATGCTGTCCTATACGCCCATAATGCGTCATATAGCTTTAAAGACCAATCATTCCTTGTTTTTGACACCTTCTTCTCAAGGATACCTTTGATCTCTCTATTTGAAATCTCCACATGTCTACTTGTTTGCGGATGGTAGGGAGTGGCGATCTTATGAGTCACCCCATACTTGGCTAGTAGAGGTTCGAATCGTCGGGGTATGAAGTATGAAACTCCGTCACTAATGATGGTTCGTGGTGTCCCAAACCTTGGGAAAATAGTTCTATTAAAGAACTTGACAACCACCATAGCATCATTAGTTGGAGAGGCAATAGCTTCAACCCATCTCAAAACATAATCTACAGCGAGAAGTATGTATTGGTTTCCGCAAGATGATGGGAATGGTCCCACAAAATCAACTCCCCAAACGTCAAAGATTTCCACCTCTTGAATGTTGTTGAGAGGCATCTTGTTTCTCCTAGATATATTTCCTGTTCTTTGACAAGCGTCGCAACAAGAAACAAAAGTTTGCACATCCTTAAATAAAGTAGGCCAAAAGAATCCGGATTGCAATACCTTAGCGCTAGTTTTATGGGAACTAGAGTGTCCTCCACAAGGAAGTGAATGACAATGACGAATGAAACTTTGAATTTCGTCTTCCGGCACACATCTCTTAATGATGCCGTCGGGATCTATCTTGAAGAGTAGAGGTTCATTCCAATGGTATTGGTGGAAATCCCTAAAGAACTTCTTTCTTTGTGCATAGGATAGTCCGGGAGGTATTTCCTGGCAAACCAAGAAATTTACAAAATTAGCAAACCAAGATTTGTTACCTCTAGAAATCTTGTCGATACACTCTTCCATGATGTGTAAGTGCTCATCTGGGAAGGAGTCATCGATGGGTAGGTCGTCGCCGTCGGTGTGTGGTAGACGACTTAGGTGATCCGCAACAGAATTTTCGGAACCTTTCTTGTCCCGAATCTCTAGATCGAATTCTTGAAGAAGAAGAATCCATCTAATCAGCCTTGGCTTTGCATCCTTCTTGGCCAGCAAATACCGTATTGCTGAGTGGTCCGTGTATACAATCACCTTCAGTCCTACAAGATAAGAACGAACTTTTCAAAAGCATATACAACGGCTAAAAATTCTTTTTCAGTTGTGGCGTAGTTGAGATGCGCTTCATCTAGCGTCTTGCTAGCATAATAGATGGCATGAGTGCGGCCTTCCTTCTTTTGTCCAAGCACCGCTCCAGCAGTTACTTCACTCGCATCACACATAACCTCGAATGGAAGATTCCAATCCGGAGGATGGGTTATCGGGGCTGAGATGAGAGCTTCTCTAATCTTATAGAAAGCATCTAAACATTCATGCGAAAAATCAAAAACAACATCCTTCATCAATAGATTAGTTAGTGGTTTTGAAATTTTCAAGAAGTCTTTGATGAATCTCCTATAAAACCCTGCATGTCCTAGGAAACTTCTTATCCCCTTCACCGAAGATGGATGAGGAAGCTTCTCTATCGTCTCTATCTTAGCCTTGTCAACTTCGATCCCTCTATTAGAGATCAAATGTCCTAGCACAATGACTTCCTTAACCATGAATTGACACTTCTCCCAATTTAGAACAAGGTTAGTGTCTTCACGTCTTTGCAAAACAAGAGAAAGGTTAGCAAGACAATTGTCAAATGAGGAACCATAAACTGAAAAATCGTCCATAAAAACCTCCATGATTTCGTCAATATATTCCAAGAAGATGGCCATCATACACCTTTGAAAGGTGGCTAGAGCGTTACAAAGTCCGAATGACATCCTCCTATAAGAAAACGTACCCCATGGGCACGTGAATGTGGTCTTCTCTTGATTGTCCGGGTGAATCGGAATCTGAAAGAAACCACTATAACTGTCAAGGTAATAAAAGTAGGAGTGTTGTGCTAACCTTTCAAGCATTTGATCTATGAATGGTAGTGGGAAGTGATCCTTCCTAGTTGCATTGTTCAGGTTGCGGTAGTCAATGCACATCCTACAACCCGTCACGGTTCTCGTTAGAATGAGTTTGTTGTTCTTGTTGGTCACAACAGTCATTCCTCCCTTCTTTGGGACGACTTGAACGGGGCTCACCCACTTGCTATCGGAGATAGGATAGATGATACATGCATCAAGTAACTTAAGGATTTCCTTCTTCACGACCTCTTTCATGACCGGGTTTAATCGTCTTTGAGTTGTCGTGAAGGCTTGTAATCCTCCTCCATTAGAATCTTCTGCATACATAAAGATGGTTTTATTCCTACAAGATCCTCTATGGTATAGCCTAAAGATTTCCTATGTTTCCTCAAAACATCCATAAGTTTCTCATGTTCATCTTCCTTTAAATCGGAACTAACAATAACGGGAAAAGTAGAATTAGTTCCAAGAAAAGCATACCGAAGATGTGTGGAAAGTGGCTTCAATTCCAAAGCTATTGATGCCTTTGATGTGGCTTGAGGCTTGCTCGATGCTTCCTTAGAGGTCTCTAAGGATGTGGCAGTAGTGGAAGAAGACTCAAGAGTGGTTGTACGAAAGACGGAATTGTTCTAAGAATTTCCCAAAACCACGGCACACTTGTTACTTCCACGGTCGTGGCTTAGGGCGTGGAACTCTCTAATGTTCTCGAAATAACACTCTACGGGTTGAATTTGTGGAACCACGGTCGTGGAATAGCACGACTGGCTGTGGTTTCTTCTGTTTTCCGAGCCATCATAGAATTTCTCGAACTCTTCATCTTGTACCTCTTTTAGCTTCTCCAAAGCTTCAATCTCAGCATTGCAATCCTCTTCTTCTCCCTTTTCCATGATGCTCATGGTTATGACCTTTTGCAATGGATCTTTAAACAAGATCGAACTTACTTCCTCTCTAGACGCCTCTTTGTCATAGATGTTGAACATATCCTCTCCAAGTGCAGGCTCTTTCACCAAGGTTGAGAGAACAAATTCAACCTTCTCTTCTCCTATTTTGAAGGCTAGTCTAGCGTTCTTGCAATCCACCATACAACCGGAGGTTGCAAGAAATGGTCTCCTGAGTATGATCGGGACCGGACAATCTACAGGAATTTCAAGCACAACAAAATCTATAGGAATATAGAATTTACCGAGCTTGATTGGGACGTCTTCAATGATACCTACAGGTCGAGTTATGGATCGATCCGCCATGTACAACGTCATCTTCACCGGTTTAGGCTCACCTAAACCGATCTTCCTACACAAAGCAAGCGGGATGATGCTTACGCTTGCTCCTAAGTCACAAAGAGCATCATATGTGACTTCACCAACTCCTATTAGAATACAAAATGACCCCGGATCTCTCAGCTTTGGGGGCATCTTCTCCATCATTGTTTTGATGAGCTCCGAAGATTCCGAACTCATCTTGACTTCTCCATAGTGTTTCAGCTTCCTCTTGTTAGAGAGGATCTCTTTTAAGAACTTCCCGTAAGCGAGCATACCTATAATAGCGTCAATAAAAGGTATGTTAATATGCAGTTTGCTCATTAGATCAATGAACTTACCGAATTGCTTGTCTAGAAGCGCTCTTGCTCTAGATTGCGGGAACGGTAGAGGAGGTTTGTAAGCTGGAGGAGGAACATAAACATCTTCCTTCTCCTTCTCCTTATCTTTTCCTTTCTCAACGGGGACTTCTACAAACTTGGGCTACGGATCGGTGGTTGTTACACCACTCTTAGTAGTAATCGCCATCACTCTTCCTTTCGGGTTGTCCTCCGTCTTTCCGGGAAGCTTCCCTTGATCTCTAGGAACTTTTCCGGCCTTGCTGAACACTTGCTTTTCTAAGGCTTTTTGTGCCTTATCAAACGAAGTGATGTGATTCTCTAGTCCTTGGAGCTTTCCTAAGATTGTCTCCATCATAGCATCATGCTTATCCTTCTCCGGCTTGCCCGAGCCATTCGAAGTTTGACCCTGGCTTTTCAAAGGAGTAGAAGAAGATGGAGGTGTTAGTGAATTGTCATTTAGCGAATAGGAATTACCGTAGTTTTGTCGGTTGGATCTCCAATTGTTGTTGTTGGAGTTCCTATTGTTGTTTTTGTTCTAGTTATTGTTCCGATAGTTGTTCCTATTGTCATGGTTGTTATCCCTCCCTAGGTAGCCAGTTTCTTGCTCCTTTGTCTTTTGAAGGCCAGCCCTTATGACTTCCTTCAACTCTTTGATTTCATTGTTGAGGGAAAATATTTGATCTTGTGCAGCTTGAGTCAACTTTACTCCCGGATCTCCTTGTTTCCGATTACTAGGATCCACCTTTCGATGGGAATACTTCTCAATCACTTGGGCTTGCTTCTCAATGAAGTCCCAAGCGTCATCTTCTCTCATGTCCATGAATGTACCACAAGAAAGAGATTGGAGTTTGAATTGTGTCTTTATATCCAATCCTTTGTAGTAGATCTCCAACAACTCTAGCTTTGAAATGCCACGGTGTGGGTAATCCAATAGAACATCCTGAAACCTTTCCCAAGATTGAAACAAACTTTCGTTAGGTTTCATAGAAAAAGCATTAATCTTACCTCTCAACTCCGCCGTCTTGGATGGCAGAAAGAACTTGGTAAGGAACTCCGAAGATAAATCCTCCCATGTGTTAAGTCTTTCAGCCGGAAGAGCTTGATAACAAGACAAAGCCTTGTTCTTCAAAGAGAAGAAGAACGGTTTTATCTTGTAGTTGTTGTTGACAACCCTCTTTGGCTTCAATGTCTCCATAAGAATCTCAAAATTCTGTAAGTGTTGGTGTGGAGATTCAGCACTCATTCCACCAAATTGGCTTTGGCGAACCATGGTAATAACTTGCGGGCTAGACCCGAAATCTTGGACGTCTTCACCTCCGAAATTCACACCTAAACGGCGTGGTTGCTTAATTGGATTCATCCGTTGTCCAAGGGTTCGTGGTTCATCCCCTCCATCAGCGGCTCTCACATCTCAAACGGGAATGCGAGGATCAACATGTGGTCTAGGATGGTCACGAACTGGATGGATTATTGGTGCAATATCCTTTAGGTCCGGCATGTCATCATCGTCGGATGATTCAGCAGTAGATTTCTTAGCTTTCTTCTTCTTAGCATCATTCCTCCCTAGTTTCATGTCTAGAATCATTGCTCGAAGCTCATCTATTTGAAACTGATTGCGTTCCTTTTCCTCCAAGCGAGCCTTCTCGCTCAAAAGGAGTTGCGTTCGAGCTTCATCCAACTCCTCTTGGATGTTCCTCTCATTATTTTCAGCCATCTTTTTCTCTTTCAACTTTCTTCTCAAAGTTTCCTCAAGTTCGGGATCAAAAAGAACTAGATCTTTGGTAGATCTAGTCTTTCGCATATACCTAAAGAATCTGCAAAAATCACTCAAAAAGACTAATCAAATCACAAGAGCAAAAGCTCCCAAGCTCGACAACCCAGAGCCAAATTTAGCCTAAACCAAATCCCCGGCAACGGCGCCAAAAACTTGTTCGCCTCAAAGTGTGCGTGCAAATAAGCTTTAAATTTATAAAACTGAAATTGAGCAAAAGCGAACCCGCAGTGTACGGATCGGCGTAGTAAAGAAATAATTCCTGAGTATCGAACTCAGGGATTTTGGGGGAACAAAATTAGTTCACAAATTATCGAGCAAGTAAAGTATAGAAGCTTTGAAAATATTGGGAAAACAGCAATCCTAAAGATCCAAGTATCAATTATGGCAATCGATTCAAGATATTCTAAAGATATAAGGACAGAGTCAGGGTTGCAAAGGTATATCTAATGTAAGGTTATGTACGGTGAAGTTCCAAACCTATATGTCTCACTCAAGGACCCTCTCTATAAAGGTTGTTGAGGCTGCAATATAAATAGGATCAAAGGATAATAATTACTCTCAGATACTCAGGCCCAAACCCAAGGGAATCAAAGACAAGCCAAAACGGTTAAGGTTGTGACACTCAAAACCGAAATAGAGGATGTTGAGTCTCACTACTACCTAGGAAAGGTAAGCCAAGGCTAGGTTAGGGCAAATCTCTAACTTTGGATCAAAGCAAAAGCAAAAGTCGTACAACAAAGGAAATCACGGCTAGATCTTGAAGAACCGCGTCCGTGGTTTTCAAGAACAGACCGTGGAAAAGGTTGTCGTCGAGGTTTATCGCACTCTGAGGGTCCAATCTGTTTACGATCAATCTATCATTATCTAAGCCACAACTATCAACCCTTCACCTTAGAATTGCTAAAGGTTTTTAGCCAATAACCATCATCACTGAATCAAATATCAAATTAAGAAGAGAAAAAGGTAAAATCCTCGAAAACTCAATAAAAACTAAACAATCAATCTCAAATCCAAACAACCAATGTTTGTGTTTAATGAATGCGGAATAGAAATCCTCACAACAATCTTAAGAAACAATGAAGAACGGGATGTCAACCCGTCTCCAAATGTAAACCCTAAGATTTTCTCGAAGTACACAATCTTCAAATCGCGTCTTTCTCGGAATCTTCCAAAGCAATGATCCAAAATCTCTCTCTTCGGGTATAAACCGCCGTAAATGCAAGCGTATGCGAACCTCCCATTATCTCCCGCCTTCAGCCTTCTTATAGGGAAAAAATAGGGTTAAGAGAAAGCCCAATAACTATTGCTGACGTGGAGAATATGACACGTGGCAACGTCATGGAAATCACGGTCTAGTGTATCATTCCACGGCCGTGGTTTATGACATGGAATCCTCTGATGTTCTTCGAAATTACCTTGCACGAACTCAATGTATAACCACGGTCGTGGTTTAGGTCGTGGAACTCAAAAGCCTTTGTTTCGTAAAGTTCTCAAATCATGCTCCTTCCTTAACTTCTCCAAAGCATCTCCTTGACATCTAGCACGATCTAATACTTCATTCCCTTCATATATGCTCCAATTCTAGCCTTTATTCACCTATAAACATAACAAAGCTTGTGTAGATCTCTATATCGACAAAATAGGTGAATGTGCTCATAAATGCTTCAATCTCATATCCATGTACACATTTAGAAGGGAAAAACAATCAAAACAAGTGCCTAAAATATAGTCATATTTCATGTTATCATCTAGCACGTGCATTTTCTCTCTCCTTAATTAGAGCATCATCAACACATTTACATATACATACACCAACAAACGTCTAGGAAGATCAACACAAGACCAAGCTTGTGGATTCCTAAGCTAAAGAAGAAGGAAGACAAAAAAGAGAGAAGAGGAACTCACCACTACATACATCTAAATCAACCACAACAAGTTGCCTTTCCAACCTCTATAACCAGCCACAACAACATCAAACCATCAACAACCATAGAAGCATCAACCTCATCCAAGATCACTCCCGAAGACTAACACTTACAAGAAAGCCATAGGAGAAACTAAGGAGAGAAAAAGAAGAAAGAAGAAGAATGTGGGAGCTGAAGCTGAAGAAAGGAAACCATCATCTAGAAGATGAAGAAGGAAATTTATAGGAGAAGAAAAGCAAAAGAAGAAAGCAAGATGGTCAACAAAACTGGCGCCCACCCTACAAAAATGCAAGGGCGGGTCATCATAACCGTGGGGGCGGCACCGCACCTACGGTGAACAAAACTGCAGGGGCGGTTCCCTATAAACCTAAGGCTCTTACATCAAGATCCAATTTCAAAAGCATCCATTGTTTTCCAGTCTTCTTGTTTCTCATAGAGTGGACAATTTCATGCATGAGAACAATACTGTCTTGGATCAGGCGGCCCGGAATAAGGTTGCCTTGTGTGGGGCCCACAAAACGACCAATAATACTCTACATATGCTGGACAAGCACCTTAAAGATAACCTTATAACTCACATTGCATAAAGCTATGGGTCTGAACTGACTGATAACCTATGGTTTTCCAACCTTAGTGATAGGTGATGGAATCACTATCAATTAGGATAGTTTTAGCGTCTTTTTATTGTCTTAGAGTCGGTATGTGCCGCTAACATCTTTATCCAGAAGAAGAAGTCCAAAAGAAGAAAAAGAGATGTTAGAAGCACTTGGGAGTTGAAGATCATTCACGAAGACAAGCTTCTATTGCCATATTGCCCCGCGGAGAAGTGTCACCGCCTTGCGGGTGGCACTACACTCCGGAACACAGCCTGAGTCTTCGCCAGCGCCAAGAACTAGCATGTCACCGCCCCTGCAGGCACCCTTGGACGCCCCTGCGGTGACTTACCCTGAAGAAGCGAAGCTGGCGTCCCTGCGCCTCTGCCTGCGGACCAACCAGCGGAGCTGTGGAGCTGAAGAGCCAATGTTACCGCCCCTGCGGTGACATTGGGCCGCCCCTGTGGCTCAACATCAGAAGCGACAGATAGATGAAGAGTTAGACGTTTGAGAGCATTAAAGACCCGCCCCTGCGGGAGTGCCAAGCCGCCCCTGCAGTCAAGAAGAAAATCAAGCGTTTCTGCCTAAACCGCCCCTGCGGCTCTGCAAGCCCGCCCCCGCGGTTTAGCACTAGAGGACTTTACTCCAGCTGTTTGCACCACCTTTATGGCATTAAAGGTGGATGTTTAGGACAACCATTTACTCCCATTTAGTGTAAATTTTAGTATAAATAGGGTCATGGCTGATTGCTAGAATCATCCATCATTTTCCCACTTAAGCTCTATTTTCCCTTACTTCCAAGTGTAATGAGTTTCTAAGTTTCCTTGCTACATTGAGTTGTTTTGAGGCTGCATTGCTGCTTTGGTTGTAAGTCTTTATCAATATAAGTATTATTCAGTCATATGTATTGTATTC
The DNA here is from genome assembly GCA_033239045.1 of Fagopyrum esculentum. Lineage (NCBI taxonomy): Eukaryota > Viridiplantae > Streptophyta > Magnoliopsida > Caryophyllales > Polygonaceae > Fagopyrum > Fagopyrum esculentum. Next base: position 30,543,328 of record BSUD01000005.1, on the reverse strand, counting down.
CTTGAGCTTTAATTTATGTTTGCATGTTTCTTACCACTTAGATTGATCACCTTAAGTGTCTAATTGCATACAAAGAACTAGGATTAATTGACTCCGGGTTCAGGTCCTTAATCTAGTAGTAACCCTTTAGGTGAAAGCTGGTTGTAATCTATTAAAGCAAAAGGAATATAATTATAAAGAAAGTTTAAATGGTGTTTATGCTTTCTTTGTATCTCTTTGTCTTTGTTAAAATGCTAACTTTTGCTTTGATCTTGTAGGTTTACGGATCACTAAACTTATTAAGTTGTGTTGATGCCGGTTGGCTCAACACATATTTAAGATCAAGACGAGACATTGATGAATAACTTATAAAAAGAATCAACCAAAGTAGTGTGCATGCTAAGACTCAACCTAGTGTAGCTATTTTCTCCACTCTATTATCTCATCTTTACCTGTTATCGTTGTGCTTTTGTCTTGTTCGTTACAAATCCAACCCCCCCCCCCC
>BSUD01000005.1:30503907-30542612 GCA_033239045.1 Fagopyrum esculentum | reverse complement strand
CCCCCCCCCCAAATTTGGTTACATTTATCGATAATTGAACTTAATCATTACTTGACAAAGCTCTCTTGGGATCGACCCTTACTTGCACAATACAAACCAACTAGTGTAACGTTAGGCAATTACTTTGACTTAAGCTAAAAGACAACGACCTTAGGATTTTAGCCTTGTCACTTACCAATAAGAGATATGAGGGTAACGTTGTTACTCTAGATATAACTTCTTACTAGTGAAGAAGAGCGAAACCTCCTCCATGATTGAAGTTCCGACAATACTCCAACACTTCTGGTAGAATACTAGTTGAAACCCGTTCGCTCCGGGGGATTTATAGGCATTCATGCTCTTGTTAGTATTCCAAACCTCTTCCTAATCAATAGGTCTAACTGTATTAGAACAATCACTATCCTCGAGACCAGTAACTCTAAGGTATTAATATGACTGGCGTGAAAAGGCATAGATTTGTCGAAGTTGCAGAGTTTTTTGAAGAACTCCACCACATGACTCTCCAGTTTCTCCTCATCATCCTCCCAATTCCCCTCATTCATCATTAGCCCCGTAACTCTGTTACGATTTCTTCTAATCACGGTTGAGGTGTGGAAAAAGGAAGTATTCTCGTCACCATGCTCTAACCACTAATCCCGAGACTTGTAAAACCATATGATCTCCTCTTGCTCAAGAATGCTTTCCACTTTTGGCTTAAGATTTGTTTATCAGCAAGCACTCTATCAGATCTACTATGACTTAGTCTTTCTTGGATCATAGTGAGATTCTCTAAAGCTTCTTGTTTCTTGCGGAAAACATTTCCAAAAACAAACCTCACTAGTACAAAGACCCCCCCCCCCAGACCTCGTTTATGTTTGAGCAGTTTGGAAGAACCGATATCAGAGATATTTTCGGACCACGGTTACAACTTTAACCACGGACAATTGAATTTTTGTATGGTTATTAGAGGTAACTGGGTTATAATGTTGATTTTTTGGACAATAACACGGTTATTATTAAGAACCGTAGTAATACCACATTTTTCGGACCCCGGTTATTTAATAACCGTGGTATATATAGCCCTTCCAACGACGTCGTTTTAATTAAAAAAAACCTAAAAATGCTCAGTTACCTTTCAACCACATCCCCGTTTCGACCACATCCCCGCTCCTCAGACCTCAATAACCCCAGCCTTAGAATTTCGATCGACCACATACATCCGCACTCCTCAGTTACTCGATCGACCACAACCCATCTAAAGAGAGATGCTCACTCTTTGGCCGAACGTTTTTTCGTTCGGTTGAAGTGTTTCTCATCCTTATCATCTTTCGTGTGTGTTTTGGACCTCCGATTTGGATTAGGGTTGCTGCAAGGGGGATCGTCTTTGATCGATTTGGGGGGTTTTTTTTCGGCGATCGACTGTGACGAAGAAGGTGCGACAGACTGGTTCAAAATAGACCGGCAATTCGGCAATCGGCGCCTCTCCTCAGTCTTCTTAAGTGTCACCCTTAAGTCTTCGACCTTCGCGCCGAGTTCGTCTCGTCCGTATGTCTATTTGATTGATCAGCATTATTCATTCTTAGCTTCATTCATTAGTCATTGTGCTTGCAAAAAGCCGATTGATTAATCATGGTTATTCTTCTTAATATGTCTTTGACCTATTAGGTATTGATTGGTTGGATAATTTCATCGGTGCATAATGAGTTGTGTGAGGATAAGATTAATGAGTTATGGAAGGAAGCTTTCCTCAAATCATACAAAGCAATGTATAAAGAGATCAAGTCTTCTCCTAATATTAACAGCAATTGCAGCGGAAGCACAGCAGTTACTATTATCAAACAGGTGAATTGGCGAATCCTCTCCTCTTTTCCTTCGGCTATAGAATCACAGTAATCCTTATTTGCTAGCTGATTAATTTCCATGGTAAAAACCTTTTTATGGGAAACATCGGGGATTCACGAGCAATATTGGGATTTCAAGATATAGACGGCTCCTTGGTTGCAATTCAATTGACTGTTGATTTGAAGCCAGATTTGCCGAGTATGTGAAAAGTGTCAATCAGTTCAGTATACCTCTACTCCTGTTATAATAATTAAGTGATGTTATTTGTATGATTTCTTATAGGAGAAGCTGCAAGAATAAAACGTTGTAAAGGTAGGGTGTTTGGTTTAGAAGACGAACTTGAAGTGGCAAGAGTTTGGTAGCGATTGTATGATGCTCCCGGTCTAGCAATGGCTCGAGCATTTGGAAATTTTTCTGTGAAAGACTGTGGTGTTATTTCTAAACCTGAATTCACTCACAGGACACTCACTGAGAGTGATCAGTTTCTTGTTCTTGCTACATATGTGGTATATAACATGTTAGGCTTGGCGACTGATTGATGATTTTCTAGATTTGGGCAATTCTGAAGTATTTGAGACGAATTAGGGATTCGACAAGGGAGATCTTCTTTGATTATGAAGTTTTCTGGAAATTATGAAGTCTACGATTGTCTTGAACTGCTACTGTCTTGAAGACTAAGTGTATCTTCTATGTTTTCCATTTGGGGTTTACGTTCTTTTTTTTTGTGTGTGTGTTCATGTAGCTCAAATGGTGCCATTCAAGGGTGAGAACAAGATAATTTGTATTCCAGTTGTGGTTGCGGTAAGTTATTTCTATACAGGAATGATTTACAATACTATTAAGATGTCATGCATATATTGTAAACATATACTGTATAGAGTGTCAATGTTGCACATTTGGTGAAAGTCACTATTAAGATCTATATAAGCAGTTGGGTTGGGTATTTGCAAGTCTGAAACTACCTCAAAAGAATATGCCCAAAATATTGTTTATGCTTAATGTTCCCCGTGTTATGCAGGTTGTATCTCCTTCCCCCCCTTCAGATAAGATAGGAATCAACTTTGTACAAAGGGAGAAAGAGGAAATAGTCCCCATGAAGAGCATGAAAATGGATTGGGTTCCGTATATCTCCCTAGAGAACAAGTACTTGTGCATGTTTTATTACACAGGTTGTGCTTGCCTGATTTCATCTTGCTTTTTTTTTTACCTCCTAATCGATGTTCAATTAAACATAATCTTCTCTTTCAGGGAATGCATGGTTGAGAAACTCAAGTCAGAGATTTTTATCCTCCGTTGCAACCAAAGAAGGTAGTTTTGAGAAGGGCTATGTTAACTAATTCCCTTGATCTAATAAGTTGCGCATATTATAAATTTGTTTGTTAAATGTCCTTCAATGTTGAATAATAATAATGATTGATCTCTGGAGATAATTGTCCAAATGCAAGTGAATTAGTAAGATGTAATTTTCCTTGTGTAACCATATTACTATTTGCATGTTTTTATGGCTAAATAACAAATATCTTTATGTTTGATTGACCGTTGGACTCTTTTTTTGCACTTGTGTTTTATGATGGAGCTGAGAAAGTTTTTTTTTTCTGGTGAGCATTTCTTATAATGAACTCGAACAGAGCTCTTGTAGAAAAGGATTCAAGAATTGTATATTTCCCAGTATAAAATGATCTTGTTTTGGATCAACTTAGTTAACATAAATTCCTCTTGAGTTACTTTATGATCTTCTTTTATATGTTGGTGAGAAGAGATGAGAACTATGTCCTGATGTGTATTATGGATTTATGATTTTATTGCAGGTTAACGATGAAACTTTTAAAAGAGATGAGAACTATGTCCTAGTCGATTTGCTCTCACTCAGTCTTACCAGCAGCTTGGCCAACGGTTGTTCTTCTTCTCCTCTTCAGTTTTCATTCTTCCAGCAAGGAAGCAACTCAACAACTCAGCAGGTAAGATCTTCAACTTCGAAATTGTTGACTTTATTTATGTCTGATTGAACGCTTGAGTGAGTAATCGATCAAAATTTTTATATTGCTGAATTTAGGTGAACATATAGGGATTATCTTATACTGGTTCTGTTAGGTTGAACTTCAAGCATGAATTTGAGCATGAGTTCTATATTGTTGAATTTAGTTGAACTTATAGTGGTTTTATTATGTTGAACTTTAATCATCAATCTGAATCTGAGCATCAACACGAGTCATATATATTTCTAAGCATGAATTTGTCTAAAAATGAATATGAATCCGAGTATGTTGAACTTAAGCATCAATCTGAATCTGAATATCGTTTGGATTTTTTGTATATATAAATCAAGACTCTACGAAATCCAAATCTTTATATAGGAGACAATTTTGGAAATCACAATTCACATATCCATGGAGAGGAAAGGACAAGAAACAAGTGGGGAAGTAGGAAGAAGAAGAAGGGTCCCACCAAAATATTTGCAAAGATCACATGAAAATACGATCCATCTGAGGGATCGTCGGCTCTGAGGGAAATCCCCGTTGTGATTATGTCATCGGAGAACATTTTAACTCGTATAGATAGGTAAGACTATATATTTGGGTTATCCTACTGGCTTATGATAATGAACAGATTGTTCAATTGGCATGTTGAGGTTGTATTTGCGTAGTCTAATGGCGTGCACATATCTAGTTTAGTATTGAAACCTCTATGTTGTTGAATATATGAAATGTTTGAGGTAGAATTTGAGCTGCACTGTAGGATGTAAATCTTAGCCATGAGACAGCTATATGTAATTTTGAGCTGTAAGTACAGGATTATAATGGTTGAGCATGTATTTTTTACATTAATAAGGAGTGTTTGGACTTTAGAGAGTATCAATCTTGTTATTTTTCAGGTTCTTCATTGTTTCCCTTTTGTAATATAGTTGGGACATGTTAAACTGAACGCTTCTTTTAAAGATTTTAGGCAATCAGTGATTTTCCATCTTTCAAGTGACAACATTTGCAATATTGTTATTTTTTACACTTGCAGCCACGGTTCTTTAAACCGTGGTGTTTTTTTAAAAAAAAAATTAGAAATGGGACCACGGTTATTTAAAATAACCGTGGTCCGACGTGCTTTTTTTTAAAAAAAAAAATTAAAACTGGTACCTCGGTAATTTAAAATAACCGTGGTCCGACGTGTTTTTTTAAAAAAAATAGAACTAGGACCACGGTTGTTTAAAATAACCGTGGTCTGAAATTTTGTTACCACGGTGACAATTTACGAGGTCCGAGTAGATTTACCTCGCTCCCGTTAACCATGCTTTGAAAACCGGGGTCTCATGTACAAAAAAAATTGGGGTTTACAACCCCTCTTTGTACTAGTGCCTATTCCAGTTAAGAGAAAACTTAAGAGAAGGGAGAGCTATACTTACCTCCGGATTTAGAGCCCACCAAGTCTCGACCATGGGTTCACAATCCTTACGAGTCATCCAAGTTTCTTCAAACCTGAAGGGTCTTCTCCCTCTCTTACGGACGATGGAAGACTTCAAGTTAAGTAGAATGGGGGAATGATCCGAAGAGAAATGTGCTAGATGTCTGACTTGAGCATTAGGCAATAACAAACACCCATTCTAGTTCAAGAAAACTCGGTCTAGTCTCATAAGAACATTATTCCTATTTGACTTCTCGTCATCCCAAGTGAAATCAGCCCCCGTGTAACCAAGATCAATCAAACCGTGGTTAAGAATAAGATCATTAAACGTAGACGAGTCTGCATGGAGTTTACCTGAACCACCCTGACGTTCATTGTAAGAGCCTAGTTGCTGAGTTGCTAAGAGTGTGAGCTGAGGACCTGGTTTAAGCATGCACCGCCCCTGCATGACCCAGTGGCCACCCCTGCGGTTTGCCTTGGCCGCACCTGCGCCTCACAGGGTCCGCCCCTGCGGCTTTGTGTGGTTGCAGTTGTCTTTGTTGATCCGTTGACTCGTGCTTTACCCTTTTCCTCCCTTTATAAGCTCCTTCTCTTTCCTTCTGACGAGGGTTCTTCTTTTGCAGCTCCATCTCTCTCCCTACGTTCATCTTCTCCTCTCTTCTTCCTTTGGATCTCTTCTTGAGATTGGTTGAGTTTTGTGTGAGTTTGAGAGCTTATATGCTTGGCTTGGTTGTTGATTGTTTCTGGTTGATGTTGTTGTGCCTGGTTGAGCCAGCTTGGAGCTCTTGGTGAGAGTTCTGCTTGGTATAGGTTCAGCTTGGTAAGCTTTCATGGCTTCTTTCCTTTCTTTCTTCATTCTTCCATCTTCTTCCATGTTCTCTTCTTCTAGCTTAGATTTCCTTAGGTTTGGATCTTGTTCCAGCCATGATTGGCATATGTTAATGTATATATATGTATGTTTATGCATGTATGTGTGTTGGTTGAACAAGGAGTGAAGGAATCGAAGAAAGGAGTGAAGAAGGGATGAATTGGTGTCTTTTGTTGTCCAGCCTCCCCTGCGCCACCTTGCAGCCACCCTTGCACCGGCCAGAATCCGCCCCTGCGCCACCTGCAGTTGCCCCTGCGCCCACCTGCAGTCCAGCCTTGTGTTGGCTTTTCTTTGCAGGTGTGTGTTGCTTCTAGGCTTGCTTTAGGATGCCTTTGTTCCCTCTCTTCCTAGTGTGAGTGTATAGGTTCATACTAGATGTGTGAGGATGTGTTTTGATGAGGTTATGATCGGTATATGCCATATATGGCCTTTGAGGTTTACTAGGTTGTAAGGTTAGGTTGAGGATGATCCTATGGATCCCTTTGGGTCTAGGTGTGACCCTTGTGTTGTTAGGATATTGATATATCTCTTTATGCCTTGTTTATCGGCTGTGTTGTCCCTCTAGTGTAGAGGTGATCGTGGTTGAGGTTGATCGAGGTTGAGGTAAGTCCGTAGGACTTACTTATCTACCATCCCTATATTGGGTGTTTGAATGAGTGGTGTGTGTGTGTTATATGTTTGCTATGATAGCATGAGATGTCATTTATACCGACCTATGTTTTATTGATTGCCCCGTTGCGTGGTTGTGATAACCTTTCTCTTTCATCCCGCCGTGGAGTCTAGGAGTCTGACGTCAGGCCAGACTGGCTTTACAGGAAGGGCGCAATTCACTCCCATAGGGTACACGGATTGTGTGACCGATACTAGTACAGCTAGCTATCAGGCTCAGAGGTGAGGATGTATCGGTCCTCGTGTCACATAGTTTCATCTATCTATATATATACGATTTGAGTGAATGACTATTATATAAAGATGATAAATGGGTAAATGTGTGATAACATGTTGATGTGTTTATCTTTCATGAGTGTGCTCGTGCTTATGCATTACCTTATATTGTATGGTTAGCTAATGGTTTTATACTATGTTGTAGATGCCCCACACGATAGGCGTGCTGCAGAGTGATCTAGCAGGGTGGCAGGCCGAGGACCTCTCGTACATAGGATGGTTATGGTCTTTTGGGGTTGTTTACGTTTCCCTCCTGCGTGAGGATGATCTTTTGTTACCTTCAGTGTAAGGATATTGTTGTTTATACTCGGCTATGATGTCTTTACCTTTTGGTTATACAGTTTATACAGTTTTAAGCATTTGTTTTATATCTTTCAGTGTTATGTTGTAAGGTCTAGTGAACTTGTTGTCAGGCTAGGGTCAGGATCCATTGTGAGAACCTAGCCCATTGTGTCACTCCGAGTCCCGCGGATTTGGGGTGTTACATTCATGAAGAAAACAAATACATTGAAATCACCTCAAAAAACAAGGGGATCGGTAATGGTAGACAACTCCTTTTCAAAATCTATCCATTAGTCTTTGCGTCTCACAAAACTAGGAGCAGCGTACACCACAATCAAGTTGAAAGATGTAGATTTATCTATAACCTTAGCATGAATAAATTGTTTATTACTACTGATGATGTTAATATCAAGCTTCTCACTTTTCCAAAGCATCCATATACCTCCCTCGAACCCAACTACTTTTACACGAAAGCATCCTGCAAAGCTTAAACGGTCGCAGATTTCATGTGCTCTAGTACCAGAAACACGGGGCTCGAAGATGGCTAGAATATCAATATTGTAATGCCTACACATATATTTGATAGCACGACGAAACCCGTTCTTATCGGCTCCGAAAACATTCCAAAGAAGACAATTCATAAGAAACAAATTAAGGGAAAAGGAAAACAAGAGAGGAAGACTACCAACCGTCTAGGTAGAGTCTCCTTCTGCCTCCATCATAGGAGCATCGGGATTGTCCGAAGTCTCGCTTCTCCCCCTACTGTTATTGCTCTCCTCATTAGTGGTGACAAGTAAAGACGATTGTGTAGTAGTTTGTCCAAGTAATTTTTTTTACTAATCTCCCAGAGAAGACCGTATCATGGCTTCTACAATAATGTTTCTCTCAAAGATACATTCAGATCCATTGTTAGTAGAAGTCAGCATGGAACCAGTGACAATGGTTGTGTCATGCTCGATATCATCCTGCCGTTGTCTTTTAAGAGGCCTTGGAGTTTGAGTTGATTCTTCAGCTTTCTTAGCTCTCCATGTTGATCTTCTCGCCTCATTCTTCATTTTGTTCCGATTCTTGTTCGAGTTCTCACCTGAATTAGCGACTTTATTGTTTGTAGAGGTGGAAGAAAAAACCATGTTATTTGCTTCCTTATCGTTCACACTGCCATTATTCTTCAAAACATCGTTCTCCTTCTCTTTGGGTTGATTTCCTGTTGAGCTGGGCTTCCTGGGCTGAGAAATACTTGGCTTATTGAGCCCACTTGATGAAGCTCCCTTCTCACCTGAATTAGCGAGTTTATTGTTTGTAGAGGTGTAATCTTCTCTACCTCTAGTGAAGATTCCGGCAAACCATCTTTCCTTGTAATGATAGTTGTGGTTGCTTCCGCTTGTTTCTCGCCTTGTCCAGTACCATCCAATTAGCATGTTGGTTAACACTATCTCCATACTCACAGTTGTAGGCTAGGTGACCATAACGACCACACTTGAAGCAGATGATGTCCAGACCCTCGTACTCTAAGGGACATCGTCTATTATAATCGCTTTCTTGAGAGGACGACTAATATCAATCTCCACACAAACTCTGACAAATATCCCCCGGTTAAGCTGTAAGAGTTTTAGGATCAATGAATATCGGAGTGCCCACTCCTCCTGCTAAATTCCACATAACTGTTTCATGGTACCATTGGACCGGGACTCTAGTGATCCGAACCCATGTAGGAGCAGAGGTAATGGGTTAAGAAGTAACAAAATTTGGCGTCCATTTCTTCATAATCAAACATCTTCCAAATACTGCCCATGGACCTCCAGTGTGAACCATCATGAGTTCGTTTACATTACGGAACCTGGCTAGATAGTAGTTGTCTTCGAGATGAATAAGTTGTATATTATCACCACATTTCCAAAGCTATCTAATCTTTCTTTGCATAACCGGAAAGGCTACGGGAAAGCCCAGTACTTTAAAGACAATCTAATTCTTCCATCTTGCCTTAAGTTCCTCAGTAATCTCTTTATCGATATCTATAACTAGATCCCCATCTTGAGTCTTCACCTACAGGATAGGTTACGAGAAGTTTTGTGCCGATGAATTCCCTTTTGATTTTGTCTTGGGCTACATATTTGACTATGGTACCTCTAGTGATCTTGCTCCAGGTTCTTGGAGTCTTACCTCCTGCACCAGGATTCTTATCAACAGTCATTCCCTCATTGGTATTCATCACTTTGCTTGAAGAGCCATTGGTTACTCCCACTGAAAATGAACCAGAAGCGGCGTTAACTAGTACCTCATTTCTCTCTTGCTTGGAATCATTAAGGCTATCCTTCTCCCTCACGGATCCTTGTCCTTACTTTCCAGATCTTGCTCCAAAATGACAATTTAAGCTCTCGACTCCAGATCTAGATTAGACTTCATCATGACAATATTATTAACTATAGAAGGAATTATCAATAGCTTGTGGTTAAGAGAAGATATGGAATGGAAAGTACTGATAATCTATAATGAATCTCCTCATACATGAGCTAGCTATTTATACACATGGCATAGTTGTACGTGTAACAAACTCAAGGGTGGTTACAATTCTTGTTTATTTACATAATAGAACCCTTTTATTATAGTATTGACATATGTATATATGTCTATATCCCCCCCCCCCCCAAAGCTGAACTTGGGAAAACAAGTCCTAGCTTGGAAGTAAGGAAGGAGTTTTGTTGTTCTCCAAGAGCCTTGGTAAAAATATCAGTCAACTGAAGAGAAGATCGAACATGGATAGTAGTGAGGAAGCCTTTCTGCACTTCATCTCGAACATAGTGACAATCTATTCGTAGATGCTTGGTCCTTTCATGAAATATTGGGTTAGCAACCAAGTGTTGTGTAGCTTTATTATCACAAAATAAGGGAATTGGAAGAGGAATCTGAATATGCAAATCTTGTAGTAACCTTTCAAGCCAAATGATCTCACTAGTGGTGTAAGACATGGCACGATATTCATTCTCAGCAGAATACTTAGACACAGTTTTCTGCTTCTTTCTTTTCCAAGATATAAGGGATGAACCAAGGAATACACAATATACTGTAATAGAGCGACAAGTGTAAGCACAAGAGCCCCAGTTTGCATCACTATAGGCGGTGAGGAATAGAGGAGAAGATGACTTGTATTCAAGGACAAGATCAATCGATCCTTTGAGATATCGAAGAAGATGAAGAGCAGCTTGTCAATGTGGTAGGCAAGGAGAAGCCAAGAATTGGCTAAGCTGTTGAACACAATAAGTTATGTCGAGTCTGGTAAGAGTAAGATAAAGAAGACGATCTATGAGTCTTTTGTACAACTCCGGATGCTCAAAAGGTACACCAGTGTGAGGTGTAAGCTTAGTATTCCTTTGCATAGGAAAAGATGAAGCCTTACAATCAAGCATTTGATTGTCATGAAGAATATCAATGATATATTTTCTCTGATTGAGAAGGATACTCTCATTAGTTCTAGCAATTTCCATGCCTAGAAAGAAACAAGCATTACCAACATCCTTGATAGTGAAGGTAGAATGTAATGTTGCTTTCAAATGGATGATTTCTTGAGGAATATCCCCTACGATGAGAATGTCATCAACATAAATGAGGGCCACGGTAATACCAGTTGTATCAGATTTGACAAATAAGGAATAATCCTGTCGAGACTGAATATAGCCAAGTGTGAGCAAAAACTTGGTCAGTTCCACATTCCACTGTCGACTTGCCTGCTTAAGGCCATACAAAGATCTTCTGAGCTTACGTACTTGCCCTGGTAAAGCCTTAGTGTAACCCTGAGGTGGAACCATATATACCTCTTCGTCTAGAAAGCCATGGAGAAAGGCATTATTTACATCAAGTTGATGTAATGGCCATGATTTAGCAGTTGCTGAGGCTAAAAGAGTTCTGACAAAAGTGAACTTGGCCACAGGAGAAAATGTGTGCTTATAATCTTTATCATTAACCTAATTATAGCCTTTGGCCACCAACCTGGCTTTACATCTATCAATGGATCCATTTGGAAGATATTTATTCTTGTAGATCTATTTAGAACTAATGGATTTGTGTGTAGGAGGAAGAGAAGTCAATTTCCAGGTTTGATTATTTTCCACGGCTGAAATCTCTTTGTCCATAGCATCAGTCCAAACTGGTAAATCCTTAGTCTAATTATAATGTGTGGGTTCAAAATAGACAGAACATTAAACAGAGAGTGTTGATACTCAGATGTTAAATGGTCAAGAGTGACATGAGAAAGAAATAAATTAGGAGAAATAGTGGAATTGCAAACATAGTCTCGAAGCTTGGCAGGTTTAGTAATATTTTTGACAGGACGAGGAGAAATATTATGTGGAGGAGAAGAAATTTGTGGTGGAGGGTAATCAGAGGAAGATGAGGCAGAAGAACTTTCAAGAAAGGGAATAGGGATAGGTGAACCAAAAGTAGGACTGGAAGATACAGAAGGTGATAAATGTGGTGGAATTGGATTGGATAATGAAGGACTAGAAGAAATAGGATTGGATAAATGTGGTGAGACAAGGTATTCCGAGTCTTGGACAGGAGAAACTAAAGGTAATGAAGGAGGTGAAGAAGGTAGGTAAGGAGTAGGAGAAGAATTTTTGTAAGGAAATATATGCTCAACAAAGGTGACATGTCGAGATACAAAAATTTGTGTGTATCCAGATACAAAAGCTTATAACCCTTTTGTCCTTGAGGGTATCCAAGAAGTACACATGGCTTGCTCACTGTCTCAAATTTGTCCTTAAATGGAAGGATGTAATAACACAAACAACCAATGACTCGAAGATGATCATAAGAAGCTGCCTTTTGATGTAAAACCTCAAAAGGAATATGCCACTGTAAAACAGAAGAAGGCACGTTGTTGATCAAATAGGTGGCAGTCAAAATGCACTCACCCCAAAATTTGAGAGGAAGGTTAGCATGTAGTTTGAGTGCTCGAGTTGTTTCAACAAGATGTCTATGCTTTCTTTCCACTTTAGCATTTTGTTGAGGTACATAAGCAAATGGATTTATGATAAAACATCCCTTTCTCAAGAAACAATGACTGCAATCTCTTTTGAAGAAACTCAACTCCATTGTCAGTCTTAGAAATCTGAACTGAAGCACTGAATTGATTCTGTACATAGGCCAGAAAAGAAACAATGATAGGCATGACTTGTTGCTTGTTTGCCATCAAATAAGTCCAAGTGCACCTTGTATGATCATCAACCAAGGTTAAAAAATATTTTGCACCACAAACAAAAGGAGTGTGATAAGGGCCCCATATATCCATGTGAATTAAGGCAAAAGGCTTCTATGCATAAGATGAACTTGGAAAGAAAGACAATCTATGTTGTTTAGCAAGCACACAAGTATCACAATAATGACAGTGTTATGAGGAATATTACAACCAGATAAATGTTGTAATTTAGAAACAGATGTATGACCTAATCTTTCATAAAATAGGTGTACATTTTTATTAGAAATAAACAACAAGGATTGATTGGTGTTGACAATAGATGGATGGACATAATTATCTGAAAGCAATTTGTAAAGGCCTCCCTCCTTTTGACCTAAAGCAAGGAGTTTATGGCGGGTAAGGTCTTGAAATGTACACACAAAAGACTTAAACGCAGCTGTAATATCTGAATTGTGAATAAGCTTGGGAACTGACAATAAATTGTGCTTGAAATCAAGGATGTAGAGCACATTAGACAAAATCAAAGAAGGAGATAAAGTAATATCCCCTTTATAAGTGACCTGCTTGACAGGTCCATCTGGTAAGCCAACAGAGATAGGATGAACCAAAAGTTCAAGTTGAGAAAATAAATTTCGATCATAGCATATATGATATGTGGCTCCAGTATCAATGATCCAAGAATGATCAACATATGTGGAAAATACAGATAGCAAGGTACCTGCAAAATTGATTGAACTAGGAGAAGTATTTGCAGCAGATGAAGATTGATTATGACTTTGCATTAACCTCATAACCTCTTGAAAAACTAAAATCATCAATGATGGATCATTGAGATTTCCAGAAGAAAAATCAAGTGGACAATTGCCAATAGGTGTGTATTGGACTGTAGCAACAAGGTGACCTGATTCCTTAGCCTTCGGCAGACTGTCTGTCATTTTCCCTTTGGTACCTTTATACCAATAAGGAATGCCTGTGATTTTGAAACATGCTTCCTTCAAATGTCCTTCTTATTTGCAGTAAGTACACAATCTGTCCAGCTTCTCTTTTTTGTAACCTCTTCTACTTCCACCTGCTTGTCTAGAAGGCAAAGATTTATCGACAACAAGAGCATCATGTGTAATAGGCACATAAGAACTGGTAATTTCTTTAAGTTTTTCCACTTGCAAAATCATGTAATATACACGACTAATCATAGGCAATGAATCAAGAGCTAGAATATTTGATCTAATATGCTCAAATTGATCCCTGAGTCCCATTCAAAACTACAATATATGACCCTTGGCTTCTTTTTAAGTAAGTTTCGTAAGTATGTCACATTTACAGTGAACAATACCTTTGCAAGAGCATGAATGCAATCCATCAACAATCTGTAATTCATCTCATATTTTCTTAGTTTTGCTGAAATAAATAGCCACACTAAGGTTCTCTTGTTTCAAATTAGCAAGATCCTTATGTAATTGATAGATTAAAGGAGCATTTGAGACTTCAAATCTATCAATTAATTCAGTCCACAATTCTCTGGAAGACTCAACATAAGAGAAATCTTCAGCAATTTCTCGATTCATAGAATGCACAAGCCATCATCTAATCATATAATCTGCTCTAGTCCATCGAATTATCTTTTCTTCAGCATTTTCAGGTTTCTCAACCGTTCTATCAATGAATCCTAACTTCAATTTTGCTCCTAATGCCATTCGAATGTTCCTTTTCCAGAAAATAAAATTTGATCCATCAAATAGAGTAGAAACAAGTTGCATACTCGGATTATCGGAATCGGATAGGTATAATGGATAATTTGCGTTTCCTCCATTGGATTTGTCTGCCGCGAACTGATTTGGACTCAGAATATTACCATCTGTGCCATTTTAGTGAGAATTTTGTAGGATTTAGAGAAGGGTGGGAAGGGGAGTAAAATGAGCAGAGAGAAATCTCAATCTGGAAAAAATGAACTCTGTAGGTCTGATACCATATCAAGAGATTGTGGTTAAGAGAAGAGATGGAATGAAAAGTATTGGTAATCTGTATTGAATCTCCTCATACATGAGCTAGCTATTTATATACATAGCGTAGTTGTACGTGTAACAAACTCTAGGTGGTTAGAATTCTTGCTTATTTACATAATAGAACCCTTTTATTACGTTATAATATTGACATATGTATATATGTCTATAAGAATAACAATTTTCACAGCGGTTTCAACCGCCGGTGGTTGAAGAGACATTGGTTCCACTGAAAACGAACCAGTAGCGGCGTTAACCAGTACCTCATTTCCCTCTTACTTGGAATCATTAGGGCTTCCTTCTCCCTCACGGAACCTTCCTTGTCCTTACTTCCCAGATCTTGCTCCAAAATGACAGTTTCAACTCTCCATTCCAGATCTGGATTAGACTCCATCATGACAGTATCGTTAACTACAGAAGGAATGGCAATTTTCACAACGGTTTCAACCGCCGGTGGGTTAGCCTCCGTCATAGCGCCGAGAAAACACTAGAGCACCACCTTACCTAGACTTTTAACCTCTAGGTTAAAAGAGAGTGTTTTTCGGTTAGATTTGTAGAAACGGATTAATGATGATGCCGCTGAACGAGATAAAACAAAAGGAGAGGGAGAATATTGATTAAAGCTTTATAAAATACGAAAACTTGAATTTCTCGATCAATTTTATATTTTTGATTGATTGTCCACAAATGTTTTCACCTTGAATCATGCTGGATTCTGTTAGGTAGGTGAATCCTCTTAATTAATTTTAATTATCTTTTTTATGTTCAATCATTCCTAAAGCTTTCTCACCTCACATCTTCGCCCATAATTTGACGTCAATCTTGCTGAATCAAAACTAAAAAAATATCTTCGTCCATAAATATTAATATTTTTAGAGTTGATCAATTTTCACCACCTTGATCATCATTAGAGACGAAGATGATTGCTCTCATTAACATTCCAGATGATATTGTTCGAGAATTATTATCCCGGCTCCCTGTCAAAACCCTAATTAGATTCCGATGCGTCTCTCATCCATGGCGGACATTCATAGACGATCCCAACTTTGTTGGCTTACATCTCACTAGCTTCAAGAGAAATCGTAATGAATCATCCCTTTTCCTCATCCATCCCACGGCCGCCGGAACAAAATACTTCATCAAATGCAGCGAAACTCTCCAAAACATCGCCAAAGACGTTTTCCCAACCGAAGGATTTGGTCGGAGTTGGACTACCATAAACTCGATCAACGGATTATATGCGCTAAGAAACTATTCGAACACGCCGGATTTAATGTTGTGGAATCCGTCCATTAGAAAAACCATAATTCTTCCTCCTTCCCCTAAAACCTACCGTGCAAAGTGGGACCTTGGGTTAGGGTTTGATCAGACAAGCAATGATTATAAGTATATTAGGTTTGTAATTGAAGGCGGAATACAATCTGTTCATGTTTTCACATGGAAGACAGTTGAGTTTCAAGGCCCAGAATGTTCGAAGTGGCGCGATGCCTTCGGCTATTGTTCTACAATGAAAAGCTTGTGTTTTGAAGGCTCTCTATATTCTCTGGCTTCGAATTATGGAAACTCGCTGACACATGTGATATCATTTGATTTGAGTAGAGAGACGTTTGGTTCGATTAGGTTGGCTGTAGTTGACGGGATTACACGTCAAATTACTGTGGTGAAGTGCTTGTATTTGCTGATGGAGGGAGCTCACTTGCAGTGATTCATATGTGGGATGAGAAATTATCGATGTGGGTTTTGGAATGCTTAGAGGCTGATTGTAAATCTTGGAGTTGGACTCAACGATATGCAGTTTCTGCTAGGTTACCGGTTGACGATGTTCATTTTTGGTTTTGTAGATTCTTTTATTTTAAAAAGAATGATGAGTTGTTGTTGCATAGTAGGGCTGGTGTTGTAGAGTCTTACAACCTTGGAAATCAAGAGAAGAAGATTATTTTGTTAGAGAATGTGTATGCTAGTAAGGCATGGCCATACGTCGAGAGTTTGGTATTGCTTTGAAGGATTTAGTTTATGTGTTTTGCCGTTTTATGTTTCTTGTTAGTAGCTATTAAACAGTTGATTTGAATATGTTTTCATTAGCTTATGTTTGAATATGTTTTCATTAGCTTACTGATTGATAGACATAACTAGTTGTTTTAGTTCGTTGATGGGGGTTGTTGGTTTATTGTTTTAGTTAGCTCTTGTATGTTAATCAGTGAAGGATAAATTGATTGCCCCCTCCTATTGATGACGTTATAGTGTGGTGAATTTGCGCTTGTATACACACAACTCCACTCTACAATCCGGGTAGGATATTGGTGAGGTTATAGTGTGGTGAATCTTCTCGAGCCGATTTTGAGTGAAATGTTAATACGACAACCCTAATAAAGATCGTAAAATGAAGAATGACTCATCTAAGAGATTGGTATATATTCTCATGTTGAGCCAGTTTACAATCGAATCGAGCCAAATTTTGAATCGAGTAGGATATTGGTGTATATGATCTAAACTTACGAGTATTAGATAACTCAGCCGAGTATGAGTTTAAAAAATTATAATCCGGATACTTGGTGGCTAACAATCTTCAAGAATTGATCATGTTTCAAATCTGAACTATGTTGAGTTGAGGTGAATTGGGTGTGGTAGATTAAGTCATAATCCAATATCTTACATTAATTTGAAATCTAGACGCTAATGCTGCACTTCTCAATGTAACACCCGACGCTAAACGACATATTTTGTTCAATATTAATCCAAAATTAGCGATTCATTTATCATTCCTAATTTTGTTTCTCCTTCTTCCTCGATATGGACAAGATCGAGATTGGTCTATCGGACCTATTGAATATTCAGATTCTATCCAAAATTTTATTTTATAATTTAAACCAAACACTATATATTTCACGAAATCGAATTAGTAATTTCTCATTCTATTTTAATTCCCGATTTTTTCACGTACATATGCCAAACGAACCCTTAAAGTTACGTTTACAACAATTATTCCTATATAAATCTCTTTATTGTTAAACAAACGAGTTTATAGCCCGCACCTTGTGCGGGTTTGTTAATAAAATAGCTTATCATATTACATTTTTTTACTATATTATATGTTGTTAACGTTATTAGTTATATGTTATGAGCTCGTATAAATAACGCGTCAAGTGTTACATAGTAAATGAGACCACGTAGCCCATGTGTTTATCATTAATTAGTTTTATACTAATAAAAAAAATTTAAATCTAATTTATTATTTAATAAATAATAATTTAAATAAAAAATAATCATATAATTTAAAAATACCATAATCTAATATGAAATCAATTAGTAAAAAACATTAATTGGCTTAATTTGTGATTTCGTAAAAGATTTAATCCGAGAAAAAATGTAGGAGCGTCACGTCAATATTAATTTTGTATGTTTTAGTAGAGTATATAGATGTATATTTAGTACATTGATAAAATAAGAATTACGAGTTTAATAGTTCAACGGTCCACAAATCTGGTTACAACGACCCACAAATTAGTAGATCACAAGGACCCACAAGGGCACAACGACCCACAAATCATTAGGTCACAACGACCCAAAAATCATTAGGTTAAAATGACACAAAAAGCAGTAGTTCACAATGATTACATACAAATACTAATTCAATATGAATAAGTATTATATTTGATTCTGATCAAAAGGTTCAGAAATGTATGAATTTTATAATGCTCAAACACTCTAAATCTATTCATATATGTTTTCAAAGTGTCATCATTTCCTCATAATCGATGTGGGAGAACAAAAATCATATTTTACAAAATAATTATGGTTTAGTTAAAAAAAGATTTATTAGCTTAATTCGTGATTTAGTAAAAAGTTTAATCCGAGAAAAAACGTGAGGGCGCCACGTCAGAATTAGTGTCTTTAGTTCTAGTAAAGTATATAGAATATATATGTATATTTAGTATATTGATAAAATAAGAATTACGAATTTAATAGTCCACAAATTAGTAGGTCACAAACGACCCACAAATTAGTAGGTCACAACGACCCACAAATCAGTAGCTCACAACGACCACGAATCAGTAGGTCACAACGACCACGAATCAGTAGGTCACAACGACCCACGAATCAGTAGGTCACAAATACCCATGAATTCATAGGTCACAACGACCCACGAATTCATAGGTCACAACGACCCACGAATTCATAGGTCACAACGACCCACGAATTCATAGGTCACAACGACCCACGAATTCATAGGTCACAACGACCCACGAATCAATAGGTCACAACGACCCACAAATTATTAGGTCACAACGACCCACTAATTATTAGATCAAATCGACCCAAAAATCAGTAGGTCACAACGACCCAAAAATCAGTGGGTCACAACAACCCACTAATTATTAGATCAAATCGACCCAAAAATTAGTAGGTTACAATGACCTAAAAATCCGTAGGTCAAAACGACCCAAAAATCATTAGATCAAAACGACCCAAAAATCATTAGATTAAAATAACTTACGAATTAGTAGGTCACAACAATCCAAATACAAATACTAATCCGGTATGAATAAGTATTATACTTGATTCTGACAAAAAGGTCCAAAAATGTATGATTTGAATAATCTTCAAACCTTTTCGGTCTATTTATACATGTTGTCAAAATGTCATCATTTTCTGATAACTGATGTGGGACAACAAAATTCATATTTTACTAAATAATTAAGGTTTAGTAAAAAAATTATTGGCTTAATTGAGATTTAGTAAAAGATTTAATCCGATAAAAATGTGGAGCCTGAATTTTTTTTTTACAAAATAATCAAAGATTCTGGATATCTTATAAACAAATTTTTTAAAAACATAAAAAAAGCCTCAGTTTTTTTAAAATATTCTTAATTATTTGTGCCTGATAATCTTTAATATTTATTTAGTATTTCGGCATCTATTTTTTAAGAATGGCAATTTAGTAATCTATCATAAATTTTTAAGAGTAGCATTTCAGTAAATATTTTACAAAAAATGCCGATGTGGCATTCCTCATTGATTGACACGTGGTGTTAGTGTCCTTTGTTTTAGTAAGTTATATAGATTATCTATATATTTTAAACATATTTTTATTTGACCGGTTATGATGAAGGTCGTGTATGATGAATGGAGGTCATTGGGATAAAATGAACCATTTTTATATGAGGGTATTCTTATATAAAAATTATTTGAAACAACAATGACCACATATTTAAAGTAGAGTACAATTTTCAAATATACTATATATATGTATGTATGAGAATATATTATATGTAACTTGGTAGTGTGCACTAGCTAGCTTTTGTTGAAGTAGTTGATGAATTGAATAATTAATATGTTGCATGCTTGCGTGATTCACATGTCAAACGTAATAACATACATTCCATATCTACAAATTGTAAACTAACACGTATACCAGTTGCGATAAACGTCATCCCATCCAAGTTTTTGCCTTTGGTTTATCACATTCTTATTTATAATATCTCTACCACGATAAGGTTTAACACAATAACCTCTAAAAAGTTTTCGTAGAAGCATTTTATACATTACTATAATGTGTTTAGTAGAATTATTTTATACGACGATACGGTGATGCTCAATCAGGCCTGCACAAATCCGGTCGGTCAGTCTAGTCTGTCTGGGAAAAAATATGGGCATAGTAGCTAGTTTGGCCCGTTCGGGACTGACCCGACCCGTATTTTGATGGGACGAGTATGGGAAACATTTTGTTATGCGGGTCAACCCTGTCGGTCCGGCCCGTATATAGTTTTATATATATAATTTATTCATATATATGTATATATAATTTTGATTGTTTCGAGTGATAACTACTCTGATTTTTCATTTAGTTTTTTTTTTAGTATTTTGACGAATTATACTCGTTTGTAATACAATATTGCACGATAACTTGATTACAATGATACTTGTTTTTTGTCAAGTATTTGAACTTATTCATTTTTGTGTGTCGATTGTTGTTGAACTCGTTGGTGGTGCACTATGCAAGTATAATTTGATTGAAACATTGTGTTTAATACATGGGCAGCGTTTGTGATCCGGACAAGGCATGTCGGGTTGGCGCGACCCGCATCTTCTGGGTAGAGTTATAAGTTATGGTTCAATCCGAACCTGCTTTTGTAAAAGTCTAGTTCAACCCTAACATTATATGAATCGAACTGCATTTTAGTTTTTAGTCTTAGACTTTTAGTTTGTGTAATTTAAAGTATTTTTTATTGTATAAAGATAAATACATAGATGGAAAAAAATAAGCATATTTGGATCCATTGAAAATTCGTTTACATAAGTAGTAACAAAATTTATGTACAAGGTCTGAAAGTCATGACATGCGGTCAATGACAAAACCATACCACACCATGCACTCCACGAAGATTGCAAGCCTCCTATACGTATCAACTACCCTAAAAACATAAATACATACATCAACTTGCATTGCTCGTATAGTTTCTCTATCTTCGACTATGCCATCAACAGACTAAAACTAAACAATGTCAAAACCTCGAGACAAGGTACATCCACCTTCGGCAAAGCTATCAACAAACAAGAAATAAGTATGAATAAATACATCAATGCATCAATGATCAATACATCAAAACATGAATAAGGTACAACTCACTAAGTTGAAATCCTCCCGCCAAATTTAGATAAGAAGATCTCATGCAACAACTTATAGACATGTGACTTGATCGATATGACAAGGATGTCATTGGCACTACTAAATGAATGGCCTGTTATAACCGTTAAAATTAGTGTTTAAGAAGAAAAACATTCTCGATAAGTATTTAAAGTAGTTTACATTTACCTACATATATCTTAATGGTCCTAAAAATAGACTATAAATAGGCTTAAACTATTTCGAAAGTACTTGATTAGGCCTAAAAAAATAATTTATCCAAATACATATTAAGCTCATTTAATTAGGACAATGGGATAGCTTTTGACACCTTACCTTCATCATTTTATCTTGCCTTAGTTTAACCGTAATTCTTCTTTTCGTTAATTCAACACTAAGATCTTCATAGTTTAAGATCACAAATATTAAGACTATTCACTTGTTTTCTAATCACAATACACACATCATTTTCATCTATCTTTCCTAAATAAAAGCTAAAAGCTAAAACCTAAAACTACATTTTGCATACATTATCACAAGATAAATTAGACTTATTTTAGTACGACAGTGAATTTTGACATCAGTGGGTTGAAATCCATCTTACTTGTCTCATTCAACAAGACAAAAGTATACAAAAAAAATTGATGTTGGCATATAGGGTTTACTGACTAATTTTTAGTTCACATAGTATGTGGAATTGTAGATTGAGATGATATACTGTACCAATAAAGCGGAGAATTCAATACCGTAAACCTTAAAATCTAACTGAATACACAATAATGAAGGGAAAGAAAAGATTACCCTAAGAAGATTGAACTAGAAAAGAAAAGAAAAAACAAATTTAAGGATGCAAATCAACGTACCTACAAATCTGAATCTTTTTACTCACAAGACCTCTCAATTTCTCCCGCAAGTCGCTTTCCGATCCTCAAGTTTTGCAGATTATGTGAATACTTTGGTGAGGCTAGGGCTAGGTTGCGGTTAGATAAAGGGATTTATGGAAGAAATTGAGGAGGGTTGAGTGATTTGGTGAAGAGCGTGGAGGATTGACGAGGGTTTTTCGGTGGAGCTATTAAGGGTGTTTTGTTCGAGCTAAGCCCTCATAGAGATAGACAAGAGACAGAGATAGAGCGGAGATATTGATGATGATGATGGTCGATAAGAGTAAAGCAATGTGTAATTTTACCCAAAATTTTCATTCTGGCGCCTTCCTCTTTTTAATTTTGTGTCAATTATTTTAGACGCAACCATTACAATTATCATTACTATAGGTGTTCTTCTTAAATTTTGTATAACCATTACACATGACCATTGCAATAGTTTGTCTATTGTAACATAAGAGAACATCTATTACCGACGTAGTATTACATTAAGTCAGTTTTGTATAACCATTACAGAATCATTACCTTAGCAATTTATGGTAACATAATAAAAATCCATTGCAATTATACAGTTACAATAGGTCATTTATCTAGTAGTGTGGGAATTTTTTTATGATCAAACACCATGACATTCCTAGCATGCCAAAGGTAGTAGATTGTTGCAGAAAACGCGTAGATCCGCGATTTGCTCATCCAACACATGTCCAATGTCGTGTGTCTCAACTAATCCAACACAACCGTACTAGAGGTTTAGTCTCCCAATTTCCCAAAACCCTCACGAACTTGCATCCACACCTCTTAAGGGTATGAGCAACAGAAAATGAAGTGAGTGTGTGACTCACTCTCCCTCTAGTATTAGTGACCAGTCGAGTCAATGTCTAGAAAGTATAATTTGTCCATGGTGGACAAACGACCAAGGATCTCCATCGACAATAAGAAGCATCATTTGAGCGTGTTGTAAGAGTCCCACATCACCCTATGCCACTCTATCTCATGTTCATACTCTCAAAACATCTCATAAGTCTTGGTCACTGGCCAGGAATCTCTCCCAATGACAACAAAACTCCAATACCTTTGTCAAAGTCATCGTCCGATTAGTATATGTAGACACATCATCTCTAACACCCATGATTGTCTTGATTGCATCTTTCAACAATGCCGACATGCACCGAGATTTTGGAGCATGAGGGAAAAATCCAAGATGGATTGGGCGGGAAAAACCTAACAATTTTTCTTTTGGATAAAAGTAGCCGAAGTAAGAACTTAGGGGTAAGAGAGGAGTACTCAACAAGGTCAACCCACCCAAAATTCACGTCTCTAAGTGATTCATGCTTCGACGCTACTCTCACCTCGCGTTTTCGACAAAATACATAGTGATGTGCCATACTTTGAGAATGACACAACTTGGAGTAGCTATATAATTAATTTGGGTTAATACTCCTTTTTCCGATATATTATTGAAGGTTAGAAATTTAAATTATAGTTCTACTCTTTTAAATTATATATTAGCGTAAACATGGCGTATGTTTTTTAAAACTAATTAATGTGTATTTGAGTTGAATATTAGATTTATTACTTTGTTTCAAAAAGTAAAATATGAATTTAACAAAATTGGGATTTGACTTACTGGATCTTAAACCACAATTTAAAATTTTTTTTTGACCAAGGAATGATCCAATTTGTTCAAATTTTGGTTTCGGGCTGAATTAATGATATTCATAAAAACTATTTTTTTTTTTGTAAAACATTGTTCTTTGATTATTAATGAAAATTCATAATTATTGAAGGTCAAATTAGCTAAATAAGTCTTTTTGAGATTTTTCTCTATTAAATACGTCCGTGGTATAAATATATTTAGTAAATGTACTTTTTAACTTCAATTTAATGAAAGTGGTAAAATTAAAAGAGTACATAAATTTAATAAAAATAAAAAGAATTTATTTGACCAAACTTTTTCATTAATTGAATATTAAATCTTGCTACTTTAATGACTTAAGTTATTCTTAAATAAATAAAAGAAGTGGCCATTAGAATTTGGAAGAAGAGGACAACATAAGTTGCCATACCACAAACATCCTAAGTCCACTTCATGGTTGACTGTGCAACAACATAGTGGTCACATTTTTCATTTTATTAATAAATTTTATATCTGTAGTTGGATATAAAAATTGTATACCACGGGCCTTCATTATACTTTGTTCACAAACCATCGCATGCACATATGATTCTTACGTCATACATATATCAACATTTTTTAAACCGAAAGAAATTACGATATGTTACTGGTTATGAGTTAGCGTTGTTAATAATCCAACAAATAATAGAACATTAGTATTAGTTTTACCAACAACACCACAAACACTACAATACGATGTTTGGTGTTATCAATAACACCACAAACACCAAAACATCGGTATTTGTGATGTCAACAACACCAAACAACTATATTTGTATTGGTAACACCACAAATATCAAAATAGGATTTGTTGTCACTAACACCACAAACACCAAAAATAGTGATGTCACTGTTGTCAATAATGCTAATCAGGTAGGATCCTTGATTCTTGTGGAGTGTGCCGTTGACGATCCTTTGATGTTCACAGGCTCCCTTGGTTGAGTTGTAACGTGGTTGTGTGTTGAGAAGAGCAAGCTTTGGCCTTTTTTGTGTTCCTGGTTGTAAAAAGGAGTCGGCTACGCTTCTGCACTGAAAACCGCCCCCGCGCCTTTGTTGTGCCGCCCCCGCGTGTTGCCGCCCCTGCGCCGGTCCAGCTGCCCCTGTGGTTTCCTCTCCAGTAACTCCTGTTCTTGTGAGTTACTTCCTTCCTTGTATTCCTCGTTCCTTTCCTTGTTCCTCTTGAATGTTCCTTGAGCCTTGAATGTTTTGTAAGATTAAGGTTGAGACCTTAGCTTGTGTAGATCTCTTAGAGATCATTGAGACTAGAAGTTATAGACTTCTAGCAACCGTGTCGATCCTGATTCGTGATGCTTGTGTGAACAGGCTTTCCTTGCTCCTTTCTTGAGGGAAAATGAGTTGTTCTCTGATTTGTTTCTAAGCTTTTAGATTACCTTCGAGTGAGGTAAGTCCCTTGGATTTACTTAGATTCATTCCGTGTATTGGTTTGAGTTTTTTTGCTTTTTTTGTTGCTTATCATGTATAACGGATAACCGGAATAAGATTCACCCTTTATAACCTTAACTGGCCCAAGTGTATGATAACTGGGTGGTACCACTTTCTAGTTCTACAGGATACTAGAATGCGCTCTTACAACCCAAGCCCGTAAGTAACGGATAGTACTGATCTATTCCTATTGGTAGACTGAAGCGGAGGCGAGTTTCGGGAGATTCTCGTGTGACAAAAGAAGTTGAATTAGTAATGGATAACTTTAAGAAAGATAATAACCGGTTGTGTGAGAGCATGCTATATGTTTAGTTTACCATATGTGTGTTTGTGCCTTTATGATATTTCTAATATCTAGAATGTTACCTAACGGTTTATACTGATGTTGTAGATGTCATGCAGGATATAGGTATTGCTGAGTGATCCGGACGGTGTGGTCAGCCGGGGTTCCCATACATTATAGGACGGGATCAGGTTTATGTTTATGTTGTTTCCCTTTTGTTTTTTTTCTGAACTCGGCTGCGAGTCTTTTATGCTTCCTTTTGTTTAAACCTTTGGTTTTATATTGCGTTTTGGTTTTCATTCGTCTGTGCCTTGTTGTAAGATCTGATGTGTTGTTGCTACTCTGAGGGTAGGGACCCATTGTGAGGTCCTAGCCCGTAACGCTTCGAGTTCCCAGAACTTGGGGTGTTACAATATGGTGTCAGAGCCAGGTTAGCAACAAAGGCACTCAAAATCTTATAAAAGGCCGGATGGATAAATAAATAGAATCCGCAAGGGGTCCAACGTTTTCAAAAGAGGGTTTTGTTTTTAAACTTGTCACTCTGGGATAGATGTACGGGCGACCACCACTACCTCTGTGGATCTCAGCATTGTAGCTTCTTATATGTTAGCCTTTTTATGTGCTTTTTCTGAATTTCTGCTTTAGTTGTAGTGTGACCTTATGTGTATATACATATATATATATATATATATATATATATATTCTTGTATATCTATCCTTATAGCAGATGGCACGTACTAGAGCTACGTTTTCATAATGGGGCGAGGAAGGGGTCGACCACCACTTCCACGTGCCGTCCGTGGACGAGGACGTGCAAGAAGACCTCCACTAGCTAGAGGTCAGGGCTAAGCCCCAGTTTCTGATCCGCATACCATTGAGGCGTTAACTGAAGAAGTTGCTGAGAGTGTTGTTCTTGAGGCTGGGAGCGGGACCGCTGCTTGGTCTGGAGCACAGAGAGCGCCATCGACAAAGTCCGCTCGAGTGTCTATCGGAGCTTCTGCATATCGCGACTATGTGTAGAGAGTTGAGGAGGCTATCAGAATTGGAGGACCTGCACTAGCACCGCCAGTTCCTTCGAGATCAGCTGAGCTTTCACAGAGATTTACACAAGTAGTTGCCTCGCCTGCTAGAGTTGTTGAGGTTGTTAAAGCGCGGACTAAGGCAAAGGAGCCAAAGCCCGACAGTTGGTTGAAGGATTTTGATCAGTTGAAGGTACCCTGTTTCATGGGAAAGACTGGATTAGAGGTGGAGCTGTGGTTGGGACAGCTGAATTCTGCTATGGAGGCGATTGGTTGCCCAAAGGGACGTCGAGTCAACATAGCACAAACGCTGCTGAAGGATCAGACTCATTCTTGGTGGAAGACTGCTCGCAGCAAGGTCACTAGTTATGAGCAAGATGAAGAAGGTTATCAGGGATCGCTATTGCCCTGTAGTTATGAGGAGGGATCGTCTTCAGGATTTCCTCGATGCTGGATTTGAGGATTTGCCTATTGTTGAGATTATCAGCAAGTTTCATGATGAGTTGTCTTTGATGGGTCCGTCTACACAACCTATGGATCTGCATATTTATCTGTTCTCCCGGAGGTTGAGGGAGTCTACACGCTCTTATATTGTTGGGTTCCGTTGTGATTCTTTGACGGATTATCAGGATAGAGCTTTTGCATATGAGAGAGACTGATCGGGTCAAAGGAGAGCTTCTTAGACAAGAGGTCCTGAGAAGAGACAAAAGACTGAATCAGCCAGTGTTGGAGCTGGAGCAGCTGGATTTGGGCGTAGTCAGATGCCGGGACGTTCTGGTTTTTAGATGAGTTTTGACAGAGGACGACAATGTCATAACTACAGAGGTGCAGGACACATCCGAGCTGATTGCAAGAAGCCTGCAGTGACTTGCTTTTCCTGTGGAAAGCCAGGACATAGGGCTGTGTTTTTCCGCAAGGGCAAGGCGCTATCGCAATAGGATTCTTCACCTACTAGTGTTACAGGTTGAGGACAGAGGTCTTAGTATCAACAGCAGCAGCAGCAGCAAAGAGTTCCTAGTTCTACCGCTCCTTAGGGTATCACTCCGGGACAGGACAAGGGAGAGGTAGAGGACGAGTTGGTGGCTTTGCAAACACCAGAGATGCATCAGCCAGAGTATATGAGCTGAGGAGTGTTGTAGAGCCGATAGCGCCAACGACCACAAGTACCATTCATATTAATGGTTTTCCTATCAGAGTTCTTTTCAATACCGATGCTACACATTCTTTTATATTTGATGCATGTGTAGATAGATTGGTCTTAGTTATCGAAGAAGGCAGACCCTTCTTTATAGGATTACTCGATGGGGGTAAGATTAGAGGAACACGACAGGTTCGCAATTGCCCTATTAGATTGGGAGGTTTTATCTTCAATAATCTGCATGTATGGATGTACATTATGTGATTATATTGTTGTTTCATCTAACTTTATGGGAATCGAGGTCTACACCTAGTTTCGTTGTAATCATAGGTAAAATGGCACGTTTTGGATCGAAATGGGGCTAAGGAGCTAAGGAGTCATAGGAGCTACATTCTTGAGCTTGAAGAAGAACTCACGAAGCATGGAATTAATGAAGAAGATTTACTTTGGACCAGATTTGAGAGATTTCACATTCAGTTGAGATTCACCTCGGTCAGCTACAATGTCACCTCGACCGAGGTGATCTTAAGGAGCGTCACGACCGAGGCGAACACCCTGCCGCCGGCGAGATTATATTTTTTGGCTGAGATCTTTTAATTATGGAAAGAAGATATCTTATATTTTTGGGCTGGATTTTTTGGAAGGAAGATCTTATTTTGGGAGATCTATTTTAGAGATATGATATATTTTATACAGGAAATTATCTTTTTAAGATATTATTATCTTTGGAAAATAATTCTCCTATATAAAGGGTTGGATTTTCCACAATTCAGCCATCCTCTACACCATATTCTACACACAACAATTAGGAGATTTTCTGGAGGTTTGAAGGAGGGATTGAAGATCAAGGAAGGAAGGATTCATAGTTTGGAGTTAGCTTTAGAGGGAGTTTGTAAGACTTTCTTAGATTCCCTTTTTGATTTATTGTCTTGTTCGATTTGTGATTTGAGGAACGCTGATTTGTTGTTTATTCGATTCAGTTATTGAGGCCTTTTTCTTAAGGTTTACTTGTTCGAATATTCATTCCTTCACCTTTTATTCGATTATTGTTTTCATGATGATAAGTGGCTAAATTTCTTGTGCGATTCTAGGGTGATTGGCTGAAAGTTGTGGAAAAGACAATGATAGAACGATCTTAATCCCAGCAGGACCCTGAAAGCTCGAGTCTATAACCTTAACCCTAGAGTACCTCGCTCAGTCGATGAACATCTCGGGCGGGGTGGAACTTGACTGAACGAGGTGACCTTTTCTGATCCGAAACTGAGAGTTAAGTGTTCTAGTTTGCCAAATCCTATTCTTATTACACCTTTCCTGGTTCAATGCAAGCCTAGGATGAGACTTACCCAGTGATTCCTTAGTTTGTTTACCCAAGATCATAAGTGTAGGTAATAAAGGTTTATCCTTTATTGGGGTTTGAGTGTGCCTTCATCCCATCTTTGTAAGTCAGCTTGAGACTTACCCCGTAAAGGTTTATTCTATTCCCTTAGGTGGTGTGCTGGTTTGAGATTATAGTTCCTTTCCTTAGTACCTTGAGACTTACCCGGTGATAGGAGCTTTGGTTTGGGATAGTGAGTAGTGAGACTTACCCGGTGATCTATTCCCACCTTAGAAATACCTTCCCTTTGCAAAATCTCAACTTTGTCCGCGTTATCTTTAGAGATCTTGAGTCGGAACCACAACTAGATGCTTTAATCCCTAGAATCCGCAATTCCCCTTATTTGACCTTATTATCATCTTTGATTTCTTTAATTGTTTTTGTGGTTATTAGTTACATTGACAACCTATTCTTGCTTAGTTTCACCTAAGTCCCTGAGATCGACCCCTGAAATTCTTGCTTTTTATTACAATTGATCCGTACACTACGGGTTCGCATCCTTGTTTTAACCATATTTCTTGGGATATAAATTTAAAGCTTGCACACACACCGTTTGGAGCGAATAGATAAATTGGCCTTAGTTACCGAAGAAGGTAGACCCTTCTTTATAGGATTACCCAATGGGGGTAAGATTAGAGGTACACGAGAGGTTTGTGATTGCCCTATTAGATTGGGAGGTCGCGATTGGCCAATTGACTTCTTCGTCATGTACTTTGTACATGAAGAAGTTATTCTGGGTATGGATTGGATGGATCAACATCGAGCAGTTTTGGACATCGGCAAGAGGACATTGACGGTAACTACAGATGCATGCCATGTTGAGATCTTCAAAGGATGGGATCTCGGGAAAGCTGGTACAATCGTTAGTGCAGTGCGAGCTACGAGACTTATCAGTCAGGGATGCGAAGCTTTTTGGTGTTATGCCATGAAGGATAGTACTAGTCCGGCTTTGGAGGAGATTTCAGTAGCTTGCGAGTTTTCCAACGTGTTTGGAGAGCCATCAGGTTTACCTCCACAGAGGAGTGTAGACTTTGGCATTGAGCTAGAGTCCAGTACGAGACCGATCTTTAAGGCTCCTTACCGTATGGCGCCGATCGAGATGCTTGAGTTGAAGAAGCAGCTCGAGGAGTTAGCAGAAAAGGGCTTCATCCGCCCTATTGTATCTCCTTGGGGCGCAGCACTAGTTCTCTTCGTCAAGAAGAAAGATGGGTCAATGAGGTTGTGTATCGAGTACCGAGAGCTGAACAAGGTGACGATCAAGAATAAGTACCCATTGCCCCGTATCGATGATCTTTTGGATCAGCTGCATGGAGCTCTAGTGTTTTCGAGGATCGATCTTGAGATCCGGATATCACCAGTTGAGGGTGAGAGAGAAGGATATAGCCAAGATGGCATTTCGGACTAGATATGGACACTACGAGTTTGTAGTGATGCCATTTGGGCTTACGAATGCGCCCGCAGTCTTCATGGAGTTGATGAACAACATCTTGATCGACTTCCTTGACCAGTTTGTAGTTGTCTTCAGAGATGACATTCTAGTTTACTCTCGCAGTAGAGTGGAGCATGCAGGACACTTGAGGATCGTTCTTCAAGTTTTACAGGACAGAGAGCTTTACGCCAAGATCTCTAAGTGCGAGTTTTGGATGTCCGAGGTAGCATTCCTTGGTCACATCGTTTCAGCTAAAGGGATCAAGGTAGATCCGGCAAAGATCGAATCAGTAGCATCCTAGCCACCTCCTAAGAACGTCAAGGAGGTACGCAACTTCTTAGGATTGGCGGGCTACCACCAGCGTTTTATTGAGGGCTTTTCAGTTATCGCCCGACCGCTCACTTCCTTGCTGAGGAAGTCTACGAGGTTTGTATGGTCCAAGCTGTGCCTATAGAGCTTTAAAGATCTGAAGAATAGGTTGACCTCTTCTCCTATCTTAGCTCAGCCCGAGGGCATTGAGGAGTTCGTGGTTTATAGTAACGCATCCAAGGTGGGCTTGGAATGTGTTCTGATGCAGAGGGGTAAGGTGATTGCTTACGCGTCGAGACAACTGAAGACGTATGAGGAGAATTACCCTACCCATGATCTAGAGTTGGCTGTTGTTGTTCACGCTTTGAAGATTTGGAGGCATTATCTGTACGGAGCTACGTGTCAGATTTTCACCGATCATAAGAGTTTGAAGTACTTATTCACTCAGCGGGAGTTAAATAACTGCCAGAGGAGATGGCTGGAGTTGATCAAAGACTTTGATCTTGAGATCTTATACAACCTGAGGAATGCAAATATGGTAGTTAATGTCCTCGGTAGGAAGACTCCCCGGGAGATGGCTATCACTAGGCTGACAACTCAGCCACAGTTACAACGAGATCTTGCATGGCTAGAGATGGATATCCACTTTCCGGATTCTGACAGCCAATTGTCCACCTTGGAGATAGTGCCTGATCTATTGGCCGAAATCCGACAAAAGTAGAAGAGTTGTCCAGCTTTCACACAGATCCGAGACAAGATGTCTCGAGGAGAGGCGCCGCAGTTTCCAGCCGGTGCCGATGGGATCTTGAGACGCTAGGAGCGTGTATGTGTGCCTTCAAATCGAGAGTTGAGACAGAGGATCCTTCAGGAGGCTCACTCTTCACCTTACTCAGTGCACCCTGGTGCGAGTAAGATGTTTTAAAATATCATACGCTCTTTCTGGTGGGGAGGTCTGAAGTCAGATGTCATGAGATATGTAGCTCAGTGTGCAACCTCTCAACAGGTTAAGATTGAGCATCACAGACCAGGTGGAGAGCTACACCCAATTTTTGTCCCTCAAGGGAAGTGGGAAGACATCTTGATGGATTTTGTTACCGGTTTGAAACCGAGTCAAGGCTTTGATGCTATTTGGGTCATAGTAAATCGACTGACGAAGACCGCACGTTTCATCCCGATCAAGGAAACGTGGCCGGTGAGTCGAGTGGCAGAGGAATTCACTAGACAGATAGTGAGACTTCATGGAGTACCTAGGAATATAGTCTTTGACAGAGACGTACGGTTCACCTCGAGGTTTTGGCAGCAAGTGCATGCCGCCCTAGGTACGAGTCTGCAGTTCACGACTACTTATCATCCTCAGACCGATGGTCAGTCTGAGCGGACCATCCAGACTCTGGAGGACATGTTGTGAGCCTGCGTGTTGGGTTGGGGACAGGTGTGGCTAGATCACCTTCCCTTAGTGGAGTTTTCGTACAACAACAGTTGGCACGCATCGATCAGGATGGCTCCTTATGAGGCTTTATACGGACATAGATGTCGTACACCGTTGTGTTGGGACGAGCCGAGTAGTGCTAGTGGAGAAGCACCTGAGCAGATTCAGGATGACATGGCTCGAGTAGCGGTGATCCGTGAGCGGATGTTAGCAGCGCAAAGTCGAAAGAAGTCTTATGCAGATAAGAGGCGCAGACCTCTGGAATTCAAAGTTGGAACTCGGGTTTGGTTGAGAGTATCCCCGACACGAGGCGTCAGACGTTTCAGTGTTAAGGGGAAGTTAAGCCCCATATATGTCGGACCTTTCGAGATTTTGGAGCGAGTTGGAGAGGCAGCATACAAACTTGCTTTGCCACCGAGGCTTGAGGGTGTTCACCCCTTCTTCCATGTATCTCAGTTACGGGAGTAGCTACCGGATCCGAGACACATCGTTAGTCATGAGGATCAATTGATCGAGCCTTATCACACGTGCGTTGAGCATCCGGTAGATGTCTTAGAGCGTAGTACGAGATGCTTGCGTTCGAAGGACATACCGATGATGAAGATTCAGTGGTTGGTGTGAGGAGCTAATGAGGAATCTTGGGAGACAGAGGATAGTATCCAGAGGAACAATTTGGAGTTTTACACCGAGCTTGATGCGCCTATGTCCTAGTTGTTATGTTTGAGTTTTTCCTTTGTTTCTTGGCGAACCTTTTGTGACGTTTTAAGTTACATGCCCCGAGTGGGAATATATGAGTTTAGTTCATCTTTCTGTGTTGTTATGTGATCGTTCAGGTTGTTGCAAGTTTCGGGACAAAACTTCTTTTTAGGGGGACTTGATGTAAGATCCCAGTTTTCACCTTCACCGCTCCTGCGGTGAAGGAGGGCGCTCCAGCGGCCTTGGTGTCCGTCACGCCCCCGTGGTGACAAGGGGCCGCCCCTGCGGCTGAGGCAATCTGCACCTAAAAATTCGCTGTAGATCGCACCCGATCTGTTTTTGTTGTTTTTATCTTCCTTTCATAGATAGCATATCCGATCTTCTATCTATGGATCGTCTTCCTTATCTTCTTCCTAACCCTAGACGTCCTTTCCATCTATCTTTCCCGCCTCTCCTATATACTCCCGTCTTTTCTTCTTTTTCACGTTTCTCGCTTACGTCTTCTTCAACCCTAGAGTGTTGCAGCCTTGCCCCCTGTGTTCTTGCTGAACGTGTAAGTTCTTCCTTCCTTGCTCTTTATCACGTTCATGTGCTGCTACACCTTTCTTCCCTTCTATTTCGTTTCTCTCTTTGTTTCCTCTTTTCTTCTTCTCCAAGAATCA
The DNA here is from genome assembly GCA_033239045.1 of Fagopyrum esculentum. Lineage (NCBI taxonomy): Eukaryota > Viridiplantae > Streptophyta > Magnoliopsida > Caryophyllales > Polygonaceae > Fagopyrum > Fagopyrum esculentum. The sequence continues at coordinate 30,509,148 of BSUD01000005.1, read as the reverse complement.
AGTGTGATCCTTGATTCTGGTGGATTGTTCCGTTGATGATCCTTTGATGTTCACAGGCTCCCCTGGTTGATTTGTGACGTGGTTGTGTGTTGAGAAGAGCAAGCTTTGGCCTTTGTTGTGTTCTTGGTGGTCGAAGGAGTCAACAGCGCTTCTGCACTGAAAACCACCCTTGTGTCTCTGTTGTGCCGCCCCCGCGTGTTGTCGCCCCTGCGGTTTCCTTTGCAGTAACTCCTGTTCTTGTGAGTTGCTTCCTTCCTTGCTTTCCTCGTTCCTTTCCTTGTTCCTTTTGGATGTTCCTTGACCCTTGAGTATTCTGTAAAAATAAGGTTGAGACCTTAGCTTGTGTAGATCTCTTAGAGATCATTGAGACTAGAAGTTATAGACTTCTAGCAACCGTGTCAATCCTGATCCGTGATGCTTGTGTGAACAGGATTTTCTTGCTCCTTTCCTGAGGGAAACTGAGTTGTTCTTTGAGTTGTTGCTAAGCTTTTAGATTACCTTCGAGTGAGGTAAGTCTTTTGGACTTACTTAGCTTCATTCCATCTATTGGTTTGAGTGTTTTGGCTTGTTTGTGTTGCTTATCATGTATAACGGATAACCGAAATAGGATTCACCCTTTGTAGCCTTAACTGACCCAAGTGTATGATAACCGGGCGGTGACCACTTGTATAGTTCTACAGGAGACTAGAATGTGATCTTGCAACCCAGGACCGTAGGTAACGGATAGTACTGATTTATTCCTATTGGTAGACGGAAGCGGAGGCGAGTTTCGGGAGATTCTCGTGTGACAAAAGAAGTTGAATTAGTAATGGATAACTTTAAGAAAGATAATAACTGGTTGTGTGCGAGCATGTTATATGTTTACTTTACCTTATGTGTGTTTGTGTCTTTACGTTCTTTTTGATATCTAGAATGTTAGCTAACGGTTATACCGATGTTGTAGATGCCTTGCGGGATATAGGTACTGCTAAGTGATCCGGACGGTGTGGTCAGCCGGGGTTCCCGTACATTATAGGACGGGATTGAATTTATGTTTATGTTGTTTCCCTTTTGTTTTTTTTGAACTCTGTTGCGAGTCTTTTACGCTTCCTTTTGTTTAAACATTTGGTTTTATATTGAGTTTTGGTTTTCATTCGTATGTGCCTTGTTGTAAGATCCAATGTGTTGCTGCTACTCTGAAGGTCGGGACCCATTGTGAGGTCCTACCCCGTAACGATTCGAGTTCACAAAATTTGGGGTGTTACATGACAAACACCAGAAAACATAGTATAGTTGTTGTCGGCACAAGAAGTAGTAACAACTTAATAGAGATATAACCAAAATGAATCATTACTATTCCAACAATATAAAGCACATTCAACACAAACTACATTCAAAAGAAAACAAAAAACAAAAAAAAAAGAATTTTATCAACAACACAAACAAGTGGATTGTCACCAATTTAAACTTGATCATAAATTAAATATAAACTAAAGCTAATATTATAAATTTAGTCTAAAACTCTAAATTGAAAGTTGTTATTGTTTTGTTTGTTAGTATTTTTATATTTGAAAAACTAAAATACATTGGGTAAAATAGCTAATTAGTCATTTTACCATTATTACTCTATTAAGAGGATCCTTAACATAAACTCATTAAGTAAATATGCCCTTAATAGAATAATAGTGGTAAGTGGTAAAAAATAGAGGGGTTTACAAAACAAAATTCCATAAAAAAAGAGAGTCTACTTGACCCAATTCTTACAAATACATTCTTCTCTCTTTCAATCGATGTTAGTGTTGTTGGAAGAAGCGAGCAAAAAAAATGTTTTGGAGTTAATGTGAACGGTTAAAGAAAGTTGAATATCTTTGGAGTTTCAACAAAAGAAGGTTTCAATGACCAATTTGTTGAGGAGAGATAGAAATTATATTGAAATAATTGGGTTAAATAGGCTCTTTTTTATGGCTGTTGTTCAGGTAAGGCACATTATTCCGGTAAGGTCGTGCAGCTGAACGTAGAGCTGACACTTGTCCCAAAAAAAATTGTCCAGAAACAAATGAAAATGATAATTCAAAAAATAATTAAGGGATAGTTCATAACTTGTAAAAGGATAGTTCATGAATTATAATATAATAGTTCATAGTGCAAAATTTATAAAGGAGTGAAAGTAATAGTTCAAAACTTATTAAGGATAGTTCATAACTTATAAAAGGATAGTTCATGAATTATAATAGAATAGTTCATAGTGTAAAATTTATAAAGGATAATGCATAACTTATAAAATGATAGTTCATGAATTATAATTGAATAGTTCATAACATATAAACGATTAATTTATAAAATTTGATATAATATATTAAAAAGTAATAGTTCATGAGTTATATAGGAATAATTTAAAGTTTATAAGAGAATAGTGCATAATTTATAACATGGTAGTTCAAAATAATTTTCAATCATTTCTGAATGAAGAAAAAAAATTAGAACAAATAAAAAAAATGACACGTGTCGGCTCTACGTTCAGCCGCACGGCCCTACCCGAATTTATGAACTGTACCTGAACAGCCACCCTTTTTTATAGACTTCTGTTTTGTAGTTTTTTTTTAATTTTACCTTATTTATAATTTTTCTAGATAAAAGAATTGGGTTAAATAGGGATATATTTACTAAATGAGTTTATGTTATGGGTACTCTTAATTGAGCAATAGTGGTAAAATGTCTAGTTAGCCATTTTACCCATTATAATTTACGTTATATATAATGATTACTTTTCAAATGTTAAAAAGTTAGTGGTCATTTTTATAATTTCGTAATTTTAATGGGTTATTTAAAAACTTCTTAATATTATCAGGGGAAAAAACGATAGCTTTATAAACTCGGGGCTAATTTAGTTAATAGGCATTTTTGATATTATCATTTAGTAACTAGGCCTTTTAGTTTTTTTAAAGGTAAGTATACCCCAAATTTATTTTTTTTATAGTGGAAACCCTAACCCACCTTCTATCACTTCTTATTCTCCTTTGCCTTCTAGAACAACCGTCCTTCTTCAGCTTCTCTCACTTCTCCGTCATTTGCCCCCTTCAACCACCACTCTCACCGTCTCTCGCTTTCCTACTCTTTACTTCACTCACCGTCCATTGTATTCTCGTCTCCGATGCAAAACCTCTTAGCCCAATTCCGATTGCTACCGCCTGTACCACCACAACTTGGAGCTCTTCGCCTTGGTCCAGATCCCGCTTTGCTTGGCTCGACTTGGTCCAGAGCTACTACTCAGAGTTTCTTGTTTAGTTTCCATGGCTCGATTTGGTCCAGATCCCGCTTTGTTTGGCTCGACTTGGTCCAGATCTGCAAAAAAGGCTCGACTTGGTCCTTGCTCGTTGTAATCTATTCAAACTCCTCGCAGGCTAATGCCATTGCACTTGGTTTTCTGCATCTCGCTACTTTGTAGGTACCATTTCGTCTTCTTACTTCTTCATTGCGATGACTTATTTCCATAAATGAAATAACCGTGATAATCTCCGGTTATAATTTCCATCTTTTCAGGCTGTACAAATTTTCCTATTTTTTGGTATGACTCCGATTCCTTTCTGGTATGACTCCTGCAGTGAACAACTATTATGTTACTCTTGCTATTTCTTCTTTTTATAATTATATTCTCTACAACATTTTTCCCAGTTTAACCCATTTTCTAGTATGACTCGGATTCCTTTCTGGTATGACTCTTGTAGTGCTCTGTAAGTAATTTCGATTCCTTAATTTTATTGTTAATACTAGCGACAGTATTTAACATAACTTGAATGCAGCTTGCCTGATGAAAAATACCACCAGGATACATCGTTGGCCATACATCTTTTATGATATTACATACGGAAGGGAGTATCATCTTTTATGAAAAATACCACCGGTACCGGTTGGAGTAGATCCCAATATTCCTATGTCTCGGGATCAAAATCGGGATGCATTACTGCAAAATCTTACGGCGGCTGTAGAGGGAGGGGACAAAGTTTTAGTTGAAATGTCATGTCTTCTCATTTTAGAAGGCAATTACAGGCATGGTAGTGGATTCAATTTGGAAGAAGCTTGTGCAAGTCTCGAGGCTAGCTTTGCCAATGAAGTTGAGGTTGTGTTTACTACGCTTTCTAGTAGTGGACGCAAGTTGTTCTCACGCTTAACTCATGGGTTTGATATAGTTGTGATAGATGAGGCAGCACAAGCTAGTGAAATGGAAGTCCTTCCGCCACTAAACCTTGGGCAGCCGTTGTGTTCTTGTTGGTGATTCACAACAGCTTCTTGCAACTGTCATAAGCAACGCAGTTGGAACGTTGCAATACAGTAGGAGTCTTTTTATAAGCCTTAAGCTTGTTGGATGTCTATCAATGTTATTGTTTGTACAGTACAGAATGCATCCTCATATACAAGATTTTCCTTCAAGACACTTTTACCGAGGCCATCTTACTGGCAATGAAAGTGTAGTTAACTTGCCTGATGAAAAATACCACCAAGATACGTTGTTAAGGCCATACATCTTTTATGATATTACATATGGAAGGGAGTCTCATCAAGGTGGATGTAAGATCCTGTTTTTAGCCTTCACCGCCCCCGTGGTGAAGGGAGCCACCCCAGCGGCAAGTCTTGGTTGTCACCGCCCCCGCAGTAAAAGTGAGCTGCCCTTACGGTTGGCCGCGGTCGCAACAGGGCAAAACGTCCCTGCGGTTTTGCCCTACATCATCCCGATCTGTTTTTATTCCGTTTTTATTTCCTTCCATAAGATAGAAGATCCAATCTTCTATCTTATGGGCCGGCTTTCCTATCTTATTCCTAACCCTAGAACGTCCTTCCTTCTATCTTTTCATCCTTTTCTATAAATCCCCTTCTTTCCCCTCTTTTTCGCGTTTCTTGCATACGTTTTCTTCACCCTTGAAGAGCTGCAGTTGTTGCCCTTGCTTCCCGTGATCTTACTGAACATTTAAGTTCATTCTTCCTTTGTTCTTCCTCACGTTCATGAGTTGCTGCATACCGTTTCCCTTCTGTTTCGTTTCTTCTTTCATTCTTCCTTTTCTTCTTCTCCAAGAATCAAGTTTGAACCTTGATTCTTATTGGTCTTCCCGTTGTTGATATGTTGATGTTCACAGGCTCCCTTGGTTGAGTCTTAACGTGTTTGGATCAAGGAATCGAGCCTTGGTACCTTGGTTATGAGTTGCTATCAAAAGGAAGCCCGATGCCACCTTTTGAGCCTAAACAGCCCCCCCCCCCCCCCCCCCCCCC
>BSUD01000005.1:30483257-30503821 GCA_033239045.1 Fagopyrum esculentum | reverse complement strand
CCCGCCTGCATAGAGCCGCCCCAGCGGATCTGTCACGCCGCCGCCCCTGCGGTTTATCCTGCAGTCTCCCCGTCTTTGGTGAGTTGCTTCCTTCCTTGATTTCCTCGTTCCTTTCTTGGTTTGTTGTTGATGTTGTTACCCTTGAGAGTGCTACAAGACTGAGGTTGAGACCTTATCTTGTGGAGATCTCTTAGAGATCATCAAGACTAGAAGTTATAGACTTCTAGAAACCGTTTCATTCCTGATTCGTGATGCCTTGTGTAAACAGGCTTTCCTTGATCCTTTCCTGAGGGAAATTGAGCGCTCGCTGACCCTTTGAGTTTACCTTCGAGTGAGGTAAGTTCCTTGGACATACTTAGCTTCATTCCGTATATTGGTTTGAGTGTATTGGTTGTTTGCGTTGTTTATTGTTATAACGGATAACCGGAATAGGAATCACCCTTTAGAACCGTAATTGGCCCAAGTGTATGATAATCGGGCGGTGACCACTTGTCTAGTTCTACAGGAGACTAGAATATGCTTTTGCAAGTCATGCATGCAGGTAACGGATAGTACTGATCTAATCATGTTGATAGATGGAAGTGGAGGCGAGTTTCGGGAGATTCTCGTGTAAAAAAAGAAGTTGAATTAGTAATGGATAACTTAACGAAAGATAATAACCGGTTGAGTGCGAGCATGCTATATGTTTACATTACCTTATGTGTGTTTGTGCCCTTACATTCTTTCTGATATCTAGAATGTTAGCTAACGGTTTATACCGATGTTGTAGATGTTCTGCATGTTAGGGATGTTGTTGAGTGATCCAGACGGTGTGGTCAGCCGGGATTCCCGTTCATTATAGGACGGGATCGGGTTTATATTTCAGTTGTTATTTTCCTTTTGTATTGAACTCGGTTGTAAGTCTTTTACGTTTCCCTTTGTTTAAACCTTTGGTTTTATATTGAGTTTTGGTTTTCATTTATTTGTGTCTCGTTGTGACGTTGTTACTCTGAGGGTCGGGACCCATTGTGAGGTCCTAGCCTGTAACGCTTCAAATTCCCAGAACTTGGGGTATTACAGTGGATCAGTCTCACTCCAAAATGTACATGGAGCACAATTTTGTCTTCGTTTATACAAACATCTTCAAAAAATTGTAAAATCTTTAGGATTGGGAAAAGTTACAGTTAGCATCATAACACCATATAAACTGCAACTTAGATGCCTTAAGCTTGAATTTCAGGAAGTCCTTAGTTCTGAAGAGGGTCGTGATTTGTATATTAATATTGTAGACGCTTTCCAAGGATAGGAATGTGATATTATTATCATGTCCTATGTACGTGCGGGTCATGGTGTTGGCTTTGTTGCAGATATCCGCCGGATGAATGTTACTCTCACTCGTGCCTGGAGGGCCCTTTGGGTATGGAAGCTTCTATCTTACCTTGTACACAACTTATATAAACTTCTTTTATTGGAAGGTATGTCATCAATTATGTTTTTGTTTTGACATGTAATGGGCAATGCTAATTCTTTGGTTCACTCTGACGACTGGGGTGCATTGACTGTTGATGCAAAGGGTAGAAACTTCTTTTTCCAATCCTATACAGATGCATAAGCTTGTATATACCAAGGCAATGCAGACTATGCAGTGTCGATGGCGATTTTTCGGAGATCAATCTCATCGTGAAAATGAGATTGAAAATGAGAGTAATTTTATTGTAAATATCAGATGGTATGTAAATTCCGGTATGTTAATTTCGGTATGTAAATTATGGTATGTAAATTAAAAAAAATAAAAAAGGACAAAAAGAAAACAAAAAGAAAATTAAGGTATGAGTTTTTGGTATGAATTTCATACCAGAAACTTATAAAAAAAATAAAAAAAGGACCAAAAAAATTATGGTATGAAAAAATTTTAAATATAAAACTTTTCTAGTATGAAAATTTTCTGGTATGAAAATTTTCAAGTATGAAAAATTCAGGTATGAGAAATAAAAAAAATACTAATAAAGAAAATAAAAAAGTCAAAATAAAAAATAAAAAAACAAATTTAGTAATTAAAAAAACAAAACTTACACTTATATAACAAATAACAAGCATCAATTAATCTTTTTTTTAATAGAGAGTTAATTGTTGTTCACCTACAATTAAATAAAAGTGATAAAAATAATGGGGTACACTTATTAAACACAAACTAAAAAAAAGTCTAGTATGCTGAACTTAATTTTTACCATCTTGTAATAGGAAGAACACATTACATATATTTTTGTTTTATTTGTCCCAATATAGTGTATAGTGTGTCTCATTCTCTGATTGGTTAATTTTATGGTAAAATTATCAATTAAATTTATTTGAAACAATTTGGTTTACTAGGCTTTTTTGAGTCCGTCCAAGCTTTTCCGAGTCCATTAAATTTTAACATTATAATCTAAAAGAGTCCATTAAATTTCAATTAAAATTATCAATTAAATTTATTTGAAACAATTTGGTTTATTATCTTTGATCTGAAAATGTTCCGAGTCCGTCCAAACTTAGCCCGGACTGAACTGAATTATACTCATCAAATGAAATTGGTTTATTAAAGCTGCGGTTTGAATCATACAAAAATATGTAAATATCAAATCAGTTTAGTGAATTAAACATATTCGTAATTACAATGTCACAAATTTATTTATTTTTTCATAGCATTTTTATGATTCTTAAAATACGTCATTAGAGGTTTAAATTTTGGTAATACATGTCATTATAACTACTAGTAATACTTAAACTTTTTATTATAGAATTTTCGAAAATATGATATTTTTAAAATATCATTCTGCTTATAACTCTTTAATATTTATCATTATTTTTGGAAGTATATTATATGTTTTAACTATTATTTTTGTAATATATTATATGTTTTAATTATTATTTCAAAAATGAAGAGAAAATTAAAAAGTGACCACAAGAGAGGGATGCACGTTTTTTTTATTTTTATGCTCTTGATTATCTTTTGTTTATGCTATATAATTCAGAAAGCATCACATGCAAATAGGATTCTTACGTCATACATATATCAACAATTTTTTTTCTTCTAAACCGAAAGAGATTAATTATATATGTTAAATTTGATAAATATAAACTTTAGTGGAATGACTGTGATCACCATTGCTTTAATATATATATATATATATATATATATATATATATATACACTTGAACAAAAATATATACTTGAACAATTAAATTTTTGGATCAAAATAATTAAGGTCGTAATTATCCAAATTAATTAACACTTATTACGCACTTAAGCAAAAGTTTACGAATATAGTTAAAAAAAATCAATTAAACAAATACATGTTATATTTGAACAATTGTTATTTGATCCAAAGATCGTGAATATTTTCTACTTTTTACCTAAATTCCTACTCTATGGAATTATGACGTTTGAGTAGATCATAATTTGCAATTTCATATATATATATATATATATATATATATATATATATATATATATATATAGATCCTATGAGAACACCCTCTAACGTGAGAACATGAGAACAAATTCGTAATTATTATCAGTTTTGTTACGAATGTGCCATATCGTTTAATGTATTATTCGTAGTTATTGTTGGTTGAGTGGATTATTCGTAGTTATTGTTGAATTTCTAATTATTATTATTTTTGAGATCTACTCTAAATCTCAACCCTTAATATTCACATCCAACGGTCTACGATTGTTCTCATGTTCTCACGTTAGAGGTTGTTCTCATGGGAACCACACCCTATATATATATATATATATATATATATATATATATATATATATATATATATTCAAAATTGCAAATTAAGATCTACTCACAATTTCAATTTCATAGAGTAGGATTTTTGACTATTCACTCTAGATATTATAAAAAGGTTAATCCGACAAATAAACGGTTGGAATGATTTGAATATAAGTTTAGTATTTTTCAAAAATTTAAAGTCAAAGTGATAATTTATTGATACGACCTGAATAGTATTTGAGAGGCTTTGTAGAATCACACACTTCAAAGAGTAGTATGGAGCTTGTTCCTGTTTCAATAGAAAACAACTCGTGCAATTAAATGAAGATTGTTGTGAATTCGAGTAGATTATGGAAGAAGAAAAATGAAAGTTTTTAGCAATAAATTGCTCCTTAGAGTTTTTTTTATTATTACTTATGAAGATACCTAACTACAACTCTAATACGATCTATTTATAACCTTAGAAAAATCTCGAGACGGGCCAAAATACCAATATTGGATATTTTGGCCATTAACCTTAGTCAGACTCGGGCATACCATCGTTAACACGAGCATGATTTTTGTTGTAGTGGAATTAAAATAAACAAGTATCAGCAAGTTGAGCCCTTCTTGAACGAGCAAGAGCCAAGCATGTTAAAACCCTTATGATATGATAACACTCCATGAGCTGAATACTAAATATAAGTAATATTATTTAATTGATTGACTTAGCTTAATCTTCCACTATAAAATGCCTAGATGGTAAGCACTGAATCTCCAAACATAAGTGATCAATATTGAGCAAAATGGGTTGTTACAGCATACTTCTTGTGTTCTTCTTCCTTGTTAGTGTGATTGTTGACTTAGAAGCACAGCAGCAAAGCCTAGCAGCTGGGTTTTACACCCAAACTTGCCCATTCGCAGAGTACATAATCAAAGATGAAGTTCGGAAAGGAACCATGGCTGACATGGGTATGGCCGCTGGCCTCGTTCGCTTGCACTTCCACGATTGCTTTGTTCGGGTAACCATCCTTTCGCTTCTTTAGGCTTTTACGTTAATAAAATATTACAAGCCTACCATGGCTGACATGGTTGTGTGTTTTCTTTAATCAGGGTTGTGATGCATCTGTGCTCATTGATTCAACTCCATCAAACAAAGCAGAAAAAGATTCACCCCCAAACTACCCGAGTCTCCGAGGATTCGAGATCATAGATAACGCAAAGGCTAGAATCGAGATGATGTGTCCGGGCGTTGTTTCGTGTGCAGATATACTAGCTTATGCAGCTAGAGATGCTACTGAAATGGTTAGTACCATACCACAAACTTACACATCCAAAAACAGCATTCATAAATATACAGACAACTAATGATCATATGTGCAGGCTGGTGGGAATGGCTATGATGTACCAGCAGGAAGAAAAGATGGTAGGATCTCGCGAGATGTCGACGCATTTAGCAACTTGCCTCCGCCATTTGCGGATCTTAAACTGCTTAACCAAATATTTGGAAGCAAAGGACTAACACAGGACGACATGGTTGTTCTGTCTGGTAAGTTCTGATTCTGTTCTTATAACCCGAAATCTCGCTTTGTACTAACCAGAGATTTTGTGTATCAGGAGCTCATACGATTGGGCGGTCACACTGCACGTCGATCACCAGTCGATTATACAACTTCAGCACAAACGCAGCACAGGACCCGGCGTTGGATTCATCGTATGGGACACAGCTGAAGCAACAGTGTCCGTACAGTTCAGTGAACACTTCAGTTGTTCCGATGGACCCTAACAGTCCGATGATGCTTGATGTCAGCTACTACAGGGGTGTCTTGGCAAAACGCGGCCTATTCGCATCAGACCAAACCCTTATGTCGAGCAGCAATAGTTCAAATCAGGTTAACCAGTATGCAAGTAACCCTTACCTTTGGCAACAGAAGTTTGCAGCTGCTATGGTTAAGATGGGGAAGATTGATGTTCTTACTGGAAATGCAGGAGAAATTCGAACTAACTGTAGGGTCATCAATTGATATGTGTTAAGTTTGCATGTGTATTGTAAAAGTTGTTGTAATCACCTGTTCTTCTCAGTCTTCCACACTTTACAAAATTTCAAACTATTAACTGAAAATGGTGCAAGGACTACTCATTGTACTACTGTAGGGATGGCATTTCCGGATATCTGGTCCAATTCAAAGGCTCAGATATCCGATCCAACAATCTTATAAAAGTCCGATCCGATTCCAATCCAAGAGCATTCGAATACCCAATCCGATCAGAGTATTTATTCTTAGACTAGCCGGATATATCTAATCCGACTTTTTCCGCCAAACCTCGATCCGTATCCGATTCAATGATCCGAAAAATATGTCTAGATAGGATCAGACTAGGATCACCAATTGCCGGATATTTTGGATTCAGATTTTTCCGGATAGGATGTTTGGATAAGCAGATCGATTAGTCGGGTCAGATATTTTTGCTAACCCCTACCACTCAGTAGCTCTTTGCTAACCGTAATAATTAACCGGGTCGATCAATCCAGTTGCACACCCCTGAATCACAGACTAGCAGTGGCCCAGCCTCAACAGTCCAAAAACCGAGCAACAGCGTTACCAAACAAGAGCAGCTATAACTCCATAATACACTCGAATTAGGATTACCGCGACACTGGCGAACATGTTCAGAACTACATTACCGCAAGGCCAATACAAGTTCCATGGCCCAAAAAAGACGAGAACAAATAAGCTCAGACATTCAAAGACAAGAAGAAACACGAGCAACAAATACCTTAATCTAGGAAACAAAACCTTCTTATTAATTTGTGAGCTCCATAATGGCACTAACGATGTCACCTTCATGAGCCTTCAAAGCCTTAACAGCCTTGCCGCGGGAAACACCTGCTTGAGTCATAACAAGATCAATGTCACGAGGCTCCACACCCGCCTCATCGACCTCTTCTTCATCCTCTTGAATAGGAGCAGTTGTCGATGTAGCCTCAGGTCTGGCCATCACTGATCCCATGTCTGGCATCCTGAATTGCTGTGCAGCTTGAGTTTGTAGCTGTGAGCTCAAGTCCTCTATCTTAGCCTCACCGAATATCACATAGGTCTCAGAGTGTGGACTTTTGAACACATCTGGCTTCGAGATGAAAAACAGAATCTGGACAGATTTTTATAACTTCAGTTAATTCATATTTAAAACAAAATCTAGAAACTCATACAAGTGTTGTTTTCATGTCAGCAAACCCAAGCACACAGAATTTTTAATTGCATACCCAATGAAAGAGCAAAAATAATAAAAGGAACACGTCTGGTTACTATTGATCTAATCGAGACATTTATGGTTTGTATACCCAATGAAAGATCAATTTGCAGAATTCCCTAAACAAGAAGAAATTTGGATGAAAACTTACGTTTTTGGTTCTCTTGATTGTAACTCGGCTAACACCAGTAACAGGTTTCATGCCCAGCTTCAACATAGCTTTGCGACTCTTTTTCTCACTTCTGCTCTGTTTTGCACCGTCACCTGAAGCTACACCATATGCAAAAACAAGAGTTAGAATCAACTGGAGTTTGACAGGAAGTCACTCAGGTCATTATGCAAAAGTATGAACCAGTCAAGCAACTACTAACACAAAACTATAGTATTAGCCTCGACTTTTCTGCTAAAATGAACATCAAAGTATGCAATATTATTATTCCAATATATCAAACACCAAAACGATAGTCAGCCTTAAGAAAATAATCGAGATGAAAATTGCAGTAATGCTATAGGATCAAACTTGGAAATTCCAAACAAATTAGTAGATCAACTTATATTAAATATTTAGTCAAACACTAACAAATGAACATATTTAAGCGTGTGGTGGGTTATTTTAAAAAATGCATATTTTTCAGCTAGCTTCGCCATCTTGGAAAAGGATGATATGATACAAGACCTTAGAATGTAAGGACAAGTATTTGCAGTCACAAAGAGCTTCAACTAATTAAAGGTCTTTTCTAAAGTTTCAAATCCAAAAAATCACCTATTGTCATTTCAAACAGACGTATAAAAAGACAATAATGATTCTTTTCAGCAATGATTTCATCAAAACTTCACCCAGAACTAATAAATCATCATCTTTTTCCTGCCATTGTTGCCATTTGTAGGAACAATAAAACCCAAAACATGAAGCTTCGAAGAAAGGAGAAGAGAGAAATAACAAAATATAAATACCATTAAAAATCAACCGAAGGTTTCATCAAATTCCTACAAAATAAACCATACTGCCATTGCTGCACTTAATTAGATCATAAAACCTCCGATAATGTTTCAACTCAAGGCATTTGGCCGAAAATCAAATTATTCAACATCAAATTATCAACAGAAAGGAAACCTTATGAGTCCGTAACCACACAGAAAATAACGAATAAAATGAAATAGACTCTAAAACATAAGATTTTGAAAGAGAACGGAGAATATACTTAGGGTTCCATCATCCTTCTCATCATCCTCATCGTCGTCGTCATCCTCGTCATCTTCGTCGTGCTCATCCTCCTTAACGTCCTCGACAACAACCTCATCCTTCTACAAACCAACAAATGAACAGAATCGATTAACACGACACAAAAAGATAAACAGCTTATCGATATTTGACAATAAAAGAGAGAAATCATAAATATACCAAATCGGCAATTTCCTCTTGTTTGAGTAGTTGCTCCTCTTCAACAACGGGGCCTGGCATGGCTGCTCTAAGGGTTTTTCTCTCGCTCGGGAGTGAAGTGTTCGATAAGAGAAGGATGAGAAGCGACGGTCTCTTGCTTACCACATTTGGGTGGATAATGTAGTCCCTTTAACTGGGCCTTAAGGGCTTCATTTTGCAAACGGGAAAATTTTGGGCCATTCAGCCCATATTCAAGCAATTTATATGTTTTTCTTTACTTTCAATTTTTTTTTCAAAATTTGGGCTATTTTCAGTATTTAGAAAAGAAAGTGTACCCAATATTTTTTACTATTAATTGATATTAATGGGGTAAATTAATTTCACTTACCAAACATTCCGCTCATTCACTAACTACCAATTTCACTTCGTTTTTGTTATACCGGAGAAGAAATTGTCGTCCGACTCCTCACCTTCAACTATCATCTTCATCAATCTCTCTCGTAATCTCCATTTTCTTCAAATTTGATTCATCTCTCGTCACTTTCCGGCCATCTCCTTCAGTTTTTCTTTGTTTTTCGTCTTCGTTTTTACCCCAAACACTCCGGAATCGTTTCGATTTTTGCAAACCCTAAGAAAACGAAAATGTCGACTCGATCAAAGGTTGCTGCTAACCAATCTTCTTGTGATGCTCCTACCTTCAACCTTCTAACTCCTACGCCTCTTTTACCTGTTGAAGATGCCACACCAAACGAAGGCAATGCTTCTATTGTGTCTCATGATGAATCAAGCCTTCAAATTTTGTTATCTGGTGGTCCTCGAACAGTTGATATACCTGTGGTTAGTATTGCTTTGATACTCTTTCATGTTTTATGGTATTATAGTTTTTGGTATTTGTTCATATTAGGTTTTGTAAGTTTAATCATCATTTCTGGTATTTGTTTGATATGTTTTGTTCTATGTTTGTTTCGTCTTTATATTTACATGAGTTTTCTGGTATGTTTGTATGTTATTAGATTTTCTGGTATGTTATTGGTTTCAAGTTTTCTGGTATTTGCTTTAGTTTAAGTTTGTGGTATGTTTTGTGGTATTTGTTCATATGAGGTTTTTTGTTTCAAGTTTTCTGGTATTTTGCTTTAGTTTAAAATTCTGGTATGTGTTTCTGGTTAGGGTTTCTGGTATTGCATGTTGATGTATTACTTTCTGATATCTTTTCTGGTATTTGTTCATATGAGGTTTAATGTTTTTTTGGTATTAGAACTTCTGGTATGTTATTTGTTTTATGTTGTGTCTGATCATGTTGATGTATATATTCTGGTATGTTATTTGTTTCTGGTATTAGATGTTCTGGTTAGGGTTTCTAGTATTTGTTTTATTTATTAATGTTTTCTTGTATTTGTTCATATGAAGTTTTTATACTACTTTCTGGTATTTCATGTTGATGTATATATTGACATTATTTTCTGGTATGTTTACATAGGTTGTTGAGGAAAATGTTAGTTATGTATATGAAGAGTCCTTTGTAAGTTGAATGTCTGGTATGAGTTTCTGGTTTGTTGTTGAATGTTTTTCTTGTATTAACAATCTTATTTCCTTTACTAGTTAATGTAGAGATTCGATGACAACCAAAAATACGAGGCAACACGGATAACTGTTTTATCTCGTGTAAATATGGTCAAATTTTTACTTGAAGGGTTGGATGCCAATGGGCAAGAATTGTTCAAGAATTATATTTTTTCAGACGTCATCTCCCTATGTACCAATCTCAAACCTTCCAACCAATTAATACACTTCATGCTTCTGCATGAGGTTCAAACTGACCGCAAACACTCAATGTGGTTTGCAATCAACAAAACCCTGCTTAGGTATTTATTAACTATACACCCAATCTTTTCAGTTCAGTTTGTTACCTCCATTCCACTTTGGGTTATTAATGTGTTTCTTTCTTTTTTTGTTGTATATTTTTGTTCATAAGGTTTGGTTTAAGCGAGTTTTCTGAAATTACCGGCCTTGAGTGTCGGTTCCATGTGTACAATGAAGAAGAAAATGTCGACATGAAGGAGTTGTTCGGCATCCCCGGGTGTAAATTGGAGCATTTGGAGGAAAAAACATTCAAAGCTGAAAAGAATGATGAAAAGAAATTCAAGATGGCTTTCCTGCTGTTTATTGAATTTGTTTTGCTTGGCAATGACAAGAATAAGTTTGTCTCCAATCTTCCCCTATCGCTTCTGAAGGACATGGATGCCTTTAATTCTTATCCATGGGGGCACCTTGTCTTCAATAAGACACTTGACAACCTCAGGGATTGCGAGCCAACAAAGTTTAGGGCATCCGGAAATTACTGTCTTTCTGGTTTCCCTTTGGCATTCCAGGTATACTTCTGGTTTTCCATTTATGTACCTCGGGTATGGTTATATTTGTTATTTTTGTTATGGTTTACGTTTCTGGTATGCTTGTTTTTCATTTATGTTCCTCTGGTATGAGTAATTAGTTATCAGAAATGTTAATTTTGTGGTTTTGTGGTATGCTTTATTGCATTAGCATTTCTGGTTTTTGTTTCTGGTTTTTTATTCTTGTATTTTGTTTTAATGTATGAGATTCTGGTATGATTTTGTATGTTGTATAATTGAGTTATGTGATGTATTGTTTTGTTTCTGGTATGTTCTGAATTTTATACTATCTGGTATGATTTTACTTACTTTCTGGTATGAGCAATTTATTTACCAGAAATATTAATTTTGTGATTTATGGTATGCTTTATTGCAATAGCATTTCAAGCATTTCTTTTTGGTTTGTGTTTCTTGTATTTTGTTTTCATGTATTTGATTCTAGTATAATTGTTTATGTTTTATATTTGAGTTATGTTATGTATTGTGTTGTTTTTGGTATGTTCTTAAGTTTATTCTTTTTTGTATGAGTTTACTTGCTTTCTGGTTTTCTGATATGCATTTGTGGTTTCATTTTCTGGTATGATATTATTTTATTAGTTTTATATTATTTATTGGTTTGAGTTTCTAGTATGGTCTATTGATTTATTTCCTGTCTATATTTTGCAGTTTTCATCCTTGACTCTATCCCCAAACTGGCATCTTTGTTTGCCACATGTGTTGATGAAGAAACAACTCCACTTTGTCTTAAGTGGGTTTCATCAACCAAGGGGAAGATGAAATGCAGCTTCCAAACAATAAAGGATACAACGTCATCGGTGACCCAAGATGACATCAAAACTATCTCCCTCAACCTAGATGACCCAAAAACCGAGGATGACTACAAACGGTGGGGGGTGAAGTTTTGGACCCAACTGGCTATCTTTGTCATCTTTTCAAAGTTGGGTTCCACAAGGTATGTGTATCCAGACCTGGAGGGCATGATCTCAAGGTTATCAAGGATGCCCCAAAGAAGGAGGAATCCGACAGTGATGACTTTGCTACTCCTCATCCTCCTCCTCGTCATATTTTGAGGTTGCCAAGACCACAAAAGGTTGTCAAGAAAAAAAGATGACTCAAAGAAGAGAAAAATTGAAGAGGGAAGGAAAATGTATTTCAATACATTTCATACTTAATCTATATTTTAATTATGTGGCATTAGTTTCTATTATACTAGTCTCTTTAGTTTTATTGTATGACTGCTTTTTTGCTTTCTGGTATGTGTTTGTTAGTTTCTGGTATGCTTCTAATATAACTTCTGGTAGAAGTTTCTGTTTTAGTTTTCTGGTATGAATGCTTTATTACTTTCTGGCACGTGTCTGTTTGTTTCTGGTTTTTATTTTATCTTAATTCTGGTATAAGTTTTGTCTTACATTCTTGTATTAGTTTTAATATATTTTCTGGTATGATCTTTTTAATCTTGTTTCCTGTGTATATTGTTATGTTTTGTTTGGTTTCTGTTTCTGGTATGTTTATCATTTACTTAATAATGTTTTTTTCCTAATGTAGGACTCCATCTAAGAAGCCTAAGACAGAACAAATTGTTGAGGAAGTTGAATGGTAAACTGAAGTTGAATATGTATTTATATTATCATACCAGATTCTTAATTTTTACAAAATTTGTTGTATTGTTTTAGCCCCGAAGAAGACATGTTGGCATTGTCTACACCCCTAGTTGTTGGTGTTGCACCTTCTAGCTCTGTTGGGATTGTTGTTGCTCCAGAAATGGATACGATTGTCCCTACAGATGCTTTGGTTGCACCACCTCTGCATGATCCCACCACCTCCAACACAGAAGTTGTGGTTGCACCACCTGTCCCTGATCTCACCACCTCCACTATTTCTACCACAAACAGGTAATTGATATTTTACATACCATAATTTTTTAGTTTTAAATGCTTGTTTGATATTGCATTTGTAATCTTGTACTATGTTAATGTATATGGTGCCTGATTGGGTTGAGGATTTAAAGAAACAAATACAAACCCAAAATCAACTGATTTCTGAGTTGGTCAAGAAGGTTGAGCAACAAGATCCGACTATCAACCAAGTTGTTATGAGGCAGAAGGCACAAACTATGACGCAACACAAAATAGAAAGTCAATGTTTCAAGATCCTCACCAATGTTCAAAGGATGGCCGGTTCTTCTTCTAAAGGCACCAAAGCTTCTAAAAAGCCGGCCTTCCAACCTCCAGTTGATGCTCCTAAGTTAGAAGTTCTTGGGGTTTCTTCAAGTTGTGAAGAGACGCGATCTACAGAAAAGCCAATGCCCCAGCCTCAGTCCCAGCCCGAGCTCAAGGAGGAAGCTGAAGTTGATCAGCCAAAGGAAGAACTAGTGGAAGAGGTATAATACACTACTATTCTTCATGTGTTTTGTTTCCGTGCATATTTGTTAATGTTTGTGTTATGTTGTCGTTCTGGTACAGAAACCAATAGCATATGTAGATGTGAAAGGGAGAAGGAAAGTTAAAACCAGAGGACCGAGGAAAATGGGTTTACGTGAAAAGAAACCCAGCGACCTTGTTGTATCTCCCTATGTCGTCCCAATAAAAATCCTCAAGCCACCCAAGCATAATTATTTGAGCAAGAGAATAGAGATGCTTTTTTATGCTTGATACCTTAACCCAAAGACTAAAAAAGAATTGATTATTGGATTTCAACATTCAGCAAATAAAGAACACTTCAAGCTCTTACTCCAAAAAACTGGCTGGTTGTGAGATTATGTAAGTTAACACTAACCTTACTTTTGTTCAAGTTAATAATTTATGGTATGATGTTTTCTGGTATGACTTTCTAATACTAGCTACTGATGTGTTTTTGGTAAGATGTTGGGTGTATATTTTGTTTTTAAAATTTCTGGTATGATGTGTTGTACTGCTTTATGGTATGAGCTAGTTGTATACGAGTATGGTATGACTTTATTTTTGCTTCTTTTTTTCTGCTATTATGTATTTCATTAGTTTTATGGTATGTCATTCTTTCATTTTGCCATAAATTATCATTTGACTTCCTTAGATGATTTATTGCTTGAGCTTTCTGGTATTTGTTTATGTTTTGTGTTTCTGGTATGATGTGTTTTCATGTATGTCTATCTTGCCTGATGATTTTAAAGTCTTCAATTCTAGTATGAAATTTTTATGTGTTTCTAGTATTATTCTCATATGAGCTCTGGTATTGAATTATTAGTTTTTTCCTACTTTACAGCAACTGAATGAAATGATTGCATACCTCCGAAAAGCTGTAATTGAGTATCTAGAGGTTTATGGCTATATTACCATTCTTCCCGTACCATTTGTCGACTACTTCAACGATGTGCGTTATAAACAATTTTTAGAGTCGAAAACTACAAGGACTTTTAATTACGGTGAAGAAATTGCAAGTTATATATTTGGACTTGATTCCCCCCCCCCCTTTTAGCAAGAGCTTTTATGGAGTCAATACAATATACACTGCCATCAACACCTGTCGTAAACACTGGATAGCGCTACAGATTGATTTAATTAAATGGTGTGTTGTTGTATATGACTCAATTGTGGACTTTATGTCTAATGGGGACTTGAAAGCTTTGCTCAACCCATTCCTTGTTATGTTTCCTTACATTCTGAAACTTCATGGACAATTTGAGAGGTTTGGGGACAATCTTGATAAGCCATTGGATTATGTTCGAAAGACAACCAAAGAAGTTCCACAAAACAACCCAAGGTGATTTCTACAATACTACTTATATGTTTCTGGTATGTTCATTAGTATGATGTTTTGGAAAAACACTTATATAATCTGTTGTCTAGAATTGCAGGGGAAGCTGTGGTGTATTCACAATCAAGCACATTTAATATTTGTCATCTGGACGAACTGATTCGTCAAACATATGTCAAGAATGGGTCCCAGCTTTCAGGGAACAATTTTGTTCTATTTTGTACCATAAGGAGTGATTGAAACCCCATGAGTCCCTTTGAAACTGAATCTGTCCTATATCATGTAGTTGACTCTTGATAAACTGATATTTTGGTATTGACTCACTCTGTTGTAATATATTAACTCTTTTGTAATATAATCTTGTTTATGAATCAATAACAAGTATTCTATTAATATAGTTTCTTTACCAGAAGTGTTTAAAGTTGTGATTTATGATTCTGGTATTTCATTTAAGTGCCTCTGGTATGACTATATCTGGTATGTTTTTGTTATTTGTTATGCTTCTGGTATGATTGGTTTTCATATATGTGCCTCTGGTATGAGTTATTACTTACCAGAAATGTTCATTTTGTGATTTTATGGTATGACTTATTGCATTAGTATTTCTGGTATGTGTTTCTAGTTTGTGTTTCTTGTAGTTTGTTTTCATCTATTTGATTCTGGTATGATTATTTGTTTACCAGAAACGTTCAATTTGTTATTTTATGGTATGATATATTGCTTGCGTTTCTAGTATGCATATATATAGCCTGATGGTAATTCTTTTATTGGATTCTGGTATGAGTTTTTTATTTAGTTTTTGTTATTTCCTGTTGTTTTACTTCTGTTATGAGGACATTTACACATAAAAGAAACATATATTTATATAGTAACAGTTTTCTACATATCTGATAATGACAAATAATCAAAATTTGTATTTTTGGTATGTGTCTTCATTCTTTCTCCATTGGTTGATTTCTGCAAGTTTTTATTGTTATGGCCTACCCTGCTACAACAACTGCATTTCTTCTTCTTGCTTCCTTCCATTGATTCACGTATCCTAGCTTTAGGCAACTTCCGGTTCTCTTCCTCTTTATAGGAGGGTTACATTCAATAGATGTAATGCAACTTGAAATATTTAAATTCTCATGATCTACGATTGGGTATATTGTTTCCTCATATGCCATCTTCCAATATTCAGTGCTGTAATAATTACTTACCAGAGATGCCGGATTCATTTTCGCCATCTTTGTTGCAGCTATTGCATGAACACACAGTATTTCCTCAATATCAAATTCCATGCAAGTGCAACTCCTATCCGCTAGACATACAACTTCCCTTTCCTGGTTCCATTGTACCTCAAACAACAGCCTTTTCGCATCAAGCACATAGCATCCATACTTTGTTGCCTCCCCATATTTAGCTTGTATTAGGGCATCGACGTTTGGTGTTGTCATTTTTGTACATGATTCAGCACTTTGTCTTCGCGTTGCAAACCATCTACCCAATGTCTGTCTGATAACATCAATGAGGGCAAGCACTAGATAATCCCTTGCATCACACAATACACTATTTATACATTCTGCATTGTTGCTTGTCAAAATGTTGTAACGTTTGGCGTTGCAAAAAGCTCGGGACCAAGCAGCAAATCTTATTTCTTCCAACAGCTGCGCAACTACTACCTTCTCCTACAAACATTAGCAGGTACACATGAAGTTATATACAATACCAGAAACATACCAGACACATAACATGTTTCCATACCAGAAAAAAGTAATACCATAATCATTGCTCATCAATGATAATGTTCAATACCAGAAACATATCATGTATGATACCAGAAACGATCACAAAAAGCATACCATAATTCATACCAGAGATTAAATGTAATACCAGAAATGATAATGTTCATACAATAAACCTAACATGCGTTCATACCAGAAATATTCATACCAGGTTCAATATTAGGGCCCGTTTGGTTCCAACTCCGGAAACGGAAACAGAATGGAAACGAATTTAGTTCACATATATATATATATATATATATATATATATATATATCCTTATTCATGAAATTTTATGGAATCATTCCTTATAATTTCATGCAAAGTGAACTTGTCTCCCACATTTTGTTACCCTATAGGGTATTAAAAGTAATCAAATTCAACTCCAATTACTTAAAAACACAAGGAATGATTCCAAAAACTTTCATGAACAAGGATATAGATTAGATTCGTTTCCATTCCGTTTCCGATTCCGGAGGTAAAACCAAACGGGCCCTTAATGAGAGATAAGGGACAATACCAGAACTTAAATAAACCACCAGAAATGAAATACTAGAAGTATAATATGATTGCATACAAGAAAAATAATATAAACCAGATAAACATACCTTCTTTATATTTTCAAGCAGTTCAAGACACTTATCCTTTCTGTAGCACCTAGTTGCATCCATGAACATTTGTTGAACTATATTCTTAGTTGACTTTTTCTTGATGTTCCCTTTCAAGTGGTACATGCAAACTCCATGAGATGCTTTTGTGTAGTGCTTAGCAATACCATTCTTGATTGACATGTGTTTGTACGATATAAATAGTTGTTCCTCGCTGTTAGACAAACTTGTGTAAATGATAGAAGAAGAAATCATACGAGTCATCACATTCACGGTCAACAATCGCAAATGCTAGTGGGTATATTTCTTGGTTTGCATCTTGCGCCGTTGCAAGCAATAACACCCCACCATATCGTCCTTTTAAAAATGTTCCGTCAACTGATATAACCTTAAACAACAACAATCACCAATCAATTAGTTTTCTGGTATACCAGAAAAGGATAATACTCATACCAAAAACCTCATTTTTCAAATATATATCACTATACCAGAAATTGAGCTTGTAATCAAATCAAAAAATGATATTACCAGAAACACATTTATCTAGCAAACTAGACACTGAATATACAAACCAGAAAAGAGCATACCAGAAACATAATTATACTACTTACTAGAAACATAACTCTACTACCAGAATCTATATCATTCTTGCATAAATGATAATACCAAAGACAGAAGTTTATTACATACCAGAACAAGGATAATACCTTTCTAATTACTGAATATCCTTTGATTGATTGTCCCAAAGCAAAGAAGACATACTTGAATTTGTTTTCATCATCCAATTGCAGTGCTATAATAGTGTTCGGATTTGCCTCTTGCAATCAATGTAATTACACCGGCACACCCTTGTAGTTCTCTTCATTTGTTCCTCTTATATTGTCCTTGATAGCCTCTTGTGCCATCCAACATTTCCAGTAGCTAGCTTCTAAACAATGCTCGTTTCTCAAAACTCCAATAATTGTCTTAGGCTCGGGGAGTTTGTGTGTATTAGCATACCTGAATAACATAAACAATATGATTTTAATGTAGTTCATACCAGAATGGAAGAAAACAATATAGAATTGAATATTATATGTGATAATAAGCAATGGACTTACATATTTGCAACTATTTCAACAATGACAAGATATGAGACCTTTCTGTGGTAATTTCTCCTTGTATGGAATGAACAAGTGTGCTCTCTGGTATACTTTGTTAGTGTAAACACTTTTGATTTCTTGATTTTTGAGAACCACACGCGCCACTTACAATCTTTATCTAGACATTGCGCATGAATAGCAAGCTTGATAGACTTTGTTATTTTGTATTGTGTACATTCGGCAACAACATTCAAACACAATGCATTTTTCACTGCGTTTTTATCCTTGAACTTTTGACCAAGCTTAAGACCCTATTGAGTTTCTTCAGGTTGAACTTCAGTGATTGCATAGCTTTTCTCTGTTTCTATTTCAGTCACACTAGGAGCAGGAACAATGGCAGTGTATGGATGATATTCATTAATTTCTTCAATTTCTGGTATAACAATTCTAGACTTTAATCTCACACACAATGACACACTCCAGCATGGTTGAGTCAATTGATTAACTTCAACAAAATCCTCAAAATCTTCTACCGTCTCAATATCAAACGGTTGCAATGCTTCATTGAAGGTATTCTTGTATGTAAGTTCCAATTTGTTCACTGTCTCATCTACTTGAAAACGTTTGACAATCAACATCCTAATTTCTGGTATGCTAACTAGATCTCCCACAGTGATGGATTTGCACACTACTTTATCCCTTATATATGTCCATTCATTGTCCACAGATTTCCATTCTTCTTCACAATAAACTATAATTTGTAAATGAGCCATGCCTAACAAGTTCTATATATACAAAAAAAACTATTATAAGTATACCAGAAGTTAAAGTGTACCAGAATTTATGCACAACATCACAAATACTAGAATTTAAAGCATACTAGAATTATGCACACCACCACAAATACCAAAAGTTCAAGTATACCAGAAGTTAAAGTATACGAGAATTATGCACAACACCACAAATACCAGAAGTTCAAGTATACTAGACGTTCAAGTATACCAGAATTATGCACAACACCACAAATACCAGAAGTTCTAGTATACCAGAAGTTAAAGTATACCTGAATTATGCACAACAACACAAATACTAGAAGATCAAGTATACCAGACGTTCAAGTATATCAGAATTATGCACAACACCACAAATACTAGAAGTTCAAGTATACCAAAAGTTATTCAAATCATTATACCAGAGAATTAATGATACCAAAAAGACAATTATCATACTAAAAAAGAGATTATACCAGAACTCATTAATCCATACCATTATTAAGAAAACAATCTAGCAACAATGTTCATACCAGAATCGATTATCAAATTGATACCAGAACAGAGAAAATCCAAATATAATGGACATAACCAAAAATTGAAATCATAAGACACTCATTCATACCAAAAACATATTTTAAAACTAAACCAAATCTGACGATACCTTATACCAGAAATACAAGAATAATCTGATCAAAATTTCACAATGGTGAACAAAATACCAGAATAATATTGAAAAAGATGGCGAGAGAGAGAGTAGAATATTGTGAGAGAGATACCTGGTTAGATCGAAACGATTTCTGGTATTTGAAGTGTTGAACTACAATTCGATTACATTGTATTCGTTTCTGGTGTTTGATCGACTGATACCAGAGAAGCTTGCGAGAGGAGAAGATTGTGAGATCGAGATCGAGATCGAGAGGAGGAGAAGAAATTCAGATGACTTTCCTTAGCGTAACAGAATAGATAGAGAAGAGGAGAATTTTACCTAGTTTTATGGTAAATATGAACGGTAATTAGGATTTGGGGTATATTTTCTTAGTGGAAAATATAAAAAAGCCTACTTAGTATCTTTGTTTCTTAATAAAGTCTACTTACCAAATTTGCCCATCTTTTTTTCAAAGAAAAGCACAAAATTAATTTACGCCCACTGAAAATGTATATATGTATTTTTTTTAAAAAAAAACAGATTAAAGGTATCTGATTTATAAGAAAAACCTTATTTCTATCGTTGTTTGTAAATTTTAAATGCACTTTGTAAGTTTGTGTTATCCTGATATTTGATATTAGAGTTTCATTGCTCTTTTGAAGTGTTTTTGGGTTTCCATTAGTGAGAGTTTAGTTGTCTTTGAGTGTTTCTTGCCTTCTTGGTTTTTTAATACTTCTTGGTGGCTCGAGTTTCTCTGGTTTTGAACATGAATGGTAGATCTCATAAGGAAAAGAATATTTGTATAACGGATGATGAAGTCGTGCCAATCACGACTCTCTTGGTTGGCCAGAGTCATGAACTTAACCCTTTCACGTTGGTGGGTAGTTTGCTCTCTCCGGGACCGTTTAGTTCCTATACCCTAAAGGCAACGATGAAAGGGGTGTGACGGTTAAAGAATGAGTTTGCTTTCAGGGAGATCCACCATAATTTGTTCTAATTTCGGTTTGAACTCCTAACGATAAGAACCAAGTGATTATGAGGGGTTGACCGACGGTTTTTCTATGGTCGTCTATACCCAATTAAAAATAAATCCCGACTTAGCACTAAGAGCAAGTATAGTGAATAAGTAAGGCTCGAACCCAAGAGAGTTTGAGGTTTTAGATGCAATTATTGATTATAGTGACAAGAAACAGAAAGGAGGGGGGGGGGGGGGGGGTT
>BSUD01000005.1:30188654-30483247 GCA_033239045.1 Fagopyrum esculentum | reverse complement strand
GGGGGGGGGGGGGGGGGGTTTGCTTGAATTGGTTGCACACAAAAACTTTAAGAAAAGAAACGATTAACGCAACAAGTAAGACAATGATGGGTGAATCTACATTAGGTTGATTCTAAGCATACAATTGCTACTTTGGTGTGTTCCTTTTACAAGTTTTTAAGTAATCTCCCGTCTCGATCATACATATGTGTTGAGCCAACCGACATCAACACAACTTAACAGGTTAGTGTTCCGTAAACCTACAAGAACAAATAACAAGTTAGCTTTCAAACAAAGACTAAGGGATATAAAGAGAAGATTAAAACCGTTAAACTTATCTTTATATTTGTGTTCCTTTCCTTTAAGTAATTATAACCCGTTACTACTTAAAGTGACTACTAGATTAAAGACCCGAACCCGGAACCTATTAATCCTAGTTGTTTGCATGCACTTTAGAACCTAAGGTGATCAATCTCAAGCAATAGTAAACATACAATTAGATAATGGAGATCAAGGAAACACAAAGTATTACTGAATAAAAACTTATATTAAAAAGAACTTACAACCAAAGTAACAATGCAGCTTCAAACCAACCCAATGTAGCAAGGGAGTTAGCAACTCATTACAATGGAAGACTTAATTCTAAAATGGATTTTTGTGAGAAAAGCGTGGATGATTTTATCAATTAGCCAAGGACTATTTATACTACAAAAGACACTAAATTAGGAGTAAATGACCGGCCTTAAACAACCACCTTTAATGCCATAAAGGTGGTGTAAACAGCCGGAGTAAAGCTTCTGGCGTTAAACCGCAGGGGCGGCCTTCAGGGACCGCAGGGGCGGTTTATGCAGAATCGGTTGATCTTCTTCAAGGCCGCAGGGGCATCTAAGACATTCCGCTGGGGCGGATCTTTAATGCTCTTCAACTTGTGACCCTTCGACTTCCTGGCGTTTCTGATGCCAAGGCGCAGGGGCGCTCCTATGTCAGCGCAAGGGCGGTGACACAACCTCTTCGTCTTCCAGCTCCCAGGTTGAGGCACAGGCAGGGCGTAGTGGGAGGCGCATGGGGGCTGGTCTTCGTCACTTCAGGGTAGATCACCGCAGGGGCGCCAATGGAGAGGCGCAGGGGCAGTGACACACTTCTTGGTTGGCGCTGGTGAAGGTGCAGGGGGCGCTCTAGTGGAAGGCGTCACCCGCAGGGGCGGCTGAATGGACCCGCTGGGGCGGTAAGGCAACAGAAGCTTTGCTTCGTGATCGATCTTCACTCCTAAGTGCTTATAACTCCTTCTTTAGCTTCTTTTATTCTTCTTCTTCTGGACTAAAGAGTTAGTAACATAAACCGACACAGATACAATAAAAAGACTCTAAAAACTACCCTAAATGATAGTGATTCCATCACCTATCAAACTCCCCCATACTTAGACCTTTTACTCGTCCCAAGTAAAAACAAATGACAGCTCTTAAACTCAAGGTCTCAGGAAGCAAGGGAAAGCAAGAAAAGATAATGAAAACAAAAGAAAAACCAAGAAAGAAGGAAAGAAAGAAAGAAAAGAGAGAAAATGTGAGAAAAGGAAATACTACCATCCTTATCTCTCCAAGAGTGGCCTACCCGGACAACCTCCTTATGACTCCCCTTCTTATGTCGCGAAACGCCGGAAGGGAATCCTACACTCGGTGTCGCTCATTTTGCCAAGGCGCCCTTTCGGGTTTTCACCTTGCCACTCTTCTTCTTTTCTCACTCTAACTCACATCCCTCAAGTCCAATTTTGCACCAACCTAAGGTTGGTCGGACTACCTTATTTTTGCCAAAACCGCCCTTTCGGGTTTTCGGTTTATCCAAGGATTTTCATGCCTTTTCATTTTCTTTGGATTTTTCTTTTTCTTTTTTTTTAACTGAATTTCAACATGCAAAAACAAACTCAAAAACAATTTAATGAAAACTATACAAGCAATGATATGTCCCTCCCCCATACTTGAAGTGCACTTTGCCCCCAAAGTGGAAATGAGCAAAGATAAATCTGGGAGAAGGAAAAGAAGTGTACCCCTCAGTGGGATGGTCCAGATGGACCATCCGGACCCTTCTTTGGTGGGTACGGGAAATGGCTGAAGAAATGCTCCTGCCGCCAGTAGATATCCTCGATGCGGCTCTGCTGGGCATCCATCCGGAGCCCGAAGGAGGTCTCAAAACCAGCCTGCCAGGCCAGCTGCTGAGCCTCGAGTTGATGCTGCTGGGCCGCCTGCCACTCCTCCTGCCTCTGGTCAAAGCGGGAGGACATAGAAGCAGCAAAGCTCGTCTGCCAGCTCTCTTGCTGCTCCAGCATGGTCCTCTGATACTCCGTCTGCCTTGTCTGGTGTTTGGTTGTCATGACGGCCATCTGAGCCTGAAGGCTCGCCAGGGCTGGGTCCTCCTCTGGTGCCGTAGTAGGCATCTCCTCGTCGTCAGGAATGGGCAGATGCTCCTCCTGATGAGCCCGGCTGGAGCTGGCAGCATGCCTCTTCACAATGGCCACTAGTGGCCGTCTCGGCACGAAGGGATCTGCCGGAATGTAGAGATCGGAGAACTCCTCTCCTAATGGTAAAGGCCGGGGGAGGTACGTTAGGTGGCTCCCATCAGCAAGGGAGATCCAGAACAGGTTCTCCCCGTCCCGTCGAAGGAGCTTGCACCTCCTAAGCATCCCCTCTGTGTAAAGGGGAGCCTCCAACCCTTCCTCTAGGTCGGACAGATCCATGACCTGTGAGGCGATCAAGGAGATCACCCCACCGCCAACGATGTCCCTCGACTTGTTTCTCCTAATCCGCTTCAAAACGGCAAGGAAAAGGTACGGCCAATCCATCACCTTCTCGCTCTGAGGAAGGCAGGAATAGAAGAGAGGGAGGTCCTTGAGGGCAACCTTGTTCTCCTCTTTGTGTCCACAGAAGACACTCATCGGGATCTTGGAGAGGAGCCTCAATGAGGGGTAAGTGAGCTTGTTGGATTACTCACTCCCAGCATGGAATTCTGACCCGGTAGCTGCCTGCCAAAACTCACATAGATCCGGGGTAGGAACAGTCTCCCACTAGCTCTCAAAGGGGTTTAAGGTCACCCCAAAGGCCTCCTGAAGCTGGAAGTAGTCCAGTGTGTATTTCACCTTGTTGAACTTGAAGGTGAGGCCAATACACACATGATCCTTCTTCTCCATTGTGAAAGTGGAGATGAACTGTCTACTGAGCTCCGGATACGTCGAAGCACTTCAATGTAGGAATTCTCCGAGCCCAGAATTTGCCAAAAAGGACTGCATGCTCTCCAACATGCCGAGTTTTTCCAAAGTAGGAGCATGTAGAAATTGAGTTGCATACACAACTCGATCTTGCACAATCCTGTAACGCTCCTTCTCTGTCTTAATCATCTTGGATTCCATTCTCCTGGTGTGATGTGGGGTAAGAGATTAGTAATTTCCAAAAACAAAGAAAGAAGTCGACCTTCTGGTGTGTTTTCCGCAGGGACGAATGAAGCAGGCGCAGGGGCGGTGAGGCGCAGGTGCGGGTGCTTGCAGGCGCGGGGGCTGGAGAAGTGCAGAGGCAATTTCTGGGGTGCGATGGAGGTGGTGGTGCTGAGGCCGTGCTGGTGACTTCCTTGGTGTTTGTCGACGTCGGTGCTAAGCGAGAGTGGAGTGGTTGTAGTGTGTGATAATGGACATCGCAATAATGCGAGGGAGTATGGAGGCGATGGCGCGGGTGAGTTGCAGGTGGTGGTTGGTTGTCGGAGGTGGCGCAGGGGCGTCGGAGAGGTGGTTGGTGAGCAAAAGGCGCAGGAGCGTGAGTTGGTGTAAGGGGGTAAGGTTTTGGAGAGGATGTGTGAATGAGGGTTGGTGAGTGGTGGTGTGGTAGGTGTAGGCATTTTCGAGATCTATTTTTTTTTCTGTTCTGGGTATACCCGCAGGGGCGGGGGATTGTCGCCGCGGGGGCGGTGACAAGGAAGAGAGGTCACGCAAGCTCAGCGCCAGGGCGGCGCCGAGGATGCGTGTCAAGGATGGCCGCCGCAGGGGCGTAGGGATGTCACCGCAGGGGCGTAGGGATGTCACCGCAGGGGGTAGGGATGTCACCGCCGAGGATGCGTGTCAAGGATGGCCGCCGCAGGGGCCCATAACGCATCGTTTAGCCTTGCACTCCAATCTTTCCTTCCGGGCGAAACCGTCTTTTCAAGGATGGTCTTTATTTCCCGGTTAGATACCTCAACTTGACCGTTTGTTTGAGGATGATATGCTGTTGATACTCTTTGGTGAACGTGATACTTCTTAAGGAGAGCTGTGATTGTTTTGTTGCAAAAATGGGTACCCCTATCACTTATTAAGGCTTTCGGAATTTCAAATCTGGCAAAAATATATTCCTTAAGAAATGCTGCAACCACTTTTAAAATTATCAGTTTTGGTGGCCTAAGCTTCCACCCACTTGGAAACATAGTCCACCGCAAGCAAAATATACGTGTTCCCGAATGACGTAGGAAATGGCCCCATGAAATCAATTCCCCAAACATCAAATATTTCACAAAATATAAGAGAGGATTGGGGCATTTCATGTCTCCTTGAAAGATTTCCTAGTCTTTAGCATCTATCACAAACTTTACAAAACGCAAAAGCGTCTCGAAAAATATGTGGCCAAAAGAAACTAGATTCCAAAACTTTTCTTGCTGTTTTGTTGGCCCCAAAATGCCCCCCACATGCTTCAGAATGACAAAAAGTTAGGACCGATTGTACCTCATTGTCCGGAATGCACCGTCGAATCACTTGGTCGCTACAATGCTTCCAAAGGTAAGGATCATCCCAAACGTAGTGTCTAGCTTCAGCCTTTACCTTCTCTCGTTGTGCCTTGGTGAAGTCTGGAGGATATTCCATTCTGACAATGAAGTTCACAATGTCAGCAAACCAAGGCTTAAAAGATTGAAGCTTAAGACAAACCTCTGTCGATAATTCCGCAGGGGCACCTAGACTGAGCCGCAGGGGCGGATGATGTGAGGCGCGGGGGCGGTTACACAATAGAGAGTTGTGTAAAATGTATCGTCTAGAAAACTTCCAGCTATCTCTCTCCCTTTTTCTGGTTCTCCCTTCTTTTGCACTAGTATGCTCAAATGATCTGCCACTAGGTTCTCAGCCCCCTTTTTGTCCCTTATCTCTAGGTTAAATTCGCTTAGAAGGATCACCCATCGGATCAATCGTGGCTTTGCCTCCTTCTTTGCCATGAGGTACCTAAGGGCTGCATGGTCAGTGAAGATAATTACCTTTACCCCAAGTAGGTACTACCGAAATTTCTCAAGGGCAAAAACCACCGCCAACATCTCCTTCTCGGTGGTAAGTAATTCCTTTGCGCTCCATCAAGTGTTATAGACGCATAATGGATTACATGGGAGGCCCATCCGTCTTTTTGTCCTAAGACAGCTCCAACGGCATAGTCATTGGCGTCGCACATGATTTCAAAAGGTTTCTCCCAATCCGAGGAACGGATGATTGGTGCGGTGGTAAGACATGCCTTCAAAGTGTTGAAAACTTTCTTGCAATCCTCATCTACTATGAAGGTAACGTCTTTCTTTAGCAGTTCACATAGGGGAGCTGAGATCTTTGAAAAATCTTTGATGAAACATCGGTAGAAACCTGCATGACCAAGAAAAGATTGGATTTCCCGAACATTAGTAGGATAAGGTAAATTTTGGATTACATCAACCTTTGTTCTATCTACCTCTATCCCTTTTGAGGATATCACATGTCCTAGCACAATTCCTTGTTCGACCATGAAATGACATTTTTCCGAATTAAGGACCAAATTGGTTTCAACACATTTTTCAAGAACAAGTTTTAAATGTCCCAAACATGCATCAAAACTATCTCCATGGACGGTAAAATCATTCATGAAGACT
Organism: Fagopyrum esculentum; assembly: GCA_033239045.1. Taxonomy (NCBI): domain Eukaryota; kingdom Viridiplantae; phylum Streptophyta; class Magnoliopsida; order Caryophyllales; family Polygonaceae; genus Fagopyrum; species Fagopyrum esculentum. The sequence goes on along the minus strand of BSUD01000005.1, from coordinate 30,477,382 downwards.
TCAATGAAATTTTCTATGTATTCGGAGAAAATACTTATCATGCATCGTTGGAAAGTGCTAGGTGCGTTGCAAAGTCCAAATGGCATTCTGCGGTATGCAAAGTGCCGAATGGGCAAGTGAACGTCGTCTTCTCTTGGTCTTCTGGTGCGATGGCTATTTGGAAATACCCCGAATATCCATCCAGGAAACAGTAATACTGATGACCTGTAAGACGTTCCAACATTTGGTCAATAAAAGGTAATGAGAAATGGTCTTTTCGTGTTACCTTATTGAGCTTGCGGTAGTCAATGCAAACTCTCCATCCGGTTTGTGTTTTGCTTGGAACCATCTCTCCCTGTTGATTTTCCACCATGGTGATGCCTCCCTTTTTTGAAACTAATTGGGTTGGACTAACCCAAGTACTATCCGAGATAGGAAAGATCATATCAGCTTGGAGGAGCTTCAACACTTCCTTTTTGACCACATCCATCATTGGCGGGTTCAACCTCCTTTGAGGTTACCTAGAGGGTTTGGCCTCATCCTCAGTAGAATCCTATGCATGCAGGTTGAAGGGATTATCCCTTTGATATCCGCAATGGTCCATCCAAGGGCCGTCTTGTGCTCTTTTAGTACCTTCACCAACTTGTCCTCTTGACCGGTAGTCAACTTGTTGGAGATGATTACCGGCAAGGTATTGTGTTCTCCAAGGAAAACATACTTGAGGTGAGACAGAAGGTCCTTCAATTCTATTTCAGGTGCTTGCACTATGGACGGAACAAGCTTTTCGCTTGGGGTTAGTAAAGTGGGCCCAATGGCCAAATTAGAGATAGGTAGCCTTTTATATCCATCTAGTTGGGCTAGGACCTCTTTCATGCTGGATGTTAACTCATAATCTGATTTGAAACCATCAATGTCATGCTCAATCACATTTTTCAATTCATCAACATCAGAGTTATCAAAAACATATTGCACAAAAGGTTCAACAATGTCAATAGCACATAAAGAATGATCATCACTAGGAAACCTCATTGCATCATAGATGTCAAATTCCACTACTTCTCCATCAAACTCCATGGTTAATTTGCCACTAACATAATCAATTTTAGTGCAGTTTTTAGAAATGGCCTACCTAGCAGAATGGGTGCGGCATGTGAATCATTTTCCATATCCATTACAAAGAAATCAGCATGAAATATTAGGTTGTCTACCATTACTAACACATCTTCAACTATCCCTTTCGGGTACACATTAGATCTATCAGTAAGTTGTACTACAATCCTAGTTTCCATTAATGGCCCAAGGCCAAGCTATTTGTAAATAGAATATGGTAAAACATTGATAGAAGCACCGAGATCAAGCATTGCTTTGTCAAAGCGGGTCTCCCCTATAACACAAGGAATGCTTACCATGCCCGGATCGCTACATTTCTTGGGCATTCTCCGTTGAAAAACTGCCGACACATGCTCACTTACTTGCACCTTTTGTTTCCCCTTTAGCTTCTGATTCCTCTTGATAGTGCAGAGTTCCTTAAAAAACGAGCATACTTAGGAATACTTTTCACTAACTTAAGGAGGGGAATGTTTACCTCGCATTTAGAGAAAATCTCAAAGAGGTCCTTGTCCTCAATGATTCTCCTCTCCCTCAAAGTCTCAGGGAAAGGAGCTGGTGGTTTCTCTGAATACAGTGGCGGAAAGTTTGGTCGGACGTAGGTTCCCCTTTCAGCAGAACCTTCTGTTGCATTTTCTGCAGGGGCGTCAGCTGGTAAGCGCAGGGGCGGCTCAGGGGTTGTCACCGCAGAGGCGGTGGCATCCAGCCGCAGGGGCGCCGTTTGTTCTGTGCTGGGCGCGGTTGTAGCCGCAGGGGCGGCTTTGGGTGAGGAAAAGTCAACAGAAGGTTTACTTTGTGGTTCTTTTGCTGGTTTTTGTTGGATTTGCTTCCCACTCCTTAATGTTAGGGTACTGACATTTTCCTTGGGGTTTACAGACGTCTAGGAAGGCAACCCTCCGGCAAGTCTTGACTCGGTCCTTGAAATGGCTTCCGCCATTTGACCAACCTGTTTTTCAAGGTTCTTGATGCTAGATTCTGTTGTTTGGACATGAGTAACAAAGTGTTTAGTCAAAAATTGCAACATATCTTCAGTTGTTTGATACTTACCTTGACGGGGCTGCTGTTGTTTGTTTTTTTGATCCCTCCAACGGAAATTCTGTTGGTCACGCCATTTGCCATGAAATTCTATGCATAGGGATCGTTCCTAGGTCTTTGCTGTTGTGGTTGTCCATAACTCATTGCGTTTACCTCAGCATCATCATCCTAGACTTGTGGACACATGTCCGTTGGATGATATGGATTAGCACATACTCCACAAGCTTTAAGCTGTTGTGGGGTTCCCATAAGTGTTAGCCTTTTCACCATTTCCTTCAATTTCGCGAGCTCGGTGGAAATCTCGCTCTTCCCGGAACTCACAACATGAACTCTTTTCTTTGCCGGAGTTCATCCAAAGTTCCGAGTACCTTCCGCTAGTTCCTGTTTCTTTTCCAAAGCAAGGTCAGGAGTAGAGTTAAGAATATTACCTCCGCAAGCGGCATCGACGATCCTCCTTTCATTATCTAGCAAGCCATTGTACAAGTATAAGACTAGATCTTGAGTTGAATATCCATGAAAAGGACAGCTGGATCGAAGACGTGCAAACCTCTCGAAGTACTCGTAGAGAGTTTCATTCGCCTCTTGCTCGATGTTGCTTATAGCTTTCTTCAAGCTATTGGCCTTCTTGGCTGGATAGTATTTCTCCAAAAACGCCTTGTGAAGGTTCTCCCAAGTGTCGATGCTCCCGGATGGAAGGTGGTAATACCAATCATCCGCATAATCTTTGAGTGTGAAACCGAATGCCCTCATCTTGATTTGTTCTTCGGTAATGTTGGCTGGCTTCATGCTCATACACACGGTATGGAACTTCCCAAGGTGCTTAATGGGGTCTTCACCACTTAGCCCATGGAAGGATAGAAGCAAGTGAATGAGGCCCGGCTTGAGCTCAAAATTGACTCCTTCCCCTAATGCCGGTATAGTGACCGCAAGAGGGTTTTGAGCCAAGGTGGGCTGCGTAAATTGACGAAGAGTTCGGTCAGCCATCTCTTGTTGAAGTTGTTGTTGTCTTCGTTGTCGGATGTGCGTCCTCTCAATTTCTGGATCAAAAGAAGCAAAGCCGGAGTTAGTAGCACGGGTTTGAACCATAAAATGGTTCAAACCAATAATCAATAATAACAATAAAACATGAAAACTCTCCGGCAACGACGCCAAAATTTGACCGACGGTATTTCTATGGTCGTCTATACCCAATCAAAAGTAAATCTCGACTTAGCACTAAGAGCAAGTATAATGAATAAGTAAGGGTCGAACCCAAGAGAGTTTGAGGTTTTAGATGCAATTATTGATTATAGTGACAAGTAACAGAAAGGGGGGGTTTTTTGGTTGAATTGGTTGCACACAAAAACTTTAAGAAAAGAAACGATTAACGCAACAAGTAAGACAATGATGGGTGAATCTATACTAGGTTGATTCTAAGCATGCAATTGCTACTTTGATGTGTTCCTTTTACAAGTTTTTAAGTAATCTCCCGTCTCGATCATACATATGTGTTGAGCCAACCGGTATCAACACAACTTAACAGGTTAGTGTTCCGTAAACCTACAAGAACAAATAACAAGTTAGTTTTCAAACAAAGACTAAGAGATATAAAGAGAAGATTAAAACCGTTAAACTTATCTTTATATTTGTGTTCCTTTTCTTTAAGTAATTACAACCCGTTACTACTTAAAGTGACTACCAGATTAAAGACCCGAACCGGAACCTATTAATCCTAGTTGTTTGCATGCACTTTAGAACCTAAGGTGATCAATCTCAAGCAATAGTAAACATACAATTAGACAATGGAGATCAAGGAAACACAAAGCATTACTGAATAAAAACTTATATTAAAAAGAACTTAATACCAAAGTAACAATGCAGCTTCAAACCAACCCAATCTAGCAAGGGAGTTATCAACTCATTACAATGGAAGACTTAATTCTAAAATGGATTTTTGTGGGAAAAGCGTGGATGATTCTATCAATCAGCCAAAGACTATTTATACTACAAAAGACACTAAATTAGGAGTAAATGGCCGGCCTTAAACAGCCACCTTTAATGCCATAAAGGTGGTGTAAACATCCAGAGTAAAGCTTCTAGCGTTAAACCGCATGGGCGGCCTTCAGGGACCGCAGGGGCAGTTTAGGCAAAATCGGTTGATCTTCTTCAAGGCCACAGGGGCGGCTAAGACATTCTGCTGGGGCGGATCTTTAATGCTCTTCAACGTCTGACCCTTCGACTTCCTAGCGTTTCTGATGCCAAGGCGCAAGGACGCTCCTATGTCAACGCAAGGGCGGTGACACAGCCTCTTTGTGTTCCAGCTCCTAGGTTGAGGCGCAGGCAGGGCGCAGTGGGAGGTGCATGGGGGCTGGTCTTCGTCGCTTCAGGGTAGATCACCGTAGGGGCACCAATAAAGAGGCGCAGGGGCGGTGACACACTTCTTGGCTGGCGCTGGTGAAGGTGCAGGGGGCGCTCTAGTGGAAGGCGTCACCCGCAGGGGCGGCTGAAAGGACCCGCTGGGGCGGTAAGGCAACAGAAGCTTTGCTTCGTGATCGATCTTCACTCCTAAGTGCTTATAACTCCTTCTTTATCTTCTTTTGGTCTTCTTCTTCTGGACTAAGGAGTTAGTAGTATAAACCGACACAGATGCAATAAAATGACTCTAAAAACTACCATAAATGATAGTGATTCCATCACCTATCAGGGGTCCATGGTCATTTGAGAAGTGCACTGTTGTTGGTTGGTATATAGTGAAGACACTCAGGGCCCGTTTGGTTTACTAAAAAAGCCCACGGAAACGGATTCATTACGGTTGAGCTCAAATTAGATGTTTGGTTTAAGGCCCCAAAGTAATGAATCCGTTTTGGGCCTCTAACGCTTTAACCCATTTGTTACCCCCTCCCATTTCAGCCTTATCAGGGTGATTCATGACACCTTTCTCTCTCCCCGATACGGCGACTTGATAATCTCTTCTTCTCTGGCTCTTCGCATCTCCTTCTTCTCCACTTTCGTTCACTTTAGCTCGGATTCTCACAGATGATTCATTAATAGGGTAACTTCATACATCCCCATTCTTTCCATATCCATTTTTTTCCACTCTCTGATTTTTTTCTTCTAATTTGTCATGTTACAGGTGGTGGTGATTGGAGTGCTGGATCTATTGGCAATAGTGAGGAATTGGATCTGGTGAACACACATCCTTGTTCGGAATTCACTCCGCCCCTCCTGTTTTGGGTCTGGGTTTTTTCTTGTTACTTTGTAGTGATGATTGTTGTTGCAAATTTGCAGAAGCTAGGGTTTTGATAATCCACTAGATCCGTCCCTTTTTGTTATTCTCTAGTCGATCAATCAGGTATTATTTCCCTCTTTTTTTTGTATTAATTTTCTCATACCTCTTCTTTTTTTTGTACTACTGTGATTCCTCTCATGTGGCTTGTAATCTGGTGATCTATAGAAAGTTGTCGTTGTTGTTTCTGTATTAGCTACCATTTTTTTCCTTTCATGCCAATTTGAAACTCTCGAGTTGGATTTTGTTAGCTCTTTTGTTCATGTAATCACTTCTATTTCCATAAATTTCTTGTTGTTCATTTGTATTTGGTAGTGAATAGTCGTGTATAAGCCTTTCTTTGGGTTTCTTAGTTACTTGTCCGCCTACAGCATTTGTAAACTAAAGTAGTAGTTACGCTGAAAATGTAGGACAATGGAAAGAAAAGCAATCAATGAAACTATAGAGAGAATAGAGGTTGCTGCAAATATGTATATAGAAACAGACTATCAAACAAAGTCCAATATTTTAGCAATGAGTTATATAAAACAACTCTAACCTAATGGTCACTTGAAAATTTCAGAAGGTATCCATAAGTATATATGTAACACCCCGAATCTATGGGACTCGAGGCGCTACGGGTTGGGACCTCACAATGGGTCCCGACCCTTAGCTTGACAACAATTTCACTGGATCTTGCAACAAGATACAAATAAAGGCCAAAACCAAAATACATTTTTATGCAATAAAAAGAAAAACCCGAAAGAATACAACAAAGGACCTCAGCCAAAAATACAACCCCAAAGACTAAACGTCATACAACATATAATAAAAACAATACTCAAACTCGACCCCACCCAAAACTCAATCCTAAAATGTACGGACCCCAACTGCCCACTCTTTCGGGTCTCTCGGTCGCATTCCTAACCTGCAAGACAATCTACAACAATCGGTATAAAACCGTTAGCTCATATTCAAAGCATTAGAATTAATAGGAAAGGCGCATACACAAGTAGAACACCGCAAGCACACAACATACTTAAAAGCACACCAATCCGGTTTATTATCTTTATTATTATTAAGTCGTATCTCGTTCTAATTCAACTTAGGTTGTGACACAAGAGTCACCAAAACTCGCATCGGTCCCTACTTACCGGCATGGAATGATACTGATGCATCCGACCGTCTACCAACATGGGATAGTCACCGAGAACCTCCTAGCTCTCGCGGGAGCTAGGCAAGTTTTCACCGCCCGTTATCATACACTTGGGCCAAAATAATATAAAGGTCGGTAATCCTAATTCCGGTTTAGTTGTTATAAACAATAAACAATAAACAATAAACAATAAACAATAAACACACACCACCAAACACACATCAATGCTAATACAAGGAATACGAGCTAAGTAAGTCCGGAGACTTACCTCGTCCCAAAGATAAACCCGATAGCCACTGCTCACAACTTCCCGTAGGAAGGCACTCAACGCCTGGTCAAAACAAGGCACACGATCAACATCTCTCTCACATGATAGAAGTCCTTAGACTTTTGGTACCAATGATCTCGCAAGATCATAAACTATAACAACATAGTGACATCTACCCTCCCAAGGATCTCGCAAGATCGTAACTCATAAAAACATACTAGGATAAGCCAAACCTAAACTCCAAAACCCCACAAGATCATACAACCCCAACCTCGAGCCTCAAAACACTCACAAGATCAACCATATAAATTAAAGTCTTATAACAACCTCACAAAATAACCAAACACCTCAATTCTTAGCATAATCATAAATCCTCAAAACTCACATAAGGTTCAAGGCCACTACTTGGCATTCACTCTAATTATGTTATATCCAACCTAGCATGATACTACTAAACATAGCTAGACCGAGGGAAGGGATACTCACACGACGTCAAAATACGGAAATCGATCAACAGATGTCGACTTGGACTTGTTAGGTCTTTATCGGGACGCTTCTGAACCTAACACCAAAACTATACAAATTTAGCTTATACGCTAAATTTGAACGGAATAATTAAAATATATAAATCTAATAAAACCCAACTTTTAAAACCCAAGTTAAAACCGTAAATATATATTCCGGGAAAATTGTATAACATCATAAATCCAAGGGGAAAAAAACTCGTTTTCAAGCCAACGTTAAAATCCCGTAATTTAATCTTTGAGCCATAACCCGGAATTAATCCAACATGAGCATAATATATATGGTATATATAAATAAGAATATAATTCAAGTAAATCTCAAATTTAAAACCCATAGAAACATTGTCAAGGGCAATTTGTGAAATGGTAGAAACTTGTGTCATAAATTGTAAATAAATCCTTGGGCTATTTTCTGTAACTTATTCCAGCAGGGGTAGTATTGCAAGATTCCAAAATTAGGGCCAAATATGTAAATGCAAAACAGTGGGTACATTTTGTAATTATACCAAAAATCGAGGGCCGATTTTAATATTATTAAAAGGGTTTCCTCAATTTTCTGGAAGTTTTTAAGGAGAAGGTAGGGGCGACTCCTCCGACGCAGGGCAGCGGCAAGGAGAAGGTAGGGGCGACTCCTCCGACGGCTTCCCACGGCTTCGATTAAGGCGGCAACAAGGCGGTGCAACCCCCTTTCTTTGGGGCAGGCTCGACAGAGGGAAAGCTCGGAGGAGATCGAGATCAGACGTTGTTCTCCTGGTGGCGCAGGTAGGCTCTCCCATGAAGCCCTCCTGGGCGCGACGAGACTGGGCTTCTCCGGCGTCGACAGCGTGCATCCCTGGTGGCTTCGATCCGGCGCGCAGGGAGGGTGGAATCCCCTCTGTTCTTCTGTTTCTCGCAGCAGGTAGGTCCCAGTGCTTCTCGGTGAACGAGCCGAACCTTGGTATGCTCAGACTCGGCTCGTTTTTTGAAACGAGTCGAGCCCGAGCCGATCCTAAAAATTGGAGCGAGCCTAAATTCGTGTTCAGGCTCGGCTCGCGAGCTCGTTCGGCTCGGCTCGTTTGGGCTCCTTCGGGCTCGTTTAGGCTCGTTCGGCTCGTTAACCTGTTTTTTTTTTAAAATTAAAACCTGCAACTAATTTTACATAAAAAGTGCACATAAACTGCAATCTTACAATTGTCTAAACAATAGAATATTTAAACCAACAAAGTTCAATAGTGTAAATCCGCACAAACCAACAAGTAACATCCCGATAGCGAATTAAAAGACAAATGCAAAGACTCCAAAGTATGTTACATAACCATAAACCAAGTTCACATCAAAAACATACAATCCAACAACACATCTTGGATCGTATGACAAAACGTGATAGTAATGCATGCATCCTCACTTGCTCACCTACAACAAGAAAATCATCAATTTTTAGAAGCAACATACCTACAATATCAAATAACATTATTCTAAATTAAGTTAAAGCAAGAAACACTTACATTACACTTCAAATTCAGCTCGGAACCAATTTGATGCACAAAGAGTTCCTTCAATTATATCATCACCCAAGGAACATCGATCATCACTAATAACTCTACGGCCGGCACTAAAGGCTGACTCAGAAGGTACCGTAGTTACCGGAATTGAAAGAATATCTCGGGCCATCTTTGATAACGTTGGAAACTTCAAAACATTTAATTTCCACCAAGCCAAAACATCAAACTCTTTTCCTCCACTCAATAACACACCTTCTTCAAGATATATGTCCAACTCCTTCCTTGATGGCATATTTTCACATCTTGTTTTGATCCAATCTCAAATTCATCCATATCTTCATCCACATGGGCCACATCATCCGTGCCCCTTCGAACTAAGCTAGTTTTTCCGGCATTACTCGAACCACACCCACCACTTGCATCCTTGGTGATGTAGTTCTCATATAAACGATGCATCTCACTAATAATATCCTTAAGTTTCTCCTCCACTTCATCTTCTTCATATAACTTTCCATAAACAAACCTAATCTTGTGGGTCTTGTTTCGGGGATCTAAAACAGCTGCTATAATCATAAAAATATTGCACTCCTTCCAATATTTGTCAAATTTGGATTTCATTCTATCCAACATAGCCTTCATAAAATCTCTTGGGTCATTCTCCATATCATCTAACATTTTCCTAATCTTCCAAATTTCAGAAAAATATAGATTTGCAGTTGTATATTGACGACCCGAGAAGATGTTTGTTACCTTATCAAAAGTAGACAAGAACTTGCACACATCTTTAGCTATTTCCCAATCCTCATCAGATGGTAATGTAGAATATGCCGGATCTCTATTTGCAAACCTAGCAAAAGCGTCTTTGAAGATGAGAGCCCTTTCCAGCATATGAAATGTTGAGTTCCACCGGGTGATGCAATCAAAAATTAACTTCTTATTAGAAGGCAAAGACATGTTCTTCACAACTTCATTCCACTTGTGAAGGCGCGATGGACTCAAAAGTATAAACTTCACACTCTCACAAACATTCTCAATGACAGACTTTAGAGGAATCAATCCATCTTGCACTAAGAGATTCAAGATGTGTGCATAACACCTGATGTGGAAGATCTTCCCACCAAAGAACAATGCATCTCTAATATGAAAATGTTCTTTCAAAGACCGAATGGATGAATCATTTGAAGAAGCATTGCCGAAGGTAACAATAGAAATCTTTTTCTCTATTCCTCATTCAGTCAAACATTCATACATCTTATTTGCTATAGCAATGCCGGTGTGAGGTGGAGACAAGAGACAAAAGTTTAGAATGCGGTTCTGTAAATTTCAATCTGTCTACAAAGTGCCCGGTGATACACATATAACCTTTAGTCTGGTTAAAAGTCCACAAATCAGAAGTCAAGCTAAATTTTCCAACTTTTGCAAACATCTTCTTCATCTTAGCCTTTTCTTCCGTATACGACTTCATTGCACGGTCTCTAATAGCAAGGCGACCAAAACGTTCATACTTCGGGTTAAGCATCTTACTATAACTTCTAAAGAACTTGTGTTCAACCACCATGAATGGGTACTCATGTACCATAATCATCTTCTCTGTCATATCCTTGATTGCTTCCTTATCATACTTGTAAGACGCTAGTGCTCTAGTTCCACTGGCATCAAAACTAAGAAATGCTTGCACAAGACCAACTCTTTTACCAGAGATCTTACTCTTACGAATAGAACATGCAGCAATGTGTCTCTTGTAATGTGTTGTTGGCCCTCCTACTTTATAAGACATCCGAACCCCACAATGGTTGCATTTCACACATGTGGTGACACCATTCTCTACAACTTCACTCACATCATTCCAAACATTTGAAGTCTTTCGTCGCTTGGAAGGATTTTCAGTCACTTGAGATGGAGCCTCATCAACTTCCTCATCAACATCAACTTCATCATCAACATTCGTGAACTGATCCGTTTCTGAAGCCGACATAATCTAAGGAAGAGTATAAATTAAAAAATCAGCATAGTAAAAGAATATAAATCAGCAATTTAGCACATATCAATCATGAAAGTAAGTGCGGTAACAACAACCCATACAAATCATACATCATACAGATAAACAAATTAAACAAATAGAGCATCCATACAGATAAACATAGCAACACATTAAACACAACAACACATTAAAATCATAGACAACAGCACAAAAAAAACCATGAGTCTCTTATAAAAATTAGTACACAGAATATAAGTATTAAGTAAGAATGTTTTCTAAAGGTTCTTACAACACTTATAGTAAATGCAGTGATATCATGAATTATAGTCTATATTTTGGGACTTGTTTAGACGTTTTATCTTCAATAATCTGCATGTTTGAATGTATATTACGTGATTATATTGTCGTTTCATCTAACCTTGCGAGAATCGAGGTCTACACTTAGTTTCGTTGTAATCGTAGGTAAAATGACACATTTTGGATCGAAATGGAGCTAAGGATGCAAAGGAGTCATTCGAGCTACATTTAGGAGCTTAAAGAGAAACTCAGGAAGCAAGGAATTAACAAAGAAGATTTACTTTGGACCAGATTTAAGAGATTTCACTTTCAGCTGAGAGTCACCTCGGTCAGCTACAGTACCATCTCGACCGAGGTGATCTTGAGGAGCGCCCCGACCGAGGCGAATACCCTGGCGCGGCGAGATCATTTATTCTTGGCTGAGATCTTTTATTTTTGGAAGGAGAAATTTTATATTTTTGGGATCTATTTTAGAGATATGAATATATTTTTTATTAGGAAAATATCTTTTTAAGATATTTTATCTTTGGAAGATAATTCTCCTATATAAAGGGTTGGATTTTCCACAAGTTCAACCATGCTTAGAGGGCTGATAGCATCCAACAATTAAGGGATTTTCTCCAGAGTTCTGAAGGAAGGAAGATTAAAGATCAATCTAGGAAGGATTGATAGCTTGTTATAGTTTTTGTGAAGGGTATTGTAAGACTTTCTTAGATTCCCTTCTTGTTGATTTGTCTTGTTGGATTTGTGATCCAAGGAACGCTTATTTTGTGATATTTGATTAAGTTATTGAAGCCTTGTTCTTAAGGTCTTTGTGTTCAAATATTCACTTTCTTCCCATATATTTGATTATTGCTTCCATGATGATGATTGGCTAATCTCTTTGTGTGATTCTAGGGTGATTGGCTGAAAGTTGTGGGAAAAACAATGATAGAATAATCTTAATCACAGTAGGACCCTAAAAGCTCAAATCTTTATCCTTAACCCTAGGACATCTCGCTCAGTCGATGAACATCTCGGCCGGGGTGAAATTCGTTTGACCGAGGTGACCCTTTCTGATCCGAAACTGAGAGTTAAGTGTTAGAGTTTGCCAAATCCTATTCTTATTACACCTTTCCTGGTTCAATGCAAGCCTAGGATGAGACTTACCCGGTGATTCCTTTGTTTGTTTACCTAAGATCATAAGTGTAGGTAATAAAGGTTTATCCTTTATTAAAGTTTGAGTGTTCTTTCATCCCAACTTTGTGAGTTAGCCCGAGACTTACCCGGTAAAGGTTAATTCTATACCCTTAGTTGGTGTGTTAGTTTGAGATTATAGTTCCCTTCTTTAGTACCTTGAGACTTACCCGGTAATAGGTTCTTTAGGTTTGGAGGTAGTGAGTAGTGAGACTTACCCGGTGATCTATTCCACTTTAGAAACACATTCCCTTTGCAAAATCTCAGCTTTGTCCGCTTATCTTTAGATCTTGAGTTGGAACCACAAGTAGATGCTTTAATCCATAGAATTGCTTATTTCCTTGAATTGACTACATTATCATCTTTGATTGCTTTAATTGCTTTTGTGGTTAGTTGTAATATTGACAACCTATACTTGCTTTGTTTCACCTAAGTCCCTGAGATCGACACCCCGAAATTCTTGCTTTTACTACGATTGACTCGTACACTACGGGTTCGCATCCTTGTTTTGAGCATATATCTTGGGTTATAATTTAAAGCTTGCACACTCCGCTTGGAGCGAACAAAGTTTTTGGCGCCGTTGCCGGGGACTTGGTCTAGACCGAGCCGGTTGTGGTTGTCTTTCGTGGCAGCTGCCCCTGTTACTAGTAACCACTCTACTTGAGTGATGTTTGCAGGTTCTTTTCCTTAAGTTTATGCGAAGAACCCGCGCTGGGAAGGAAATCGTTCCCTACGATCCCGAACCAGAAAAGACGCTTAAAAGAAGCAAAGATGGCCAATCAAGATAATCGCGATCTTGAAGCCGAACTGAAGGAGGCATTGGAATAACTACGTGTTCGCCCCTAAACGTGTGTGCAAATAAGCTTTAAATTTATAAAACTAGAATCAAGCAGCGAACCCGCAGTGTACGGATCGACGTAGCTAAGCAAGAATTCCAGAGTATCGAACACAGGGATTTGGGTGGGAACAAATTCAATTGCAGATTATCAAGCGAGTAAATATGAGAGTTTTGCAAATATTGGGAAAACAACAATCCTAAAGATCCAAGTATCCAGCTGTGGCAATCGATTCAAGATATACTAATGATATAAAGACAGAGTTGAGATATGCAAAGGTATACTAATGTAAGGTAATCGTACGGTGAAGTTCCAAAGACCTTATATGACCCGCCTACAAGACACTCTCTATACAGGTTGTTGAGGCTCAATATAGAAAAGTTCTAAAGGTGAGAATTAGTGTCAAATACCCAAACTTGTAATCCAAGGATCAAGACTAACTTAGCCGATTACGGTTGTGACACTCACAATCGAGGTAGAGGTTGTTGAGGCTTCACTACCACCTAGAAAAGACAAGTCTAAACTAAATTAAAGCAAATCTTTAACTTTGGATTAAAGTAAAAGCAGGTTCGTAAACTTAAGGGAAATTACGGTTGGATCTTGAGAATCCACGGTCGTGGAACTCAAGAACAACCCGTAATTTAGGGTTCGTCGACGATTCTCTCTAACTCTCAGGGTCTAATCTGTTTACGATCGATCTATCATCATCTAAGCCACAACTATCAACCCTTCACCTTAGAATTGTTAAGGGTTTTTAGCCAATAACCGTCATGTTGATATCAAATTCAAGAATTAAAAGATAGAAAGATGAAAACTTCCGAAAACTTTCAATAATCTTCAAACCAATCTCAAAGTCACAATCGAGAACAAATATTGTCAATGGATTCAGAATAAAGCAAACAATCACAACCTTAGGAAAGAAGGGAAAACGGGATGTCAATCCGTTTTCCAAATCAAACCTAAACAAGAAGAGAGGTCTTCTTGCAAAATCTTCCAAAAGCTTCGATCTTCCGCCAATCCGGAGATCTCAACAGCAATCTCCACCAAAAGTGCGAGATTAGGGCAAATCCCAGATGCGAACTTCGATCTCCAATGAGATGATCAATGCTTCCAAGCGAGGGCCAAACGGCGTTGAAATTCTCTAAACGGAGATGAAGCGTGGATTGCCAAAATTTCCTCATAAGCCAAGGTGACGGAATCTTCCTTCGTCCGTCTTTTTATAGGGCAAGATAAAGTATCAGCCCGGCCCAATCTTCAAAAAGATCGTGGCTTCAAAATGTGGCGAAAAAGATCGCCAAGATTACGGTCGTGGAAGATTCCACGACCGTAATTTAGAGCGTGGATTATGTCACGGTTTGAACCATAAGTTCCACGACCGTAATAGTTACTGGAATGCATCACGCCTCTCCTTTCAGGGTTCCACGGCCGTGGAACTAAACGTGGTTTGTAGTACGGCCGTATTTTAGAGTGTGGTTTAGGGCAAGAACGTGATTCTTCCCTAACCTCGTGCATTCCTCAAGTTGAACTCCAATTTGCTCCTAATAATGCCCTCAATCCATGGACATATTCAATCAACTCTTCCTTTGCTCGATTCTGTTCGGAAATGACTCTCAATCACCTCTATTTCAACATAAAGCTGGTGTAGACATCCATATCGACAATATAGGTAATACTAGCTCACATATGCAATGATGCTCAATCAAAGACTATCAATATGAATCAAATATACTTAGAAAACGTGCCTAATTTATCACAATATTTCATGCTAACAAATAACCCCATACTTAACACTTGCTTGTCCCTAAGCAAAGTCTTTCAAAAAGCTTTAAACAAGAGTTAGGATGAAATATGTGTACCTTCCTTTGGATGAATATGCCTTCTAAAGAATAGATCATTCTCAAACCTTGCTTCAACCGTTTATCAAACTTTCACACACTCAATCAAAAAGTAAAAAGCAAAGAAAATTCATGAATCAATTTAACTTCTAAACAAGCATCATAACCTTCAAACATTATAAAAATCAATCATAAGAAACTTCAATTTAGATCACCAAGTCATATAACATTCTTTTGATCTTAAGGACTTTCAAAGAAAAGGTCTAGAATGTGGAAGGGAAGGAAACCTTTAGGGAATGTGGTGCTTGAATCCGGGAAAGTGGACAACTACCTTCTCCTTCTTTTGCAGTTCCCACAACACTTCAACTTAGAGCTTCGCTCTCTTCTTTTCATTTTTCGACTTTACTTTTGGAGTTATGGACAGAGGTGCACAAAAACCGAAGCCTAGGAGATTGGCGTTTCTCGATTTTATGAGATGCCTCAAACCCTTAGTGCACATACCATAATCCGCTAGGAATATCGCTCAATCCGACTTTGGCAAGACACAAACACCCGGCTATGTGAATGGTGCCGAGTTACTCATCGTCATGATTGACTTCCCCAAACCTACAATTTCTTTCTATTCTTTTGATTGCAAATAATTGCTCTCATGGCCCTCCCACATCAAACATGCCTTTTTCTCATTCACTTCTCCAAATTCCCGGATAGGTAAAGGAGGCTAATATTTCAATGAGGAGCTAAAATGGTCGAAAGAAAGAAGAAAGAAAAATCGAATTGCCTTAATCATTTCAACAAGAAGTATAAGAACTTATAGTATGATTTCAACATCAATTTCTCAACATGATTTAGGTAATATTCTTCACATTATGAAACTTGCAAAAGAGGTAAAATTCATTCATTCAAATTCTTTTCAATTCACAATTCTTTTAAGCATGCAATTATCATCAAACTCAATTCACAAGTAGTGATTATCATAGAAATCATCTCAATTCATTAGAAGCACAAAATTTTTCAATTTTTATGGGTTTTTCAAGTTCTTTTTCATGCAATGCAATAATGAAACGTGAAACATATAATGAACATGCAATGATAGTCTCGAATGAAAGCAAGCATAGTAAGTAGAGTTATTACAAACTTTTAGTACATCCCACCCCATACTTAGGACGAACATTGTCCCTAATGTTCAAAAGAAAGAAAGAAAAGAAAGAAAAGAAAAAGAAACTCACAAAGTGGTGGCGGGAATGTCTAAAACGAACGGTCATGCATCAAATCACTGCGGTGCTGGTGTTAGCATGAAATATTGTGATAATTTAGGCACGTTTTCAAAGTATATTTGATTCATATTGATAGTCTTTGATTGAGCATTGTTGCATATGTGAGTTAGTATTACCTATATTATCGATATGGATGTCTACACTAGCTTTATGTTGAAATATAGGTGATTGAGAGTCATTTCCGAACGGAATCGAGCAAAGGAAGAGTTGATTGAATATGTCCATGGATTAAGGGCATTCTTAGGAGCAAATTGGAGTTCAACTTGAGGAATGCACGAGGCTAGGGAAGAACCACGTTCTTGCCCTAAACCACGCTCTAAAATACGTCCGTATTACAAACCACGTTCAGTTCCACGGCCGTGGATCCTTGCAAAGAGAAGCGTGATGCATTCCAGTAACTATTACGGTCGTGGAACATATGATCCAAACCGTGACATAATCCACGCTTTAAATTACGGTCGTGGAAACTTCCACGACCGTGATCTTGGTGATCTTTTTCGCCACACTTTGAAGCCACGATCTTTTGAAGATTGGGCCGGGCCGATATTTTATCTTGCCCTATAAAAAGACGGACGAAGCAAGATTCCGTCACCTGGGCTTAGGAGGAAATTTTGGCAATCCACGCTTCATCTCCGCTTAGAGAATTTCAACGCCGTTTGGCCCTCGCTTGGAAGCATTGATCATCTCATTGGAGATCGAAGTTCGCATCTGGGATTTGCCCTAATCTCGCACTTTTGGTGGAGATTGCTGTTGAGACTTCCGGATTGGCGGAAGATCGAAGCTTTTGGAAGATTTTGCAAGAAGACCTCTCTTCTTGTCTAGGTTTGATTTGGAAAACGGATTGACATCCCGTTTTCCCTTCTTTCCTAAGGTTGTGATTGTTCGCTTTATTCTGAATCCATTGACAATATTTGTTCTCGATTGTGACTTTGAGATTGGTTTAAATATTATTGAAAGTTTTCGGAAGTTTTCATCTTTCTATCTTTTAATTCTTGAATTGATATCAACATGACTGTTATTGGCTAGAAATCCTTAACAATTCTAAGGTGAAGGGTTGATAGTTGTGGCTTAGATGATGATAGATCGATCGTAAACATGATTAGACCTTGAGAGTTAGAGAGAATCGTCGACGAACCCTAAATTACGGGCTGTTCTTGAGTTCCACGACCGTGGATTCTCAAGATCCAACCGTAATTTCCCTTAAGTTTACGAACCTGCTTTTACTTTAATCCAAAGTTAAAGATTTGCTTTAATTTAGTTTAGACTTGTCTTTTCTAGGTGGTAGTGAAGCCTCAACAACCTCTACCTCGATTGTGAGTGTCACAACCGTAATCGGCTAAGTTAGTCTTGATCCTTAGATTACAAGTTCGGGTATTCGATACTAATTCTTACCTTTAGAACTTTTCTATATTGAGCCTCAACAACCTGTATAGAGAGTGTCTTGTAGGCGAGTCATATAAGGTTTTTGGAACTTCACCGTACGATTACCTTACATTAGTATACCTTTGCATATCTCAACTCTGTCTTTATATCATTAGTATATCTTGAATCGATTGCCACAGCTGGATACTTGGATCTTTAGGATTGTTGTTTTCCCAATATTTGCAAAACTCTCATATTTACTCGCTTGATAATCTGCAATTGAATTTGTTCCCACCCAAATCCCTGTGTTCGATACTCTGGAATTCTTGCTTAGCTACGTCGATCCGTACACTGCGGGTTCGCTGCTTGATTCTAGTTTTATAAATTTAAAGCTTATTTGCACACACCTTTAGGGGCGAACAGCTGGCGGCGGTGGGAATGGAGAGAAGCTCGGATCATAGGACCGCCCAAACTGCTGGCGGTAGACGTCCCTCATCATGTGGTCAAGGTCGTCTAAACGTCCGTCTCTAGCATCGGCCCGGATCTCTAGCACTCCTACTCTCTCTGAAAGTCCGGTAGCCCAATCCGGCATCTGCTCGTACCATCCCGGGGCCTGACTGTACCATGTTGGGGCGTCGGATGGTGCTGGTGGAGGTGCTGCTGGCTGCTCGGTGGACCAAGGAGGGGGAACGCTATACCAAGAGGGAGGTGTGGTCATCCACGTGGGCCTCTCACTCACGCTAGCGCGGCGAGATGACGAGCCTGAGGCTCTAGCTGGACGTGAAGAGCGTCTAGGTACATCTGGGGCCGCCTCCGGCTGGTCCGGAAACGTGCCAAACTCCTGCTCGGCTCCTCCTCCACTCTCAAACTGATCTCCCATATCCTCCTCCTCGACAACCGGTGGTGGGACATAAGGGGGAGCTACTATCTTGTTCGCATGCATCGCAGCGAACGTCTCCTTCCAATTATGGCGTCCCGCCATAATGGAGTACTCTGGCAGCCACTCTATACCCCTACCCGTCCTACTCTCCCAAGGCATGCCCGCATAAGGCGGACCTCTTTGTGTGAGGAAAATGAGACCCCTAACCATGAAAGCATGTAGCCCTAAAGGAACGGCCGGTATGCGGGTGCAAGCAGAAAAATCAACACCAAAACTCCGAGCAATGTGGGTGACTATCCCACCATATCCGATGTTCCCCTTCTTCTTGTTCTTGAGCTTGCTCATCGTAGCAGCCAAGAGAGTAGCACAATTTGCACGGCGTCCATAAAGCATGCAATAGAGCAAGAATAGCTCATCCGTCTTGATCTTTTGGGGCGTCTCCATCCTAGGAAAGAGACACTCCGAAAGAACACGGTGAGCTATCTTCAAGGCTAGATGGTACATCAATCTAGCCTTGGTATCACCGGGTTGCCAACGGTCCTCGTCGGCGTAAATCATTGCAACCTCCTTCCAAAAGTCCTTGGGGTAAACACCACTCGGAAATCGACCATTAAAGGTCTCATGGAATCCAAAAATGGTCCCAAACTCACGGATACTCAACTGATAATCTCTCTCCATAAGGCGGAAAGAGACGGTCCTATCGACGTGGCTGTGCTCAAAGGATGGCACAACCTCCCGTGTAATCTCCTCATATGCGTCTTCTCGGATAGCCGAGAAGACAACTAATCCGGCTCTATCCAAGAGCCAAGTAAGGTCATCAACTATGTTGAGAGGAGTTAGATCCTCCAACAACAAATATCTAGGGCCAATCACTGGCCTCTCCTTGATCCTATCAAGTGCATCAAGATGGTCGTCGTGTATGGTCGGGACTCTAGGGTGAGGGGGTGAAGATGGAGGTAAAGGTGAGGATGGAGGTGAAGGTGAAGAGGGTGGTGGTGCCCTAGAGGATGAGGAGGAGGAGGGATTACCCTTCCTCTTCTTATTCTGCTCATTCTTCTTCTCTTTTATCCTCCCTGAAACTCTTCTCACAAATTCCATTCTGCTCCAAAATTACGGTCTGTTCTTCAGCAAACCACGGCCGTAATTTACCCAGAGACCGTGATTCGTCTCAGAAAATCACAAATCTCAGCAGATTCACAATCAATCTCCACAACAGGCAGTCCTAGTCTAATTTCCTCAAATCTTAATCAGTTCTTCCTAAAAATCTCTAACAAAAACAACCAAATCAGCAAGAATCAAGAAGGAAAAAGAAAACCTCTTTTTCGGATTGAAAAATCCGAAATGCGCGTTTGTTGGTGAATTTCCGTTCGATTCGTCGCTTGGATCTTGTTTGTGGTTGAATTTGCTGCAGTTTGGGAAGAAGAATCGTTGAAAACGATTAGGAAATGAAGATTTGAGAGGGGGTCGTGGGGTTTCGGCACTTAGGTCGTGGAAAGAGGGATTTTTGGGATGAATTTGTGAAGAATGTGGCTTATATAGTTATAGGCAAAATTTTGAAAATCACGGTCTATTGGGGTGTTCCACGGCCGTGGAAGTGTACGGAACCGTGGTTTTGGTGATTTTTCAAAGGCTTTTGGAAATTACGGCCACTGTAGCTATGACGACCGTAATTTAGACCGTGGAACCCTTTGTAAAGCTCCAAAGTCCAAATTTCATCACTCCTCTTCAACATCATCCTCCTCTTTTCCTTTTCCATTGATCCTACATCCAAAAACACGAACATACCGGAAGAAATCGAGGCAAAAACAAAGCAAAAACGTCGATACTAAGCTATTCTATGAATCGAAAATAAAAACAAAAATGCAATACCTTGGGTTGCCTCCCAAGAAGCGCTTTGTTTAAGGTCCGTAGCTAGACCATTCTCGCACTTATTCGAGTGCGGTAGGCGCAAACTCCTCAGCTTGGAGTTCCGGCATATACTTCTTGAGTCGTTGGCCGTTCACCTTAAAACTTCCGCTTGCTTCACCCCATACTTCAACTGCACCATGGGGGAAAATACGCTTAATTAGAAAAGGTCCGGTCCAACGGGATTTAAGCTTACCTGGAAAGAGGCGAAGTCTTGAATTGAAGAGGAGAACTTGATCTCCTTCTTTGAAGTCCTTCGGAATGATATGCTTATCATGCCAACGCTTTGCTCTCTCCTTATAGATCTTAGCGTTTTCATAAGCGTTCAAGCGGAGTTCATCCAGCTTATTGATGTCTAGGAGACGCTTTTCTCCCGCTTCTTTCATGCTGAAGTTCAGCCACTTGATAGCCCAAAACGCTTTGTGCTCCAACTCTACCGGCAAGTGACAAGACTTCCCATACACAAGGTTGTACGGTGTGGTTCCTATGGGAGTCTTGTACGCAGTCCGGTACGCCCATAATGCATCATCTAGATTCAAGGACCAATCCTTCCTAGTCCTTGAAACCGTCTTCTCTAAGATTCCTTTGATCTCCCTATTTGAGATCTCAACTTGTCCATTCGTTTGTGGATGGTAAGGGGTAGCGATCTTGTGAGTAACCCCATACTTAGCTAGAAGAGCTTCAAAGCGACGGGTTATGAAGTGAGAACCTCCATCACTAATGATCGTCCTTGGCGTCCCAAATCGCGGGAAGATGGTCTTGTTGAAGAACTTAACCACCACCATGGCATCATTTGTGGGAGAGGCGATTGCTTCCACCCATCTAGAAACGTAGTCTACCGCCAATAGTATGTATTGGTTTCCACAAGAAGATGGGAATGGTCCCATGAAATCGACTCCCCAAACGTCGAAAATTTCCACCTCTTGGATGTTGTTGAGGGGCATCTCGTTCCTTCTAGAAATATTGCCTGTTCTTTGAAAAGCATCGCAGCAAGAAACAAAGGATTGCACATCTCTAAACAAAGTAGGCCAAAAGAATCCAGATTGCAATACCTTTGCGCTAGTCTTGTTCGAACTAGCGTGTCCTCCACAAGGTAGTGAATGACAATGACGGATGACACTTTGCATCTCGTCTTCCGGCACACATCGCCGAATGATGCCATCCGGACCTCTCTTAAAGAGGAGAGGCTCGTTCCAATAGTATTCCCGGACGTCCTTAAAGAACTTCTTCCTTTGTGCGTAGGATAGTCCGGGTGGTATCTTCTGGCAAACCAAATAGTTAACAAAATCAGCAAACCATGGTTCGTTACCTTTGGAGATTACGTCGATGCACTCCTCTATGATGTGTAGGTGTTCGTCCGGAAAGGAGTCATCAATGGGTAGATGGTCGTCCTCTAGATGTGTTAGACGACTCAAATGATCTGCAACAGAATTTTCTAAACCTTTCTTGTCGCGGATCTCAAGATCGAATTCTTGTAGGAGAAGAATCCATCTAATCAGCCTTGGTTTCGCATCTTTCTTCGCAAGGAGGTACCGGATCGTAGCATGATCCGTGTAGACAATCACCTTTGCACCTACAAGATAAGAGCGAAACTTGTCAATAGCATAGACAATGGCTAAAAACTCCTTTTCGGTAGTGGCGTAGTTGAGCTGCGCTTCATCTAGCGTCTTGCTAGCATAGTATATGGCATGGGTTCGCCCCTCCTTTCGTTGTCCAAGAACAGCTCCAATAGCTACGTCACTAGCATCGCACATAATCTCAAAGGGTAGAGTCCAATCCGGAGGTTGGATGATAGGTGCTGAAATTAGAGCTTGCCGAATGGTGTTGAACGCATCCAGACATTCCTGCGAAAACTCAAAAACCGCATCCTTCATCAATAGATTAGTGAGAGGTTTTGATATCTTAGAAAAGTCCTTGATGAAACGTCTATAAAATCCAGCATGTCCTAGGAAACTTCTTATCCCCTTCACCGAAATCGGGGGAGGAAGTTTCTCTATGGTCTCTATCTTAGCTTTGTCTACTTCTATCCCTCTACTAGAGACTAAGTGACCTAATACGATTCCTTCCTTAACCATGAATTGACACTTCTCCCAATTAAGAACTAGGTTAGTGTCTTCACACCTTTGTAAAACAAGAGAAAGGTTAGAAAGGCAATCGTTAAAAGAGGAACCGTATACGGAGAAGTCGTCCATGAAGACTTCCATGATTTCCTCTATGTACTCGGAGAAGATGGCCATCATGCACCGTTGGAAGGTGGCTGGGGCGTTGCAAAGCCCGAACGGCATTCTCCTATAAGCAAACGTACCCCAAGGGCACGTGAATGTGGTCTTCTCCTGATCGTCCGGATGTATCGGAATCTGAAAGAAACCACTATAGCCGTCAAGGTAGCAAAAATGTGAATGTTGCGCTAACCTTTCAAGCATTTGATCAATGAATGGCAATGGGAAATGATCTTTCCGCGTTGCGTTGTTGAGCTTGCGGTAGTCTATGCACATCCGCCATCCAGTCACGGTTCGGGTAGGAATGAGTTCGTTGTTCTTGTTGGTGATGACCGTCATTCCTCCCTTCTTTGGAACTACTTGAACTGGACTCACCCACTTGCTATCGGAGATAGGGTAGATGATACCTGCATCAAGAAGTTTAAGAATTTCCTTCTTGACAACCTCCTTCATGGTCGGATTCAACCGCCTTTGAGGTTGTCTCGAAGTTCTAAAGTCTTCCTCCATTAGTATCTTATGCATGCATAGGGAGGGTTTAATTCCTACTAAGTCCTCGATAGTATAGCCTATAGCTTTCCTATGTTTCTTAAGGACAATCATGAGTTGTTCATGTTCATCTATGCTTAGATCGGAACTAACAATAACCGGAAAGGTAAAATTAGATCCTAGAAAAGCGTACCTTAGATGAGTAGGAAGTGGTTTGAGTTCCACTGCTTTCGGAGCTTCCAACGATCCTTGAGAAGCGTCCGACATCTCCTTAGAAGTTTCCAAGGGTGATGAGTGTGTTGGAGAAGAATCAGAAGAAGTTGAAGAAGTGTCTCGACCACTCTCTTCCACGGCCAAAATTACGGGTGGATCTTGTCCTCCACGGCCGTGGTTTAGGGCGTGGAAGGGAAATACGGTTGTCACATCTTCTCCACGGCCGTATAATCCCCTGGAATGAGGCACGATTTTGGTTGTGGAATCCACGGTCGTGGAATACAGGGTATGACCGTGGATTCTGACATTCTCAGCCTCATCGTGGAGTTTCTCAAACTCCTCTTCATGCATCTCTTCTTGTGCTTCTAAGGTTTCAATTGCCTCATTGCACTCTTTATCTTCCCCTACATTGGTTAGACTCATAGTGATAACTTTTTGTAAAGGATCGTTAAAGAGAATCGCACTTACCTCTTCTCTGGACAAACCTTCTTCATCTTGGATATCGTAAATATCCTCATCAAAGATTGGCTCCTTCACTAGAGTGGAGAGAACGAACTCTACTTTCTCTTCTCCTATATCAAAAGCGAGTCTCCCATTCTTGCAATCGACTATGCAGCCGGAAGTTGCGAGAAACGGTCTTCCGAGTATGATCGGGACCAGACTATCTGCAGGAATGTCAAGCACGACAAAATCAATGGGAACAAAGAATTTACCTAGCTTGACCGGAACGTCTTCTACAATACCGACGGAGCGAGTGATGGATCGATCCGCCATGTATAACGTCATCTTCACCGGTTTAGGGTCGCCTAAACCGATCTTCCTACACAATGCAAGTGGTATGATGCTCACACTTGCTCCTAAGTCACATAAAGCGTCATATGTGACATCTCCCACTCCTATGGGAATGCAAAATGACCCCGGATCCTTCAGCTTTGGGGGCATTTTCTCCTTCATGGTCTTGATGAGATCCGAAGAATCCGAACTCATCTTGACCTCAACGAAGTCTTCTAGCTTCCTCTTGTTAGAGAGGAGCTCTTTCAAGAACTTGCCATAAGCTAGCATACCTACAATAGCATCAATAAATGGTATGTTAATATGCAGCTTACTCATGAGTTCTATGAATTTACCGAATTGTTTGTCTATGCGCGCTCGCGCTCTAGATTGAGGAAATGGTAGGGGAGGTTTGTAAGCTGGAGGAGGAGCATAGACATCTTCCTTCTCCTTCCCCTTCCCTTTGTCCTTCTCTACGGAGACTTCAACGAACGTAGGCTGCGGATCGGTGGTTGTCACTCCGCTCCTAGTTGTAATCGCCATCACCCTTCCCTTAGGGTTGTCCTCCGTCTTTCCTGGAAGCTTCCCTTGATTTCTAGGAACTTCCTCCGCGTGGTTGAACATTTGGTTTTCTAAAACCTTTTGAGCTTTATCAACCTTAGAAACTTGATCATCAACCTTGATGAGGCGGTTCTCCAACCCTTGAAGCTTTCCCAAAATCGTTTCCAATATGGGATCGGGCTTCTCCTTACTCGAAGCGTTTCCTCCATTAGATGATTTTCCCTGGCTTTTCAAAGGAGTAGAGGAAGAGGAAGGTGGAGTTAGTAAATTTGAGTTGGAAGGATAAGAGTTACCGGAATTTTGTTGATTGGGGAGCCAATTGTTGTTGTTTGAACCCCTATTGTTGTTCCAATTGTTGTTCCGGTTGTTGTTGTTTCCATTCCAGTTGTTATTCCGGTTGTTGTTCCGGTTATTGTTTTTGCCGCCATTGTTGTTGTCCAAATAAACAACATCCTTCCCTTGTTGCTTTGGGAAGTTGGTCTTGATAGCCTCCTTCAACTCTTTGATCTCATTGTTGAGGGAGAAAATCTGATTTTGAGCTTCATGTGTGAGCTTTGCTCCTTGCTCCACACGATTTCCCTCCACTTTCCGGTGGGAATACTTCTCTATGACTCTTGCTTGCTTCTCAATGAAGTCCCAAGCGTCATCTTCTCTCATGTCCATGAATGTTCCACATGAGAGGGATTGGAGGTTGAATTGCGTTCCCGCATCCAGCCCCTTGTAGTAAATCTCCAGCAAGGCAAGTTTGGATATGCCATGGTGAGGGCAATCCAAGAGAAAATCCTGAAACCTTTCCCAAGATTGAAACAAACTTTCGTTAGGTCTCATGGAAAAAGAATTAATCTTACCTCTAAGTTCCGCCGTTTTGGATGGCGGAAAGAATTTGGTGAGGAACTCCGCGGAAAGGTCTTCCCACGTGTCTAGTTTCCCACTAGGAAGAGCTTGATACCAAGATAACGCTTTCCCCTTCAAGGAGAAGAAGAAAGGCTTGAGCTTACAGCTGTTGGTAGTAGCGCCCTTTGGTCTCATTGTCTCCATCATACACTCAAAGTTCTGCAAGTGTTGGTGTGGAGATTCAGCGCTTGTCCCGCCAAATTGGTTTTGGCGAACAAGAGTAATGACTTGAGGGTTGAAGCTAAACCCTTGCACATCTTCAGCATCGAAATTCACGCCCAAGCGGCATGGTTGTTGTGTTGGATCCATCCGCTGGCCAAGAGTTCTTGGCTCATTATCTACACGTTCGATCCTCACATTCCTAGGTGGAATGCGGCGATTAGAAGCTCCTTGTGGATGGAAAGGATTTACATTGATCGTGGGATCAATCTCCTCTAGCGGTGGCATGGAAGAATCACTATCATCAGCGGATGAGTGACTTTTTCTTCTAGACCTTGATGCTTTCCTTGAGGATTTCTTGCTTCCCTTATTCTTAAGGTCGCTCATCTCTACCCTCATCTGGAAGATCATGTCTTGTAGATTGTTAACTTGAGATTGATGACGATCCATCTCATCCTGGCGGAGGGTCTCATTCCATTGGAGTTGAGCTTCCTTCTCTGCCAATTCCGCTTGAAGATCACGTTCGTGTCCTTCAGCCATCTTCTTTTCTTTGCGCTTTTGCCTTAAAGTTTTCTCTAGCTCTTGATCAAGAGGCAAGAGATCTTCGGTGTTCCTAGACCTGCGCATGCACTCAAAATAATATCAAATAACGAGAGCAAGCTCCCAAGCTTGACAACCGGCTACCGAATTCGGCCGAAACCAAATCCCCGGCAACGGCGCCAAAAACTTGTTCGCCCCTAAAGGTGTGTGCAAATAAGCTTTAAATTTATAAAACTAGAATCAAGCAGCGAACCCGCAGTGTACGGATCGACGTAGCTAAGCAAGAATTCCAGAGTATCGAACACAGGGATTTGGGTGGGAACAAATTCAATTGCAGATTATCAAGCGAGTAAATATGAGAGTTTTGCAAATATTGGGAAAACAACAATCCTAAAGATCCAAGTATCCAGCTGTGGCAATCGATTCAAGATATACTAATGATATAAAGACAGAGTTGAGATATGCAAAGGTATACTAATGTAAGGTAATCGTACGGTGAAGTTCGAAAGACCTTATATGACCCGCCTACAAGACACTCTCTATACAGGTTGTTGAGGCTCAATATAGAAAAGTTCTAAAGGTGAGAATTAGTGTCAAATACCCAAACTTGTAATCCAAGGATCAAGACTAACTTAGCTGATTACGGTTGTGACACTCACAATCGAGGTAGAGGTTGTTGAGGCTTCACTACCACCTAGAAAAGACAAGTCTAAACTAAATTAAAGTAAATCTTTAACTTTGGATTAAAGTAAAAGCAGGTTCGTAAACTTAAGGGAAATTACGGTTGGATCTTGAGAATCCACGGTCGTGGAACTCAAGAACAGCCCGTAATTTAGGGTTCGTCGACGATTCTCTCTAACTCTCAAGGTCTAATCTGTTTACATCACAACCTTAGAAAAGAAGGGAAAACGGGATGTCAATCCGTTTTCCAAATCAAACCTAAACAAGAAGAGAGGTCTTCTTGCAAAATATTCCAAAAGCTTTGATCTTCCGCCAATCCGGAGATCTCAACAGCAATCTCCACCAAAAGTGCGAGATTAGGGCAAATCCCAGATGCGAACTTCGATCTCGAATGAGATGATCAATGCTTCCAAGCGAGGGCCAAACGGCGTTGAAATTCTCTAAACGGAGATGAAGCGTGGATTGCCAAAATTTCCTCCTAAGCCAAGGTGACGGAATCTTCCTTCGTCCGTCTTTTTATAGGGCAAGATAAAGTATCGGTCTGGCCCAATCTTCAAAAAGATCGTGGCTTCAAAATGTGGCGAAAAAGATCGCCAAGATCACGGTCGTGGAAGATTCCACGACCGTAATTTAGAGCGTGGATTATGTCACGGTTTGAACCATAAGTTCCACGACCGTAATAGTTACTGGAATGCATCACGCCTCTCCTTTCAGGGTTCCACGGCCGTGGAACTAAACGTGGTTTGTAGTACGGCCGTATTTTAGAGCGTGGTTTAGGGCAAGAACGTGATTCTTCCCTAACCTCGTGCATTCCTCAAGTTGAACTCCAATTTGCTCCTAATAATGCCCTCAATCCATGGACATATTCAATCAACTCTTCCTTTGCTCGATTCCGTTCGAAAATGACTCTCAATCACCTATATTTCAACATAAAGCTGGTGTAGACATCCATATCAACAATATAGGTAATACTAGCTCACATATGCAATGATGTTCAATCAAAGACTATCAATATGAATCAAATATACTTAGAAAACGTGCCTAATTTATCACAATATTTCATGCTAACACTACGCCTCAGCAAAGAAGAACTGTGACTGGAAAAGGAAGAAACTCGCGCAAAGACGGAAGCAATCGAATCAGATAGGGCAGCCTTTACGGGATGTGCTTTTTGCAGGTATTCCACAGACCCTAGGGTAGAGGATGGACCCTAACCAGCAACTGAGGCGTCCAGGAGTCAACCTAGGTGATCCAACGGAGCATGATTACGAACTTCGACCGCAAGTTCTTTCCATGATCCGGCAATGCCAGTTTGGAGGGATAGAGAGGGAATCTCCGCATCAACATCTACAAAACTATGAGATCTTGATGGAGACCTTGAGACCTTCAAGAATAGAAAACAACAATTACAAGGTAAGGCCTTTCTACTTCTCTTTGAAAGATAGGGCGCTTACTTGGTATCAATCTCTTCCTCCCGGAAAAATCAGTACTTGGGAGGAGATGATGACGGAGTTCTTGACTAAATTCTTTCCCCCCTCAAAGACCGCTGAAATGAGAGGGAAGATCAATGCATTCATCATGAAGGACAAGGAGAGTTTGTCCAAGTCATGGGAGAGATTTAAAGACATCCTTTTGGATTGCCCACATCATGGCAATCCAAAGATAGAGTTGTTGGAGATTTACTTCAAGGGACTGGACGGAAACACCCAGTTCAACCTTCAACTACTATCCGCCGGCACGTTCATGGACATGCCAATTGACAAAGCTTGGGAGTTCATAGAGAAACAAGCTTTGCACATGGAGAAATACTCCCATCAAGGAGCCAAAGGTGGAGTTAAAAGAGTCAACTTCCAAGAAACTCCATCAAACAATGATCAACTCACCTCTTTGAAGAATGATGTGAAGCAATTGAAAGACCTTTTGGTTGCTCAAACCTAAAAGGAAGAGGGAGGATATCAAGGTTCAAGGAACAACAATCAAGGTTCCCGAAACAACAACTACAACAACAATCAAGGTTTCCGAAATAACAACTACAACAACAATAGAGGATCCAACAACAACAATTGGAGATCCAACAATCAAAAATCGGGTAACCCTTACTCTAACTCAAATTCTGACAATTCTTCTAATCCTTTCCTCTCTTCTTCCTCTTCTTCTACTACATTGAAGAGACATGAGCAAGGATCAAGTTCGTCCCAACCGGAAAAGAAAGATGCGGTGCTGGAGGCCATCTTGATCAAGCTAAACTCTATGGAAACGTCCATGACTTGATTTTCGAAGGCACAAAAAGCCTTGGAACAACAATTCTTTAATAAGGCGAATGAAGCACCAAGAGATTCAGGGAAGCTCCCAACAAGGACAGAGAGCAACCCCAAGGGACAAATTATGGCAATAACGACGAGAAGTGGACTGAAAACTGCAGATCCAGTGCCTCGGTCGATGCTAGTACAGACGAAGGACACCTCGGTCCAGGTACAGTCGAAGAACACTTCGGCCGAGATACCAACCGAGGTGGAGTCTCAGAAAGTGGGAGATAAATCTGAAGTTTATGTTCCACCTCTTGCTTATAAACCACCACTCTCATTCCCCCAGTCAAGGGCTAGAGCACATCTGGACAAGCACTTTAGTAAGTTCCTTGACTTGATGAATAAATTACATATTAACATCCCTTTCCTTGATGCTATTCTAGGGATGCCCGCCTATGGGAAGTTCTTGAAAGAAATTCTATCAAGAAAGAGGAAGTTGGAAGACTTTGGTGAAGTTAGGATGACATCTAAATCCTCGGAACTTATTCAAATCATGAAGGAGAAGATGCCACCCAAATTGAGGGATCCCGACTCATTTTGCATTCCCATACAAGTTGGGGATGTGACTTGCGAAGCTTTGTGTGATTTAGGAGCCAACGTGAGCATCATCCCGCTGGAGCTATGCGTAAAGATCGGCCTTGAAGAGCCCAAGCCGGTAAAGATACGGTTGTACATGGAGGATCGCTCCATTACCCATCCCGTGGGTATTTTGGAAGATGTTCAGGTTAAGTTAGGTAACTTCTATTTACCTATAGACTTTGTAGTACTTGATATTCCCGCAGATTATCCCGTCCCTATCATTCTCGGGAGACCATTTCTGGCAACTTCAGATTGCA
Source organism: Fagopyrum esculentum (assembly GCA_033239045.1). NCBI lineage: Eukaryota > Viridiplantae > Streptophyta > Magnoliopsida > Caryophyllales > Polygonaceae > Fagopyrum > Fagopyrum esculentum. The sequence goes on along the minus strand of BSUD01000005.1, from coordinate 30,447,376 downwards.
ACGTGGATTGCAAGAACGCCAAGTTGAAATTCAACATTGGCGGAGATGAAGTGGAATTTGCATTGCTTGCTGCAATGAAGGGAGAGCAACTGGAAGATGATATTTTCAACATCTATGATGAAGAAGAATCAAGAGAATTGGTGAGCTCTATCCTTATTAACGATCCACTTGAAAAAGTTATTAGCTTTAGCTTAATGGAGGAAGGTATAGATGCTTCTTGTGATGCAGATATACGGAGCTTAAAAGCGCTGGAAGAAGATCCAGGAGCTAAATTTGAAGGGCTAATCCAGGAGAAGAAGATCTCCAGTTTCGGTCCCAGTTGCAGTACCCCGACCGAGGCAACTTCTAGACCAAGCGAGGTGTTCTTAACTGAAGAACATCTCGGTCACCCACTCTGCACCTCGACCGAGGTCGCAAGCGAGATGAAGTCAACTGCGAATGACAAACTTTTTACTCCCTTTTCTGAATCTCATTCACAGTTGATGGAGCACTTTCTCCACCAAACCTCTAAAAGGAAAGAACCTTGGTATAGTGACATTGTTAATTACCTTGTTTGTCAGGAAACACCACCCGGATTGACGTACTCTCAAAGGAAGAAATTCTTTAAAGATGTACGTCATTACTATTGGGATGAACCTCTTCTATTCAAGAGAGGTCCAAATGGGATGCTTCGAAGGTGCATTCCAGAAGATGAAGTTACTAGTGTCATACGGCATTGCCACTCGCTTCCTTGTGGAGGGCATGCTAGAGCTAACAAGACATGCGCCAAGGTATTACGTTCCGGTTTCTTTTGGCCTACATTATTTAAGGATGTGCAAATGTTTGTTGTCTCTTGTGATGCATGCCAAAGAACAGGGAATTTATCTAGGAGGAACGAGATGCCACTCAATAACATATAGGAGGTTGAGATCTTTGATGTATGGGGAGTAGATTTCATGGGACCTTTCCCATCATCCGGAGGAAACCTCTACATTCTCCTAGCTGTCGACTATGTCTCTAGATGGGTTGAAGCCATTACCTCTCCCACTAATGACGCCATGGTGGTTGTGAAGTTCTTTAATAGGACTATCATTCCACGTTTTGGGACTCCACGCATCATCATCAGTAGGGATGGCAATTTCATCCGAACCAGACGAACACCCGATAACCCGATCCATAATAAAAGGGTGAAAATCCGACATGAAGCGGGTGAAAGCGGATGGCGGATGAAGAGGGTGATGGATTGGGTCGGATTCAGATGGACCTTTCATCCACCCATCACCCGATCCATCATCCGTTCATCCATCCGATCCGTTTCACCCGCTTACACCCGTTATAAATTTATTCACTGTTTACTTGATTAGTGATCTTTAGTTCCCTTTTTTATTTGTAAATTGGTGATTTATTGATTGTTTAGCAAAATTTGTACATTTGTTCACTTCCTATTATGATCTTATTGTATGTTATGTATTGCTAAATTTCTCTATTTTTCAAGAACTTAAACTTATAACACTTCTTGTAATATTTCCACTTGGATGATGGGTGTTGACTTTATATTTATCATGTTTTTTATGGATAAGACTTTATCCGATTGAATTTATTTTTATTACTATTAAATTTCCGCATTCGAATCCGAGTTTAAAATCAATTTAAAGGAAATGCGTAGAACACCCGAATATCACCCGATCCACCCGCTTCATCCGTTGGATGCGGGTGGATCGGATGCGGGTGGTGGGTTTGGCGGGTGGAGGGTCGGGTGGGGTGGATGAGATTTTCTAGCGGGTCGGGTGGCGGACAGAGTCATCCACCCACCACCCGATCCATTGCCATCCCTAATCATCAACGACGGAGGGACACATTTCATCAACCGGAAGTTCAAGGCACTTTTATCGAAGTATGGGGTGACCCACAAGGTAGCAACCCCTTATCACCCTCAAACTAGTGGACAAGTGTTCGCTCCAAACGGTGTGTGCAAGCTTTAAATTTATAACCTTAGATATAAGCTTAAAACAAGGATGCGAACCCGCAGTGTACGGGTCAATCGTAGTAAAAAGCAAGGAATTCCAGGGGTCGATCACAGGGACTTAGTGAAACAAAGTCCAATTACGGTATGCTTAAGCAATCACTAACGACAAGAGTAATTAAAACAATCAAAGATGAATAAGAAGTCAATAAAGGGAATATGCAATTCTAGGGATTAAGGCATCTAGTTGTGGTTCCAACTCAAGATCTAAAGATAAGCGGACAGAGTTGAGGTTTTTGCATGGGGAAGGTATTTCTAAAGTGGAATAGATCACCGGGTAAGTCTCACTACTCACTAATCCAAAACCATAACTCCTATTACCGGGTAAGTCTCAAGGAATTAAGATAAAGAACTATAACCTCAAACTAACACATCATCTAAGGGAATAGAATCAACCTTTACCGGGTATGTCTCAGGCTAACTCACAAAGATGGGATGAAAGCACACTCAAACCCCAATAAAGGATAGACCTTTATTACCTACACTTATGATCTTAGGTAAACAAACAAAGGAATTACCGGGTAAGTCTCATCCTAGGCTTGCATTGAACCAGGAAAGGTGTAATAAGAATAGGATTTGACAAACTCTAACACTTAACTCTCAGTTTCGGATCAGGAAAGTCACCTCGGTCAGCCAAATTCCACCCCGGCCGAGATGTTCATCGACTGAGCAAGATGCTTAGGGTTAATGTTAAAGACTCGAACTTTCTAAGATATCTTATCTTTGGCTGAAGGTTGTTTTCCTACAACCTTCAGCCAATCACCCTAGAATCACACAAGGAAATTAGCCACTCATCATCATGAAAGTATTAATCAAGTATATGGGAAGAAGGTGAATATTTGAACAAGAAGAATTTAATGAAAAGACTTCAATAATTGAATCAAATATCACAACAAAAGCGTTCCTTGGATAGAAATCCAACAAGGCAAGACAACAAGGAAGGGAATCTAAGATAATCTTACAAAACCCTTCAAAAGCTATAAAAGCTACAATCTTCAATCTTCCTTCAACCTTCAAAAAGGTTCTTCAAATCTCCCAACTGGAGTATGGCTGCTGCGTGTGGTAGGTGTAAGTGGATGTATGCAGGATATAGCGGGTGTATGTAGCATGTCGGATTTGTGGGAAATCCGACCCTTTTTATAGGAAAATTACTCTCCAAAGATAAGATATCTTAGAAAGATCTCTTCCCATAAAAATAGGTAAAATATAAGATCTAGTATATCTTCTTCCTTCCAGGAGCCAAGCCCAAAAATATAAGATCTCTTTCCAAAGATAAAAGATCTCAGCCAAGAATAAAATATTCTCGCCGCGTCCCAAGTGTTCGCCTCGGTCGAGTCAACTTCTCTGGATCACCTCGATCGAGGTTAATCTGTGGTCAACCGAGGTGAGTCACAACTGAATGTGAAATCTCTCAAATCTGGTCCAAAGTGAATCTCAAATCCATGGCTATGCTTCCTGGATGGTTCCTTATGTTCCTGAATGTAGCTCCAATGACTCCATAGCTCTTTTTGCTCCTTTTTGATGCAAAACACGCCATTTTACCTACGATTACAACAAAACTAGGTGTAGATCTCGATTCTTGCAAAGGTAGATGAAATGGTAATATAATCACATAATATACATACAAACATGCAGATTATTGAAGACGAAACGTCCAAACAAACCCCAAATTATAGACTATAATTCATGCTATCAAAATACCCCATACTTAGCCCTTGCTTGTCCCCAAGCAAGTTCCGCATATAAAAGACAAGATAGAATGGATTATAAGTCAATAAAATCAATGAAAAGTTTTTCAAAAAATTTTTTATGGTGTGCTACAATCATAGATCTCTCTAAGAGAATACTTCATGGAATTTAAAATCAAAATATGATCAAAACATTTTATAAATATAAGAAAGTTGTTCATCTTTGCATCAAATCATGGAATGCATAATAGGTCATAATTATCAAAATTAATCGTGCATAATCCAGTTTAAACCACTAAGTCAATCAACAAGCTCAAGGTCTCAAGGGCTTCCCAAAAGAAAGGTCAAGAAACGTGAAGGGTAGGGATGTATGTAAGGTAATGTGGTGCTAGAATCCGGGAAAAGGATGAACTTCACTTTCACTTTGACTTGCAACATCTTCCACCAATAAGCTTTGCTTATTTCACACTTTTTTCTTTTTACTTTACTTTTTGGGATGCATGGACAGAGGTGCACAATAACCGAAGCCTAGGAAATCAGCAATCATCAATTTCTTGAGATGCATCAAACCCTTGATGCACATACCATGACCCGTTAGGAATATCGCTCAATCCGACTTTGGCAAGACACAAACACCCGGCTATGTGAATGGTGCCGAGTTACTCATCTTCATGATTGACTTCCCCAAACCTAAGATTACTTTCTAACACTTTCACTTCCAGCCAACTTCTCAACTTTAACTTCACTTTCTTTCACCACTTCGCTTGCTTCCAAATTCCCGGATAGGTAAAGGGAGGCAAAATGTATATAAGGGGCTAAGCATGATTAAGAAGAAGAAGAGAGAAGAGTGAATTGCCTTGGTCTTTCCAGGAAGAAAGTGAGAGAACTTATCTTGCGGTGTCAAACTTCAAATTCAACATAATTTGGATAAAAACAAAGTATTAAACATGCCAAAAATTTCAAACAAAGCATTTAGCAACTTAAACATATTATAAAACCTTTCAAACATAAAAAGATTTCAAAACCAGTCAGCAACAAAATCTTCACTGAGATCATATCCTGATAAGAAGCACAAAAAATCGTTTCAAAAACTCTCAGTTAACCCACCTCGGTCGAGGTGTTCTTAGGTCAACCGAGGTGAAGTACCTCGTTCGGCCAGAACTGCCCCGGTCGAGGTCCAAAATTTTTTTTTTTTTAAAACCAGCTTTCTTTCAGTTTCGACGTTTTTTTCAATCAAATAACATGTAAGTATGCATGCAATCTCAGATAAACATATAGATGCAAAAGTGAAGCATAAAATATCAATATCCGGTCAAATGGAGTCATACATAAATGTCAAATAATACATCACATAAACACCCCATACTTAGGACACACTGTCCCAATGGGTCAAAATAAGTCTAAAGGATAAAAATACTCACCGGATAGATAGCTGAACTGCATAAAAATAAGAAAGAAAATCCTGCAGCTCTCAAGAATCCTGATCCGGTGGTGGTGGTGGTGGCACGTACGGATACTGAGACGGGTCGAATGGATAACCCATAGCCTGCTGGAACTGGATCTCCATCATCCTGCACTGATAGTGCTGTCCCTCGAGCATCTGATGAGTCCAGCTGTCAATCTGTCGGTGCTGGGCAGCAAATCTCTCATGCATGTCCACTGTAAGGGCAGCATAAGAGTCTATCATCTGATCCGTCAGATCATCGATCTGACGATGAGCCTCTGGATCTCTATGACGGCGTGTCCTACGCCTAGCAGGTCTAGGGGGTGATGCAGCAGGTGCAGGCTCAGCCTCAGTGTCATCGTCCAGATCTATGATCAGCGCACTGGGTCCAGCAGTATCCATCCTTGTATCCATCGGGCCTCCACCCTCTCTCTCATCAACTGTCTCCTCATCATCTGCCTCCTCCTCGGCTGGGGCAGCTGCTGCCTCTTTGTAATCCTCCATCAGTGGAGCCCAAGCGGTCTGCCAATAATGAGGGTCATAAACAGAAAACTGGGCAGACCACTTGATCCCCTGTGGCGCAGTCAGCTCCCACGGCATATCCACGTACGGTGTAGTCAGACCTCGGGGAACTAGAATCCTCCGAGTAATCATCTCCTAAAGCCCAAGCGGCTTGGCAGCCGCCACCATCGTGCAAGCACTGAGATCCATGTCCTGATAACTAGCTATGTAGGTGACAAGCCCTCCGTAGCAGATGTCTCCCTTCGCCTTGGCCTTGATCTTGTGCAGATCCTCTGCCAGCATCAAGCCAAAGTCTGGGATACCCCCAGTAACCATGCAATATAAACTGAAAAGCTCTCCCTGTCGGATCTTCTAGGGCGTCTCGGTACGCGCCAGAAGCATCTCACTGAAGATCCGGTGGGCTAACCTAAAGGCTAAGTGGAAGATGACCTTCTCCCCGGAATTTCCAAGGCGCCATCTGTCTGCATGCTCAACAATATGGGCTATCTGCCCCCAAAACTCCCTAGCTACAGATCGGGAAGGGAAGTCAAGAGTTGTGGGCTTAGGAAAGCCAAAAATCTCTCGCCAGTACTCTAGTGGAACTATGAAGTTCCGGTTCATCAACCGGTACTTCACAGAACGCTCTGTGGGGAGGTAAGTGAAGGAGCTAACGAACTCTAGGGTCGGCTCCAAATAGGTTGGGGCTCGGATCTCAGTAAACTTATCCAGCCCAACTGTAGAAATCATCCTCCTAAGGTCTCCGTCTACCTGGAGGCAATCAAAAGCAGACACGTCCAGGAAGCGTGGTGCAATCACTGGACGGCCAAAAATACGCTCATAATCCACCCGGTGTCGCTCATGGATCACCGGTCGATAGGGTCGGGAAGAAGAGGAAGAAGGGGAAGGTGAGGATCTATCCCTAAGGGCAAGGCGTCGGTCAGAACTCATTTTCAATTCAGTCACTGTCAGGTCACCTCGGTCAACTGACAACACTCAAGAATCACCTCGGCCGAGGCACAGCTCGACTGGACCGAGGCGAAAAACTGGATCGTAATTTCTTCAAAAAATTCAGTTCTTTTCCCCCAAAATCACTACGACTGCTTCCTATGGGGTACTTAAGCCTTTTCTCAGCAAATGCAAGGGCAACCAAAGCCCAAATCGAAGCGAAATCGGAGAGGTAGGGTTTCGGTTTTGTTTTACCTCGTTCGGCCGAATCGGTTCGATTTTCTTGCAGATCGATGATGCACTGGGATCCTCGAAGCCTTAATCGCAGTTTGGAGACAGAAATCTTCAAAAACGCGCAAAAATCAGAGAAACGAGGTGCAATTGTCGCCGCGGTCGAGGGAGAAGAGTAAAGCGAGGAGAGAGAAATCTTCACCCCTTTTATACCCTTTTCAGGAACTGCTGTCACCTCGGTCGAGATGGTCTCGACTAGACCGAGGTGGTATGGACCGAGGTGGTTCGTCAGAAAACCCTAGTCGCCTCGGTTGCTCAAGAATCATCTCGGTCGAGGTGCTCTGACAGCAACCGAGATGCCTCAGTCAAACTTCATTTTCTCAAATTCTCGATTCTTCTGTCCTTCTAGTTATGCTCCTTCCTTAGATGTCTCCTGTTATCTGTCTAGAACGCCAAAACAAAACAAAGCAAAGCAAAAGCAAAAAACTATCTAAACTAGACTAGAAAAAGGGAAAGAAAGCAATACCTTGGGTTGCCTCCCAAGAAGCGCTTGGTTTAAGGTCGCTAGCTGGACCATGATGCGTCTCAAACGAGGTATATTGGTGCAACCTCCTCAACCGGAGTTTCCGGTTTGTACTTCTTAAGTCTATGACCGTTGACCTTGAAGCTTCCGCTAGTTTTGCCCCATATCTCAACTGCACCATGAGGAAAAACATGTTTCACAACATAAGGTCCGGTCCATCTAGATTTTAACTTACCTGGAAAGAGGCGGAGGCGAGAGTTGAAGAGTAGAACTAAGTCTCCTTCGTTAAGCTCCTTTGGGACGATACGCTTGTCATGCCATCTCTTCGTTCTTTCCTTATAGATTTTGGCATTCTCATAAGCGTTCAAACGCAGCTCTTCCAGCTCGTTGAGTTCCAATAGTCGCTTCTCGCCGGCCTCCTTAATGTCGAAGTTCAACCATTTGCTCGCCCAATATGCCTTGTGTTCTAATTCAACAGGCAAATGGCAAGACTTCCCATATACCAAATTATAAGGGGTGGTACATATGGGAGTCTTAAATGCGGTCCTGTACGCCCAAAGAGCATCTTCCAATTTCATGGACCAATCCTTCCTCGTCCTAGAGACGGTCTTCTCCAAAATTGCTTTGATTTCTCTATTTGAGATCTCGACCTGTCCACTAGTTTGAGGGTGATAAGGGGTTGATACCTTGTGGGTTACCCCATACTTCGATAGAAGTGACTTGAACTTCCGGTTGATGAAATGCGTTACTCCATTGTTGATGATGATGCGTGGAGTTCCAAATCGTGGAAAGATAGTCCTGTTTAAGAACTTCACAACCACCTTAACGTCGTTAGTGGGAGAAGCGATGGCTTCAACCCATCTAGAGACGTAATCAACTGCAAGAAGAATATAGAGGTTTCCTCCGGAGGACGGGAAAGGTCCCATGAAGTCAATCCCCATACATCAAAGATTTCCACCTCTTGAATGTTATTAAGTGGCATTTCGTTCCTTCTTGACAAATTTCTTGTTCTTTGGCATGCATCACAAGAGACAACAAACGATTGTACATCCTTAAATAATGTAGGCCAAAAGAAACCGGAACGTAATACCTTAGCGCATGTTTTATCGGTGCTAGCATGTCCACCACAAGGAAGTGAATGGCAATGCCGTATAACGATATTAACTTCATCTTCCGGAATGCACCTTCGAAGCATCCCATCCGGCCCGCGCTTGAATAGTAGTGGCTCATCCCAGTAGTAATGTCGTACTTCTTTGAAGAATCTCTTCTTTTGAGAGTACGTCAATCCGTGCGGTATTTCCTGGCAAACAAGATAATTCACAATATCAGCATACCAAGGTCCTTTATTATCAGAAAGTTGGTGGATGGAATATTCAACCAACTGAGGATGAATGTCAGAGAAAGGAGTAAGAAGTTTATTATTCTCAGTAGTCTCAGTTGACATCATCTCGCCATCGACCTCGGTCGAGGCGCAGAGGCGTTGACCGAGATGTTCTTCAGTCGCCTCGCTCAGTCCAGAAAATGCCTCGGTCGAGGTACTGCAACTGGAACCGAAACTGGAGATCTTCGTCTCCTGGGTTATCTTCTCAGTTTTAGCTCCTGGATCCTCTTCCAGTGCTTTTAAGCTCCGTATATCTGCATCGCAAGAAGCATCTATACCTTCCTCCATTAAACTGAAGCTAATAACTCTTTCGAGTGGATCGTTAGTAAGGATAGAGCTCACCAATTCTCTTGATTCTTCTTCATCGTAGATGTTGAAGATATCATCGCTTAGATGCTCCCCTTTCATGGCTGCAAGTAATGCGAACTCCACCTCATCGCCGCCAATGTTGAATTTCAACTTGGCGTTCTTGCAATCCACGTTGCAACCCGAGGTTGCTAGAAATGGCCTCCCGAGAATAATAGGAACATGATAATCTGTGGGAATGTCAAGTACAACAAAATCTATAGGTAAATAGAAGTTACCTAACTTGACCGGAACGTCCTCCAAGATTCCCACGGGATGGGTGATGGAGCGATCCGCCATATAAAGTCGAATTTTGACCGGCTTGGGCTCTCCAAGTCCGATCTTCGCACATAGCTCCAGCGGGATGATGCTCACGCTGGCTCCTAGATCACAAAGGGCTTCACAAGTAACATCCCCAACTTGAATGGGAATGCAAAATGAGCCGGGATCTCTCAATTTAGGTGGCATCTTCTCCTTCATGATTTGAATGAGCTCCGAGGATTTAGATGTCATCCTAACTTCACCAAAGTCTTCCAATTTCCTTTTCCTTGATAGGATCTCCTTCAAGAACTTCCCATAGGCGGGCATTCCTAGAATAGCATCAAGGAATGGAATGTTAATGTGCAGTTTATTCATCAAGTCAAGGAACTTACCAAAGTGCTTGTCTAGATGTGCTCTGGCCCTTGACTGGGGGAATGGAAGTGGTGGTTTGTATGCAGGAGGTGGAACATAAACTTCAGTTTTCCCCTCCGCTTTCTGTGGCTCCACCTCGGTTGGCATCTCGGCCGAAGTGTTCTTCGACTGCACCTGGACCGAGGTGGTCTTCGTCGGTACTGGCACCGACCGAGGCACTGGATCTGCAGTTTTCAGTCCACTCCTCGTAGTTATGGCCATGATCTGGCCCTTAGGGTTGCTTTCCGTCTTTGCTGGAAGCTTCCTTAGATCTCTTGGCGCTCGCCCTACTTGCAAGTTGTTGTTCAAAGGCTTTTTGGGCCTTCGAAAATGAAGTCATAGAAGTCTCCATAGCGTTGAGCTTGATCAAGATAGCCTCCAGAACTGCGTCTTTCTTTTCCGGCTGAGACGAACTTGATCCTTGCCCTTGGCTTTTTAATGGAGTAGAAGAAGAAGAAGGGGAAGAGAGGAAAAGGTTAGAGGAATCGTTAGAGTTGGAGTTTGAATGATTGTTACCAGAATTTTGGTTGTTCGCCCTCCAGTTGTTGCTATTGGATCCTCTATTGTTGTTGTTGTAATTGTTGTTCTGGGAACCGTTGTTGTTGTTACGGTATCCGTTGTTGTTGTTCCTTTGTCCTTGCTCTTCCTTCTTGGTTTGAGCAACCAAGAGTTCCTATAATTGCTTCACGTCATTCTTCAAAGACGTGATTTGATTGTTGTTGGGCTGAGTTTCTTGGAAGTTAACTCTTTTAACTCCACCTTCAGCTCCTTGGTGGGTATACTTCTCCATATGCAAGGCTTGCTTCTCGATGAAGTCCCAAGCCTCGTCAATCGCCATGTCCATAAAGGTACCGGCGGAGAGTAGTTGGAGATTGAACTGGGTGCTTCCGTCCAGTCCTTTGAAGTATATCTCCAATAACTCTAACTTTGGAATCCCATGATGTGGGCAATCCAAAAGAATGTCCTTGAATCGCTCCCATGACTTGGACAAGCTCTCCTTGTCCTTCATAATGAAAGCGTTGATCTTCCCTCTCATTTCAGCGGTCTTTGAGGGGGGAAAGAATTTGGTCAAGAACTCCGTTGTCATCTCCTCCCATGTGCTGATTTTTCCTAGAGGAAGAGATTGATACCAAGTAAGAGCTCTATCTTCTAAAGAAAAGTAAAAAGGTCTTAGCTTGTAGTTGTTGTTCTCAATTCTTGAGGGTCTCAAGGTTTCCATCAAGATCTCATAGTTTTGAAGATGTTGATGTGGTGATTCCTTCTCTAGCCCTCCGAACTGGCATTGGCGAATCATGGATAGAACTTGCGGTCGAAGTTCGTAGGCATGGTCCGCTGGATCTCCTAGGTTAACTCCTGGATGCCTCAGTTGTTGATTAGGGTCCATCCTTTGACCTAGGGTTTGTGGGATTCCTGCAAGAAGAACGTTTCGGACTGGCATCCGAGGTGGAAGTACCTCGGCCGGGGCGTTAGGTACTAGGACCTGCCTCGGTCGAGGGTCAGCAACTGGGACCTGCATCGGTCGAGGATCAGCAACTGGATCTTCCCTCGGTCGAAGTAGAATCTGGTCTCATATGGCTGCCATTTCTGCTTCGATTGCTTCGGTCTTGGTGCGAGTTTCTTCCTTCTCTTGCCTTAGTTCTTCCTTGTTGAGGCATAGCAGCTCTAACGCCTCTTTCAACTCGGCCTCAAGATCGCGGTTGTCTTGTTGGGCCATCTTTGCTTCTCTTAAGCGTCGCTTGTATGTCTTTTCTGGTTCGGGATCGTAAGGAACGATTTCCTTCCCAGTGCGGGTTCTTCGCATATACCTAAGAAAGAACCTACAAAAGTCACTCAAGTAGAGTGGTTAGTAGACACGGGGCAAGTGCCCCAAGAGCAAACCGTAACCGGCTCGGTCTAGACCAAGTCCCCGGCAACGGCGCCAAAAACTTGTTCGCTCCAAACGGTGTGTGCAAGCTTTAAATTTATAACCCTAGATATAAGCTTAAAACAAGGATGCGAACCCGCAGTGTACGGGTCAATCGTAGTAAAAAGCAAGGAATTCCAGGGGTCGATCATAGGGACTTAGTGAAACAAAGTCCAATTACGGTATGCTTAAGCAATCACTAACCACAAGAGTAATTAAAACAATCAAAGATGAATAAGAAGTCAATAAAGGGAATATGCAATTCTAGGGATTAAGGCATCTAGTTGTTGTTCCAACTCAAGATCTAAAGATAAGCGGACAAAGCTGAGGTTTTTGCATGGGGAAGGTATTTCTAAAGTGGAATAGATCACCGGGTAAGTCTCACTACTCACTAATCCAAAACCATAACTCCTATTACCGGGTAAGTCTCAAGGAATTAAGATAAAGAACTATAACCTCAAACTAACACACCATCTAAGGGAATAGAATCAACCTTTACCGGGTAAGTCTCAGGCTAACTCACAAAGATGGGATGAAAGCACACTCAAACCCCAATAAAGGATAGACCTTTATTACCTACACTTATGATCTTAGGTAAACAAACAAAGGAATTACCGGGTAAGTCTCATCCTAGGCTTGCATTGAACCAGGAAAGGTGTAATAAGAATAGGATTTGGCAAACTCTAACACTTAACTCTCAGTTTCGGATCAGGAAAGTCACCTCGGTCAGCCAAATTCCACCCCGGCCGAGATGTTCATCGACTGAGCGAGATGCTTAGGGTTAAGGTTAAAGACTCGAACTTTCAGGGTCCTACTGTGATTAAGATCATTATATCATTGTTTTTCCCACAACCTTCAGCCAATCACCCTAGAATCACACAAGGAAATTAGTCACTCATCATCATGAAAGTATTAATCAAGTATATGGGAAGAAGGTGAATATTTGAACAAGAAGAATTTAATGAAAAGACTTCAATAACTGAATCAAATATCACAACAAATGCGTTCCTTGGATAGAAATCCAACAAGGCAAGACAACAAGGAACGGAATATAAGATAATCTTACAAAACCCTTCAAAAGCTATAAAAGCTACAATTTTCAATCTTCCTTCAACCTTCAAAAAGGTTCTTCAAATCTCCCAACTGGAGTATGGCTGCTGCATGTGGTAGGTGTAAGTGGATGTATGCAAGATATAGCGGGTGTATGCAGCATGTCGGATTTGTGGAAATCCGACCCAGGTGTTCGCCTCGGTCGAGTCGACTTCTCTGGATCACCTCGGTCGAGGTGAATCTGTGGTCAACCGAGGTGAGTCACAACTGAATGTGAAATCTCTCAAATCTGGTCCAAAGTGAATCTCAAATCCATGGCTATGCTTCCTGGATGGTTCCTTATGTTCCTGAATGTAGCTCCAATGACTCCATAGCTATTTTTGCTCCTTTTTTATGCAAAACACGCCATTTTACCTACGATTACAAGAAAACTAGGTGTAGACCTCGATTCTTGCAAAGGTAGATGAAATGGCAATATAATCACATAATATACATACAAACATGCAGATTATTAAAGACGAAACGTCCAAACAAATCCCAAAATATAGACTATAATTCATGCTATCAACAGGTCGATATCTCAAATAGAGAAATTAAAGCAATCTTGGAGAAGACCGTCTCTAGGACGAGGAAGGATTGGTCCATGAAATTGGACGACACTCTTTGGGCCTACAGGACCGCATTCAAGACTCCCATAGGAACCACCCCTTATAATTTGGTATCTGGGAAGTCTTGTCATTTGCCCGTGGAGTTAGACCACAAAGCATATTGGGCGATAAAATGGTTGAACTTCGACATCAAAGAAGCCGGTGAGAAGCGGCTATTGGATATCAACGAGCTGGATGAGTTGCGTTTAAGCGCCTATGAGAATGCCAAAATCTACAAAGAAAGGACGAAGAAATGGCATGACAAGCGTATCATTCCTAAGGAGTTCAAAGAAGGAGACTTAGTTCTACTCTTCAACTCCCGCCTTCACCTCTTTCCAGGTAAGTTGAAATCTAGATAGAATGGACATTATGTTGTGAAACATGTTTTCCCTTATGGTGTAGTTGAGATTTGGGGAGAAACAAGTGGAAACTTCAAGGTCAATGGTCATAGACTTAAGAAGTACCAACCGGAAGTTCAGGTTGAAGAAATCGCACCACTATACCTTGTTTAAGGACACCGTACGGTCCAGCTAGCGACCTTAAATCAAGCGCTTCTTGGGAGGCAACCCAAGGTATTGCTTTCTTTTCCCTTTTTTCTAGTATAGCTTTAGATAGTTTGCTTTGCTTTGCTTGTTTTTGGCGTCCTAGACAGATAACAGGTAGTCTCTAAGGAAGGAATACAACTCAGGAGCAACACTGGAAGGACAGAAGTTCGAGAATTTGAGAAGACGGAGTATTACTGAGACACATCTCGGTTGCTGTCACAGCACCTCGACCGAGATGATTCTTGAGCAACCGAGGCGACTAGGGTTTCTAACAAACCACCTCGGTCCGTACCACCTCGGTCCAGTCGAGACCATCTTGACCGAGGTGACATCAGTTCCAGAAAAGGGTATAAAAGGGAGATCGATTTCTCTCTCTTCCCTCTCTCACCTTCTCGACCGCGGCGCACCCATTCACCTCGTTCTTTGATTTTCGCCCGTTTTTTATGATTCTTGCTTCCAAACTGCAAGGAAAGAGTAGAGGATCGGTTTGCAAGCGACAATCTGCGACGAAACCGCTCCGAATCGACCGAATCTGGGGTAAATCGAAAAAAACCCTAACTCGTTCTTTCTCCACTGTTTTCGGTCAAATTGGGCTTTGGTTGCCCCTGCATTGTGTTGAAAAAGGCTTAAGTACCCCATAGGAATAATTGGTAGTGATATTGGGGGAAAATAACTGGATTTCTAAGAGATTCGATCGAACAAAACTTCGCCTCGGTCCAGTCGACCTGCATCTCGACCGAGGTGTTCTTAAGATCTGACAGCCGACCGAAGTGGTCTGACAGTGAGTGGAAAATGAGTTCTGACAGGCAGATTGTTCTGAGGGATAGGTCCTCCCCTTCTCCTTCTTTTTCTTCTCGTCGAGCCATACCGGTGATCCATGAGCGTCACCGGGTGGACTATGACCGCATTGCTGCGCGTCGAGTGGTTGCACCGTGATTCCTTGATATCGGTGCTTTTGATTGCCTCCACATAGATGATGATTTGAGGCGGATGATTGCTACGGTAGGGCTGGAGCGGTTTACTGAGATTAGAGCTCCAGCCTACCTTGAGCCGACTTTGGAGTTTGTAAGCTCCGTGACTTATCTGCCTACAGAGCATGCCATCAAGTACCAGTTGATGAACCGGAACTACTTAGTTCTGATGGATCATTGGAGAGAGATATTTGGCTTCACGACCCCCACTATTTCTGATTTTCCTTCTCGAGCCGTGGCTCGACAGTTTTGGGGCCAGAAAGCTCATGTAGTTGAGCATGCTGACAGGTGGAGACCTGGAGACTCCAGGGAGCGTATCATCTTCCACCCTGCCTTCAGATTAGCCCACCGGATCTTTAGCGAGACTCTTTTGGCGCGTACTGAGACGCCCCAGAAGATTAGACAGGGGGAGCTTTTGAGCTTATACTGTATGGTGACCGGAGGAGTTCTTGACTTTGGAGTGATGCTGGCGGAGGATTTGTACAAGATAAAGGGGAACATCTCGGCCGGGGTGGAATTCGTTTGACTAAGGTGACCCTTTCTGATTCGAAAGTGAGAGTTAAGTGTTAGAGTTTGTCAAATCCTATTTTATTACACCTTTCCTGGTTAAATGCAAGTCTAGGATGAATCTTTATCCTTAACCCTAGGACATCTCGCTCAGTCGATGAACATCTCGGCCGGGGTGGAATTCGTTTGACCGAGGTGACCCTTTCTGATCCAAAACTGAGAGTTAACTGTTAGAGTTTGTCAAATCTTATTCTTATTACACCTTTCCTGGTTCAATGCAAGCCTAGGATAAGACTTACCCGGTGATTCCTTTGTTTGTTTACCTAAGATCATAAGTGTAGGTAATAAAGGTTTATCCTTTATGGGGGTTTGAGTGTGATTTCATCCCAACTTTGTGAGTTAGCCCGAGACTTACCCGGTAAAGGTTGATTCTATTCCCTTAGTTGGTGTGTTAGTTTGAGATTATAGTTCCTTTCTTTAGTACCTTGAGACTTACCCGGTAATAGGTTCTTTAGGTTTGGAGGTAGTGAGTAGTGAGACTTACCCGGTGATCTATTCCACTTTAGAAACACCTTCCCTTTGCAAAATCTTAGCTTTGTCCGCTTATCTTTAGATCTTGAGTTGGAACCACAACTAGATGCTTTAATCCCTAGAATTGCATATTTCCTTGAATTGACTACATTATCATCTTTGATTGCTTTAATTGCTTTTGTGGTTAGTTGCAATATTGACAACCTATACTTGCTTTGTTTCACCTAATTCCTTGAGATCGACACCCCGGAATTCTTGCTTTTACTACGATTGACCCGTACACTACGGGTTCGCATCCTTGTTTTGAGCATATATCTTGGGTTATAAATTTAAAGTTTGCACACTCCGTTTGGAGCGAACAAAGTTTTTTATGTAAGTATTTATTTGACTTATGTGGATGATTGTATGACTCTTGTTGGGTATTTATTATTTTATCCTGCTCTATATGCTTATTTGAGATCACCGGGTAAGTCTCATCATAGGCTTGCATTGAACCAGGAAAGGTGTAATAAGAATAGGATTTGGTAAACTCTAACACTTAACTCTCAGTTTTGGATCAGAAAGGGTCACCTCGGTCAAACGAATTCCACCCCGGCCGAGATGTTCATCGACTGAGCGAGATGTCCTAGGGTTAAGGATAAAGACTCGAGCTTTCAGGGTCCTACTGTGATTAAGATTATTCTATCATTTTTTTCCCACAACTTTTAGCCAATCACCCTAGAATCACACAAAGAAATTAGTCAATCATCATCATGGAAGCAATAATCAAATATATGGGAAGAAAGTGAATATTTGAACACAAAGACCTTAAGAACAAGGCTTCAATAACTGAATCAAATATCACAAAATAAGCGTTCCTTGGATCACAAATCCAACAAGACAAATCAACAAGAAGGGAATCTTAGAAAGTCTTACAATACCCTTCACAAAAGCTATAACAAGCTATCAATCCTTCCTAGATTAATCTTTAATCTTCCTTCCTTCAAAACTCTGGAGAAAATCCCTTAATTGTTGGATGCTATCAGCCCTCTAAGCATGGTTGAACTTGTGGAAAATCCAACCCTTTATATAGGAGAATTATCTTCCAAAGATAAAATATCTTAAAAAGATATTTTTCTAATAAAAAATATATCCATATCTCTAAAATAGATCCCAAAAATATAAGATCTCTCCTTCTAAAAATAAAAGATCTCAGCCAAGAATAAATGATTTCGCCGCGTCAGGGTATTCGCCTCGGTCGGGGCGCTCCTCAAGATCACCTCGGTCGAGATGGTACTGTAGCTGACCGAAGTGACTCTCAGCTGAAAGTGAAATCTCTTAAATCTGGTCCAAAGTAAATTTTCTTTGTTAATTCCTTGCTTCCTGAGTTTCTCTTTAAGCTCCTAAATGTAGCTCCAATGACTCCTTTGCATCCTTAGCTCCATTTCGATCCAAAATGTGCCATTTTACCTACGATTACAACGAAACTAGGTGTAGACCTCGATTCTCGCAAGGGTAGATAAAACGACAATATAATCACGTAATATACATTCAAACATGCAGATTATTGAAGATAAAACGTCTAAACAAGTCCCAAAATATAGACTATAATTCATGTTATCATGCAGCACCAGATCCAAATCCAACAAGAGAATTCATGTTTGGAGAACCTTTCATGAATGACCTAACACCATCATAGAGCAGATATGTGCAAAAATGGTTCACAGACACAAAGAAAGTCAATGCTCTTTACACGCGGATACATCTGAAGTAACAGTTCATGTTTATTAATGATCTCTACTTCAACTAATTTATCCTACATACAACATGCTCCACCAAGTCACATAATTCAATGTAAATTCTAGATGCAAACCATGGTAGATTCAATGTACAAAAATGCGGAGAAGACATTATAATCATCAAATAATGGGTAGTGATGATGATGGGATATTACAGACGGAATAACGGTTTACAAATGAGTTTTGTACAGAACATAATAGTGAGTGCAGAGGGTTGTGAAGAAGTTGGAGATAGCCGGAGAAACGAACCAGATAGCCGGAGCACTGAAGGAGAAGACAGAAGAAAGAATTAGTTGGCGCCGAAGAGAAGCAACATAGCCGGAGCACTGAAGGAGAAGACGACTGAGAGGAGAAGATGAGAAGAGAGTTGAAAAGTTTAATTAGAGAAAGATAAGAGTGACTGGCTGAGAAGAGAAGCGAAGTAGCGAACCAGTGGAACCACTTACGAGTGTCGTCGCCGAAGAGAAGCGAAGGAGTGTCACCGTCGAGAAGCCGTCGCCGGAGCCCAGAGGAAGATGGTTGAAGCCGTCGCCGGAACCCAGCCTGTCGTCTGTCGAATAGTCGAGTAGCCGGAGTAGGGCTGTGAAAGAGAGAGTCGAGAGACTGAGAAGAAAGGAGTTGGCGGCCGGTCTTCTGACTCTTCTCACAATCTCACATTCTTTCTTCAAAATTCAAAAACCCTAATCTTCTTCTTTTTTCTTTTTTTTAACGAGCCGCTCGTTAAGGGCTCGGGCTCGGCTCGGGCTCGTGACGAGCCTAATAATGGGCTCGGGTTCGGCTTGTTAGTCTATACGAACGATCACGAGCCGAGCTTTTAGTGAGCCGAGCCCGAGCGCCTTGTCTCATGTAACAACCCTACGCGAGAGAGAGACGGCAAGGTTGTGGTGATGGCAAGTCCGGGTCCTCCGGTGGCGCAGGCGACACTTGTAGAGGAGGAGAGGATGGGATGAGGAGCATGATCGTTGCTGGAGAGGTGAAGGCAAAGAGAGAGGTGAAGCGTTTGGCTCCAGACAGCAGAGAAGGGGAGTGAGGATGTGGTGAATCTGTGTGTGGAGGGAAGCAACGAAGGGTCAAGTGGAGCAGTTTGGGGAGAGCGAGGGGTCGATGCAGCAGGTCCAAATATACTTTGCGATATAGAAACCATTCTCGTAAATTATTTACGACATTAACACGGGTAATAAAATATATCAATGTATATATACATATATATATATATATATATATATATATATATATATATATACTCGTAGAATTTAATTTACGACATACAATATTCGTAAAAAAATTTTAAGCTATTAAAATATCGATAAAAGCCGGAAAAAAAATAAAAAACGCAACGCGCCTAAAAATTGGGGTGCTACAATATAACCCAAAAAAGGCAGTCCAAATAGGTTATGAAAATAATGTCATTATATTATATCCTTCAATCATACAAACCTTAGCCTCAAACTGAACTGTATCCTAAAATTCTAGTTATGTATAGCCGAATTTTATTGTAAAAATCCTGATTATGTATAGCAGAAGGTAGCCAAGGATGCCAAGGAGAATATAAACAATTCTGGTTATATAAAGATGCAATCAGCTTTGTTAAACCCTATACTTACTTCAAACTTGTCATGTCAACCACTTCATGTTACACAACTCTCATCTCGTTGTTCTACATTCCATTGAACGTTGTTAGGCAATCTAATTGGATGATACTTTACTTATTTTGTCAGAAATGGATCGTCTTGATTGGTCATTGACAAGGATGAGAAGGTTAAAACAACTCCATGTGATTTTTGTAATAGTTAGGGTGTCGATGGTCTTGTACTTGATGTGGTACATGATGAGTATATCGGTTATGAGAAGTATTCAACTACACGGGGTGAAAGGTTTAGGAGAAGGCTAAGAGTTGTTATAATGAGTAGATTAATAAAAGAAAGTGATGTGTATTGTCATAATGAACTTCGTACGAACAGAAATATATTTAATGTATTATGTGAGATGCTTAGAGATATAGGGGGATTGGGTGGGACAAAAAAATATGTCAATTGAGGAGATAATGGCTATTTTTTTGTACATTTTGACTCAACACAAGAAAAATAAGTCAGTTGCACACTATTTTATTCGAAGTGGATAAAGTGTAAGTAAACACTTTAATCATTCTTTAATGGCCGTTTTGAAAGTTCACGAGCATCTATTGAAAAAGCCAACACCTATTTCTGATGATTGTGAAGATGAAAGGTGGAAATGCTTCAAGGTATTAGCCTATCCAATTGTATTCTAGGACCAAGTCTAATATTTTTTTTCAACTAATTAGATAGCATTTGTCATTGCATTTGTCATGTAGAATTGCTTAGGAGCATTAGATGGTACATATATTAATGTGACGGTACCTTGTGGAGAAAAGGCAAAGTACCGAACAAGGAAAGGCGCAATCTCCATGAATGTCTTAGGAGTTTGCACTCCAAACATGGAATTTACTTATGTATTGGCGGGATGGGAAGGCTCAGCACATGGTGGTCGAGTTCTTCGAAATGCACTCACTAGGCCAAATGGGCTAAGGGTTTCTAGAGGTAAATTCAAATAGAATGCCTACCTTTACTCTCAACTTATTTTTAACCTATAAATAACCCTTTTTTTTAATTCCCGTAGGTTGCTATTATTTAGTGGACGGAGGATACGCAAATTCTGAAGGGTTTCTTGCACCATATAGGGGACAAAGATATCACCTTAGGGAATCGGGTAACCGGCAACCTTCTAGTGCAGAGGAATTTTACAACATGAAGCATGCTAGAGCTAGTATTGTGATTGAGAGACTATTTGGGGTCCTTAAAGGAAGATGGGGAATACTTAGCAGCCCTTCATTTTTCCCAATCAAAACCAAAGGTCGCATTGTCTTAGCTTGTTGTTTGTTGCACAATCTCATCAGAAAACTCATGCCTAATAAACCTTTGGAGGAAGAAACGGGAACGGAAACAAAAACGGAATGGCTAAAGGAAGGAAAGGAAACGGAAAGGGTTATTTTTATTGTATGTTTGGTTATATTTAGGAATGGATTCATTGACCTCAATGATAGTTTTTCATGTTTGGTTTGAATGGAATCATAATCTCATTCAATTAAAATGAAATGTTATTATTTTTATTGCATCATAGTTGGTTACAATCAAAAGTACATGGGTGTGTTTTTTTTTATAGAAAACAGAAATTTTGTAAACATTTATGTAATTTCAAAATGTACGGGCTATTTGTGGAAAATATCTTAATTTAAGGTGGTTTTGGGAACATTTGTGAAATTATTTTGCGGCAAATATCCCAAATCTCCATCTGGTGAGAGTATGAACTTGACATTTTCTCTTAAGCTTGAGTTGATGTGTGAGCTCAAATTGGAGATGCTTTTTCAACCCAAAGTACCTTATCATTCATCATCTTCTTCATTGCAAAAGCAAGGCTGATTGTCACAACTAAAGGCATTGGACTACTATGAAATATATTATTAGATATATCAGTGGAACTAAGAACTTATGTTTGATGTTTTCTGAGCATGACAATATTGGTGAAGTGTATGGTTATGTAGACTCTGATTATGCTAACAATAAGGATAATAGAAAGTCTACCACTGGTTACTTTTATACTTGGACCGGTAATTGTGTTTCATGGAAATCTCAACAAAAATTTGTTGTTGCTTTGTCCTCTACTGAAGTTGAATATATTGCAGCTATTGAAGCTTCTAAGGAAGCTATTTGGCTTAAGGGTATTGTTAGTGAAATCTCACATATAAGTCTTGTATTCCTATAATTCATATGGATAGCCAAAATGCCTTGTATTTGTGTAAAGATCCTGTTTATCATGAAAGATCTAAACATATTGATGTTAGAAATTACTGCATTCGAGATAGGGTTAAGAAAAAACACTTCCTAGTTAAAAAGATTAAGGGTGACTTGAATCTTGCTGATTTTGGAACCAAAACTGTGACTGTTGATAAATTTGCTTTCTGTAGAAATTTTCTGCAGATCTTTGATGTTCCTTGAGTGTTGGATGCAGGTTATGGACTGATAGCGGACATGTTTGAAGGTTCCAGGCACACTATTGGGGGACAAAACTTGGCTACAATGTTACAAGAATCAGGAGGGCATTTGTTATGTTTTGATTCTTGTATTAAACAATGTAACATAGGACATGAGGATAAATCTACCACTTAGTACTATGGACTAGGTAGAGTCATGTAATTGTGTTCGTATGATAAATTTGCTCGTCAGGTTGTAAGTTTATTTTTTTTTGTCCTTTTTATTTTTTATAATTTTATGGTATGAGTTTCTGGTATAAAATTCATACCAGAAACTCATACTAGAATTTTTTTTTTGTTTTCTTTTTGTCTTTTTTTATTTTTTAAAATTTATATACCGAAATTTACATACCGGAATTTACATATCATAATTTGCATACCAGAATTTACATATCAACAACAAATACAATGTTCTTTGTGACAGTTTACACAACTTAGAAAGTTCTGTTGATTTCACTTTGATCTTCATTTTCATACCGGAACTCACCGCTTCAATTCAAGTCTAACTTCGACTGAACGTATGCTTTAGTCTCGTCCTCCATCATAATGCTCAAGTTGGTTCTCGCCATTTGCCTCCACCTTCTTATGCTTTGATGGCCATTTTTTGGTTAGTACGGGGAGACAAATAATCACCTGGTCCTCAACTTTCTTGACGTCCTTCCATATATCGGGCGGCACAGATTTACTTTTGATCTTCTTGGACGATGTACCCTCTTTGGCCTCCTTTGACGTGGCTTTTGACTGTCCAGCATATGCGTGTCTCCATGTATCTCACAATTACCTTCCTTTCCAGTTCTTGTAGCATGAGATGTGGTAGCAACCTTTGACTATTCAGTGCGTTAAATTTGGCCGGCCAACACTATCTTCTTCATGCATGGTTTCCTTCGTTAATTGTACAATAAAAATCAAGGAGGCTGGAAGTGCTTTAAGTTAGGATTTGCACAATAAAAATCAATTTGGGTATATTTACCTAAAGAAAAAACTAAAAGTCCTCCTTACTAAACTTAAAACCAAAAAAACATATTAACCAAATTAGCCCTTTATTTTTTTACTCATTTATTTAAAAAGTGTAAATTATTGATACAAATGACTTCAACCGATCCTTTAAATTATATAACTCTTTGTAATTTATATATTTAAAAGATTTTAAAAATATATATAAATAATAACATATAATAATTATTTATATGATAACTTTGAGTAAACAAAAATTTCAATGCTGGAGTTGTAAAATTTCCACATCAACGTTACCTCTTTAGTTCTAATTTATGAATGAGATTTGAAAATATTTTTAAATTATCCGATAATTAATTTTTTTCTCTAATGGTATCTCAATACTAAAACGTGATTTAATATTATTTTATTTATATCAAATTTGTAAAACTATGTACTAATAGACCTAGTTAAAACCATCTCATCTCATGACATGTGAATTAATAGATAATATAAAATATATAATATAAAATTATACTCTTCGCAAAATCGATATTTCCATGACAAGGTAGGTGATAATGAAAAATAATATTTTTTATAATAATATGTATTTGAAAATAACATTTTTTTCTCTAATGGTAAGTTAAACAACAACTTTATGGGAGCCCGACCAGTTTGAACTCCACCGCTAAGAGAAACTTCTAACACCCACTTAACCACAACACCATCAATCTCATTTAGAGTAAATTATCGAAAATCACCCGTTAAATAGGATTATTTGCAACTAATACCCATTAAATAATTTATTGCATAAAAATACCTATTACATGTGTTCCGTTAGTAAAAGATTTTTCGGTCCCATTATCCGTCTATTTTTTCGTTAAAGGGCCCTAATTTTCAATATTGCAATATTGTTTTCTCTAAACCATGAACAGGGAATAAATTGAATATAAAGACCGAAATGATTTTTTTATTAAAAAACAATACATAATGAAATGAGTAAATTCATGTTTGGTCATTGACTAACAGAACACATATAACGAGTGTTTTATGCAATATATATAACGGGTGATTAATTGTAAATAATTTTATTTAAGTGATGTTTTTGCAATTTACTCATTTCATTATGTATTATTATTTCATTGTAATTTCTTCCTCCTCCATTATCGATTCTAGTATCCCTCTCAAATTCATGTTTTCTTTACTAAGTAATTAATACCAAAGACAAATAACATTTTTGGTTTGTGAAATTTTGTGGTTGAGGAGTTCAAGTTCAAAAAGACATGTGTATTTGATTAGGGTTGATTTTGATAAGACCATGAGTTTGGATTATCTAAATCAAAATTACTAAATAATCTTTAATATTAATTTTTATAAATAAATTTAAAGGGCCTACTTTATATCCGTATTACAAAATGATATTCAGATATATAAAAAGGATTACTTATCCAACTAATCTAATTTGTTAATATCTCATACACTATAATTGTTAATATAGTTATAATTACTTTGTTGTGTATGTTAATATGATTTGCATTTTGAACAAATATACTTAGGGGAGTTGTGGTATCCTAATTATTGTGTAAAAAGTTGATTGTGTTACCATTATTGACATATTAGATAAGCCCTTTCTTAAACTCGGGTATTAGTTTCGTTAGGTTATCTCATTGTCAGTTGATCATTTCTTTTGATAGAGGAGTATGTTACAATTTTATGTATCTCTCATATATAACTTTGACACAAACGTTATTTGATTCTGCTAAAATTTTTCATAATAACTCCATTTATAATGCTTTCTTCATCATAATTGTTTTTCAAAGACTCATTTTTTTTTTTGTTTATATATCTTGTTCCACTCTTGCTAATTTATTCCAAAAAAACTTTTTTTTGTAGATTTTATCTTGAAAATTGTTGAGAAAACTCCGCATGTTTTCGACTCACCGAATATATAAGCGGACATTTTATTACACACTCGCAATCGCCAACCTCAGTTTCTATATAAGCATTTATGATTGAATACTCACGTTCATATTACATTATTACAATAGCATCACACCCTGTATATATAAACAAGCTAAGTCGGTTAAAGATGGCTAAGACCAACCGACCTACTCTAATACCTAGTTACGATATTGAATTCTCCGCTCATGTAACCGTATTGAATTGAAATTCTCTCCCACTTCATTTTCTCTCTTTCTCTTCCATATTCATCTGATCAACAGTTTTGCTCCCATTCAAGAAGGTTTTCAATGGGAAGAAGAAGGCCACCCATGGAGTTCATCAAGTGCGACAAAAAAAGAAAATCCACTTTGGAGAAGATGACCAAGACTCTGAAGAAGATGGCTCACGAATTGGCCACATCACATAACGTCCCAGTTTGTGTCATCATCAACCCCGATACCAATTCAGAGTCGGTGGAAACTTTTCCAGAGAACCGAGACGAGGTTCGAGCGGTTACGGATCGATACTTGTCGATTCCCATGGAGAATGA
This sequence comes from Fagopyrum esculentum, assembly GCA_033239045.1. Classification (NCBI taxonomy): domain Eukaryota; kingdom Viridiplantae; phylum Streptophyta; class Magnoliopsida; order Caryophyllales; family Polygonaceae; genus Fagopyrum; species Fagopyrum esculentum. The sequence goes on along the minus strand of BSUD01000005.1, from coordinate 30,422,240 downwards.
AGATCTGCAAGAAGACAACAAGAGAATGAAGCTGAACAACCCCGGTCCGAATTCAGAGGCGGCGGTTACGGATCGATACTTGTCGTATCACATGGGGGAAAGATCTAATTCTAAGAGGAATGAAGATCTACAAGAAGACAACAAGAGAATGAAGTTGAAGAAGTTTGATGAGTATAACAGAGAGGAACTTGTTGATTTGGTCCGTCATCTGGATTACAAGATCCGATGTGCGGCGGAACGACTTCGATACTTGAAAACGCAGAGTTTAGATGCTTCTTTTTCCCAAAACGCAGAGTTTCATGGGGAAAATGCAGTTTGTGAAACGGAGAGCAGTAGCTGCACGTCTGCAAGTGGAGGTCTGTCCTCCGAGAAGTGATCATCTCTACCATTTGAGTATGTACTTTCCTGTGCTTAAGGTTGATGTTTCCATTGGTAGAATTGATTGGAGCTATAGAAGTATGTAGAGTTTCCCTTTGGTAAAGGTAGAGGCAGAAATTGTTGTTTCATTCCTACTGTCTGGCATTCTGCAATATGAGCAGGGTGTAATCTCTCAGCCATATCTTTCAGCTGAGAACGAAAAGAATAAAAGAACATTGGCATTGACAATTCACAATGAAAGATCTCGTGTTCTCTCTACAATGCAATTACCATTCCCAAAATGCGCCATCAGAAACCTTTCTCCTCATGTATTGTCCGTAAGATTGTGATATCAAAATGCAACAAGGATGATCGAAGCACAACATCATTACCTTCAACATGTATGTAAGACACTAAGACCTATCTAATCTTTAAGTTTTTACTCATTTAGAGTCACACTAGCTAGAATTATGCTATAACAGATATGGAATGTGATGTATAAATCTCATACTGAATACTCACTTTGATATATTTGTTACTTCATCTTCCAGTCTGTTTAAAATAATAACAAGAAAAAGGTTGATGAAGAACACCAAACTTTCTCTTGATTTGATCCAAAATTCCGTCCACTCTTTGTATTAAAGTTGTTCCGCCACATGGATCTTGTAATCCAGACGAAAGGTTGTGTATGAGTATGACAATGAAGGATTTCATGTCCTCTACATTGCAGTTACCAATCCTAAATGCAAATGCACCATTTTCTTTGGCATCGAAAACCTTTCTCACCGGGTATTGTAAGTAAGATTGTAAATATCAAAATGAGAATGTGCCGAAATACAAGAAAGATGAAGCACAACATCAATGCCTTCAACATTATGTATGTAAGACACTAAGGGCCCGTTTGGTTTACTAAAAAAAGCCCACGGAAATGGATTCATTACGGTTGGGCTCAAATTAGATGTTTGGTTCAAGGTCCGAAAGTAATGAATCCGTTTTGGGCCTCTAACGGTTTAACCCATTTGTTACCCCTCCCATTTCACCCTGATAAAGGTGATTCATGACACTTTTCTCTCTCCCCGATACGGCGACTTGATAATCCCCGGCTCTTCGCATCTCCTTCTTCTCCACTTTCGTTCACTTTAGCTCGGATTCTCAGGCGATTCTTTAATAAGGTAACTGCATACATCCCCATTCTTCCCATATCCATTTTTATCCACTCTCTGATTTCGTTCTTCTAATTTGTCGTGTTACAGGTGGTGGTGATTGGAGCGCTGAATCTATTGGGAATAGTGAGGAATTGGATCTGGTGAGCACACATCCTTGTTCGGTATTCACTCCGCCCCCTTCTGTTTTGGGTTTGGGCTTTTTGTTGTTACTTTGTAGTGACTTGTCGTTGCAAATTTGCAGAAGCTAGGGTTTTGATAATCCACTCCGCCCCCTTCTGTTATTCAATGGTTGATCAATCAATCAGGTATTATTTCCCTCTTTTTTGTATTAATTTTCTCATATCTCTTCTTTTTTTTGTACTACTATGATTCCTCCCATGTGGTTTGTAATCGGTGATCTATAGAAAGTTGTCGTTGTTGTTTCTGTATTAGCTACCATTTTTTTTTCCTTTCATGCCAATTTGAAACTCTCGAGTTGGATTTTGTTAGCTCTTTTGTTCGGGTAATCATTTCTACTTCCATAAATTTTTTTGTTGTTCATTGTATTTGATAGTGAATAGTCGTGTATAAGCCTTTCTTTGAGTTTCTTAGTTTCTTGTTCGCCTACATCATTCGTAAATTAAACTAGTAGTTACCTTGAAAATGTAGGACAATGGCAAGAAAAGAATAGTCCTAGTCTCCCAGCACACAATCACTGAAACCATAGAGAAAATAGAAGTTGTTGCAAATATGTATATAGAAACAGATTGTCAAACAAAGGCTAATATTTTAGCAATAAGTTATATAAAACAACTCTTAACCTGATGGTCACTTGAAAATTTCAGAAGGTAGCCATAAGTATATAACCCAAAAAAGGCAGTCCAAATAGGCTATGAAAATAATGTCTTTATAGTATAATCCTTCAATCATACAAACCTTAGCCTCAAACTGAACTGTATCCTAAAGTTCTAGTTATGCATAGCCGAATTTTATTGTAAAAATCTTGATTATGTATAGCAGAAGGTAGCCAGGTAGCCAAGGAAAATATATAAAAAATTTTGGTTATGTAAAGATGCGATCAGCTTTGTTAAATCCTATTCTTACTTTGAACTTGTCATGTCAACTACTTCATGTTACATAACTCTCATCTCGTTGTTCTATATTTCATTGAACGTTGTTAGGCAATCTAAATGGATGATACTTCACTTATTTTGTCAGAAATGGATCGCCTTGATCGGTCATTGACAAGGATGAGAAGGTTAAAACAACTCCATGTGATTTTTGTTATAGTTAGGGTGTCGATGGTCTTGTACTTGATGTGGTACACGATGAGTATATCGGTTATGAGAAGTATTCAACTACACGGGGGGAAAGGTTTAGGGGAAGGCTAAGAGTTGTTATAATGAGTAGATTGATAAACGAAAGTGATGTGTATTGTCGTAATGAACTTCGTATGAACAGAACTGTGTTTAATGTGTTATGTGAGATGCTTAGAGATATAGGGGAATTGAGTGAGACAAAAAATATGTCAATTGAGGAGATAATGACTATTTTTTATACACTTTGGCTCATCACAAGAAAAATAGGTCAATTGCACACTATTTTATTCAAAGTGGAGAAAGTGTAAATAGACACTTTAATCATTCTTTAATGGCCGTCTTGAAAGTTCACGAGCATCTATTGAAAAAGCCAACACCTATTTATGATGATTGTGAAGATGAAATGTGCAAATGCTTCAAGGTATTTGCCTATTCAATTGTATTCTAGGACCAAGTCTATTATATATATATATATATATATATATATATATATATATATATATATATATATATATATATATATATATATCTTTTACCTAATTAGATAACATTTGCCATTACATTTGTCATGTAGAATTGCTTAGGAGCATTAGATGGGATATATATTAATGTGACGGTACCTTTTGGAGAAAAGGCAAAGTCCGAACAACGAAAGACACAATCTCCATGAATGTCTTAGGAGTTTGCACTCCTAACATGGAATTTACTTATGTATTGGCGGGATGTGAAGACTCAACACATGATGGTCGAGTTCTTCGAAATGCACTCACTAGGCCAGATGGGCTAAGGGTTTCTAGGGGTAAATTCAAATAGAATGCCTACCTTTACTCTCAACTATTTTTAACCTATAAATAACCCTTCTTTTTTTTTTTAATTCCCGTAGGTTATTATTTAGGGTCCGTTCGGTAGGGTAAAAAGGAGGGGTTATTGAGATTAATTTGAGGATTATTATACCACCTCATACATAGTGGTGTTTGGTGCATGGAGATTAATGGGATGAAGATTATTTATGGGGATGAAATAGGGGATGAAAATCAGCATAATTTTCATCCATCTAGGTTGGGATTATTCAAGAGGTGATAATAATTTTAGACAACTATACCCTTCACATTGTGACACGTGATCCATTAAAAAAATTATATCCATACCCATTTTTGTAATTTTATCTGTAATAATCTCCATTCATACAAAACACATGGTAGATTATTTTTTATTTCATCTCATCAAATTATCTACTATTTTCATCTCCTTTCATCTTCATCTTCATCTTAATCTTCATCTTCATCTACGATAATCCACGGATCACCAAACAGACCCTTAGTAGACGGAGGATACGCAAATTCTGAAGGGTTTCTTGCACCATATAGGGGACAAAGATATCACCTTAGGGAATGGGGTAACCGGCAACCTTCTAGTGCAGATGAATTTTACAACATGAAGCATGCTAGAGCTAGAAATGTGATTGAGAGACTGTTTGGGGTCCTTAAAGGAAGATGGAGAATACCTAGAAGCCCTTCATTTTTTTCAATCAAAACACAAGGTCGCATTGTCTTAGCTTGTTGTTTGTTGCACAATCTCATCAGAAAACTCATGCCTAATTAACCTTTGGAGGAGATCGAGGAATTCAATTCTGATTCTGATTTTGAATCTGATTCCGATGATAATGATGACGACGACAATGATATACAAGGAGGAAGACAACAACGTGTAGAATACATCACACACACTGAGCTTTCAGATGGTTGGACTAGTTATAGAAATACATTAGCACAAGAAATGTTTAATGCTTGGAGATCTAGATAGATTAGATAGTTGATGACAATTTGTAGTTTGCATTCTTGTAATATATATTTTCTGATTCTATTTTGAGAAGCTATAATGAATGACACATTTACAATTAATTGAAGTGCTTATTGTATGTTTTTATCTATTTTTGTGTGTTTACTGAGTCATTAAGGTTTGTTGTTGATCTTTGATTTTCGATACTATTTGCCCTGATTTGCTGCCGCACAGTGGTGATGCCTAGGTAGCTGATGTAATCACTAATACACAAACAGAAGATGAGCAAAATGCCAGGTAGCTGAATAGTTTGTGTTTTCTCTATATATAGAAAGAGGTTGATGAGGAAAACGAAGAATGAAGTAAGATGTCAACTTAAGTGGTATAGTAGTATTACTGAGTCATTAAGGTTTTTGTTGATCTTTAAAATTCTCACCATCATATGCATGCGCCCTACTGAATTGAATGACTTCCTGCAAGAGAATGCAAGGATACCATGGTCTGAGGAATGGTTGGTGATGAATCTGTATGAGCAAGATCAGGAAGGCGTGAAGGTTGCATACATTGATCATGGGGAAAGGTGAAGTTGTTTGATGATTGTGAAGTGGTGGGTGATTGCTTTGGTCAACAGAATGGAACTGAGGTTGATTCATTATAGGTGTTATGTGTTGCTTCGGTGTTGTATGCTGCTGATTTTGATCCTTCAAACATGTCATCCAAATTGACCATGTTACAAGTTGATATTTCGAGATAAAAGAATGATCAGGATATATTCTCGTATCCAAATGGCAAATTTTCACAAAACCACACAACCAAGTTGCTCACCCTCTTTTTATGCTTTAAAAACATCTACAAAATGTTATATTATCACCATGTTCTTATAAAATATAATGTCAAAGTATTGCATGATTTACAGTTGTTGGTTAGTGTTGCTATTATTCAGTGAAGAAAAATCAAGTGTGAAAGTCAAGCGTTTGTCAAGAATTCCCATTTAGAATGAGTTCAAAGATGGTGGGCATTTGTATATATATCTAGATTAAAGTGATTTTTATAAGTTCTATTATAAATAAAATTGTTGGAACTAAACCAATTGCAAGTAGCTCTATTATAAATAAAATTATTTTCATTTGCTACATGCTTGTCTAGTTTCACTTGTCTGATATTGATAAGAGATGATAAAGGTTGTTACATCCCTAGAATAGAAAACAGAGAATTAGCTCATGTCAGAAAGGTAAAGTTAAATTTGGGTTAATTAAAACTCCTTAGGCCCTCGCACCCTGTATTTAATCTTTTTTTTCTTTTTGTTGACTGGTGTTTGCTATGGCCTATGTATGATCCTTTTTCTAGAGTGTTAGTGCTTTCTTCATTGATTATCATTAGTGATTTCTTCATTGATTAACATTATTGATGTGCTAATTTGAAGAGTAAACATAACTGTTTTTCCTTCAGCCACTGTGCAGACTTCATTTTCATCCTTTAAGTAACCATCTTTTACAAGCTTGTTGTCGTGTTCTGTACTTATCCTTTTGTAGTTTGCATTCTTGTAATTAGCTACTTTGTGATAATGAATGTTTAAATGACTTTGCCGTAGTGTGAAATGAACTATTCAGCTCATAGTTATTTGACAAGTTGTTCACATAATATCTCTCTTTAGCTAATTTTTATTATGATATTACTTTGAATAAATTCTGTCCATAACTCTATGATAAAAGCAGCAGTATATGTGTTATATTGACCATATGCATTTTGATCTTCTTACAGTTGTGTTTTAGAGTTTATATGATACTCTGTTATCAAGTGACATTAGTCATTAATGTGTGTAGAAGTTCTTTTTGAATTGGAATCAGATTAGTTGTTCCTTCCACTGTTGTCTGGCCCCAACTTTGTTCTTGAAAGTCAATCTTACATAGTAATCATTGTTGAATTTGGTAACACCTCAGCTCTCTGCATAGGTCTCAGAGGCTTTAGATCACAAGTAACAATAGTCATTAATTTGTACAGAAGTTCTTTTTGAATTGGAAATCAGATTAGTTATTCCTTTCACTGTTGTTTGGCCCTAGCTTCTAGTCCATATTTTTGCTTTGCTTCCTCTTTAGCTTGCTTATTATAGATGAATGATTGAAATTTGTCTGGCTTGCTGAACTATCTGTTGTGAATTGTTGCTAGATGGAAGGACGTCCTATACGAGGAAGAGGTAAAAATAAGAGATCTTGGGCAACACAAGAGGATGAGACACTACTCCAATCATTATTGGAGTTGTCTCATAACCCGAGATGGAAATGTGAGAATGGGTTCAAGTGTGGATACATGAACCAGTTAGAAGACATGATTTCAGCAAAACACCCAAAATCTGGATTAAAGGCTGAACCACATATCGAGTCAAGACTAAAACACTGGTTTGAGAAGTATTGCGTGATGGTTGAGATGCTTGACATTTTTGGATTTAGCTGGGATCATGAGAAGAAGCTGTTACTAGTAGATAGAAATGTGTATGAGGAATGGGTCAAGGTAACTTACTTTGCTTAATTTGGTAATCTAATCAATTTTATGTTTCTTTTAATTTTATATTTGTATTATGAACAGACTCATAAGAAGGCAAAGGGATTATATGGAGTTCCATTCCAATATTTTGTTATACTTGCTGAAATTTATGGCAAAGATAAAGCGACAGGACAAGCAAGTGAGTCTTTCGTGCAAGCGGTTCAAAATATAGAAACTGATTTCAGACATGGATCTACAACACTTGATAGCGATGAAGAATTTTATTTTGAAGCTGAGACTGAAACTGAGTCCATGCAATTTGGAAGTAGCTCAAGGAAGAGGAAAGATTCATCTACTGTGAAGAGTGCAAAGAAACACAAAACTCTAGTGAAGAGAATGGACAATGTTGGGGATCTGGCTACCTCTTTACAGTCAATATCGGTCGAGTTTGGAAAATTTTTTCAAGACATGAATGTTAATCTGAGTGCAATGGATCAAGTATGGAGCAGTGAAGGGGAAAGGAAGAAAAAACTTGACAATGAGACCAACAAAGTTTTAGAAGAAGTGCTAAAATTGGATTTTCTTTCTCCATCAAATGCTTTAGAGGTAAAATTTATGACATTTTAAATTATTGATAATATAATATTATTGTCCTCTAAATTCTTGTTTGAATATGACAGGTGGCTTCAATTTAAATGGTGGAGGAACACAAGCTCCGTTTATTCTATCAAGCACCCCCAACGTTCAAGAAACAATATGTTGCTGATTTATTGAGGAAGAAGTGAGAGATGAAGATGCGAGATTATGTTGTTTCTATTTTCTGTTTTGACTGAGTAATGCTTGCTTGATTATATGGCTATAAGTTATAGTTTACGTAAGCCTTGAAAATAGTAGGGATGTTGTTTGAATTGTCAGTTGAATTGTCTGTTGAAGCCTTGAAACAGTATGTTGCTATGACTGAATTGTTTGTTGGAAATAGTAGAGATGTTGTTTGAAGTCATGACTTCATTTTCCTTTTTCCACTAGAATTGATGATAAATAGTCTCTCTATTGGAGATCAAGTCCCTGTAGATGGGCTTTTTGTCTCAGGCTACTCTGTACTTATTCAAGTTTGACAGGTGAAAGTGAACCTGTAATTGTAAATGTTGATGCTCCATTTCTTTAGTCTGGTACAAAAGTACCATTATTGGGAAGATTGGACTTTTCTTTGTTGTTGTCACCTTTGTTGTTCTAGTGAATGGACTTCTTGCTCGGAAATGGCGAGAAGGTAGTCTTTCGTTGTGGTCAGGTGAGGAAGCTTTGGTGATGTTGGAGTATTTTGCTGTTGCTATCACTATTGTTGTTGTTGCAATCCCTGAAGGGATGCCTTTAGCTGTGACACTCAGCATTGCTTTTGCAATGAAGAAGATGATGAATGATAAGGCACTTTGGGTTGAAAAAGTATCTCCAATTTGAGCTCACACATCAACTCAACCTTAAGAGAAAATATCAAGTTCATACTCTGACTAGATGGAGATTTGAGATATTTGTCGCGGAGTAATTTCACAAATGTTCCCAAAACCACCTTAAATTAAGAAATTTTCCACAAATATCCCGTACATTTTGAAATTACATAAATGTTTACAAAATTTCTGTTTTCTATAAAAAAAACACCCATGTAGTTTTGATTGTAACAAGCTATGATGCAATAAAAATAATAACATTTCATTTTAATTGAATGAGATTATGATTCCATTCAAACCAAACATGAAAAAGTATCATTGAGGTCAATGAATCCATTCCTAAATATAACCAATCATACAATAAAAATAAACCTTTCCGTTTCCTTTCCTTCCTTTATCCATTCTGTTTCCGTTTCTTCCTCCAAAGGTTCATTAGACATGAGTTTTCTGATAAGATTGTGCAACAAACAACAAGCTAAGACAATGCGACCTTGGGTTTTGATTGGAAAAAATGAAGGTCTTCTAAGTATTCCCCATATTCCTTTAAGGACCCCAAACAGTCTCTCAATCACATTTCTAGCTCTAGCATGCTTCATGTTGTAAAATTCCTCTGCACTAGAAGGTTGCCGGTTACCCCATTCCCTAAGGTGATATCTTTGTCCCCTATATGGTGCAAGAAACCCTTCAGAATTTGCGTATCCTCCGTCTACTAAATAATGGCAACCTACGGGACTTAAAAAAAGGGTTATTTATAGGTTAAAAATAAGTTGAGAGTAAAGGTAGACATTCTATTTGAATTTACGTCTAGAAACCCTTATCCCATCTGGCCTAGTGAGTGCATTTCGAAGAACTCGACCATGATGTGCTGAGCCTTCCCATCCCGCCAATACATATGTAAATTCCATGTTAGGAGTGCAAACTCCTAAGACATTCATGGAGATTGTGCCTTTCCTTGTTCGGTACTTTGCCTTTTCTCCAAAAGGTACCGTCACATTAATATATGTTCCATCTAATGCTCCTAAGCAATTCTACATGACAAATGTAATGACAAATGTTATGTAATTAGTTAAAAAAAAGATATATATTAGACTTGGTCCTAGATTACAATTGGATAGGCTAATACCTTGAAGCATTTCCACCTTTTATCTTCACAATCATCAGAAATAGGTGTTGACTTTTTCAATAGATGCTCGTGAAATTTCAAGACGGCCATTAAACAATGATTAAAGTGTCTACTTACACTTTCTCCACTTCGAATAAAATAGTGTGCAACTGACCTATTTTTCTTGTGATGAGCCAAAGTGTACAAAAAATAGTCATTATCTCCTCAATTGACATATTTTTTGTCCCACTCAATCCCCCTATATCTCTAAGCATCTCACATAACACATTAAACACATTTATGTTCATACGAAGTTCATTATGACAATACACATTACTTTCTTTTATCAATCTACTCATTTTAACAACTCTTAGCCTTCTCCTAAACCTTTCCCCCCGTGTAGTTGAATACTTCTCATAATCGATGTACTCATCATGTACCACATCAAGTACAAGACCATCGACACCCTAACTATAACAAAAATCACATGGAGTTGTTTTAACCTTCTCATCCTTGTCAATAACCGATCAAGGCAATCCATTTCTGACAAAATAAGTAAAGTATCATCCAATTAGATTGCCTAACAATTTTCAATGAAATATAGAACAACGAGATGAGAGTTATGTAACATGAAGTGGCTGACATGACAAGTTAAAGTAAGAATAGGGTTTAACAAAGCTGATTGCATCTTTACATACCAGAATTTTTTATATACTCATTGACTACCTGGCTACCTTCTGCTATACATAATCAGGATTTTTACAATAAAATTCGGCTATACATAACTAGAATTTTAGGATACAGTTCAGTTTAAGGCTAAGGTTTGTATGATTGAAGGATATACTATAATGACATTATTTTCATAGCCTATTTGGACTGCCTTTTTTGGGTTATATACTTATGGCTACCTTCTAAAATTTTCAAGTGACCATCAGGTTAGAATTGTTTTATATAACTTATTTCTAAAATATTGGCCTTTGTTTGACAATCTGTTTCTATATACATATTTGCAACAACCTCTATTTTCTCTATGGTTTCAGTGATTGTGTGCTGGGAGACTAGGACTATTCTTTTCTTTCCATTGTCCTACATTTTCAGGGTAACTACTAGTTTAGTTTACAAATGCTGTAGGCAAACAAGTAACTAAGAAACCCAAAGAAAGGCTTATACACGACTATTCACTACCAAATACAATGAACAACAAGAAATTTATGGAAGTAGAAGTGATTACACGAACAAAAGAGCTAACAGAATCCAACTTGAGAGTTTCAAATTGGCATGAAAGGGGAAAAAATGGTAGATAATACAGAAACAACGACAACTTTCTATAAATCACCAAATTACAAGCCACATGGGAGGAATCATAGTAGTACCAAAAAAAAAAGAAGAGATATGAGAAAATTAATACAAAAAATAGGGAAATAATACCTGATTGATCGACTAAAGAATAACAGAAGGGGATGGAGTGGATTATAAAAAACCCAAGCGTCTGCAAATTTGCAACAACAAGCATCACTACAAAGTAACAACAAAAAACCCGAACCCAAAACAGAAGGGGGCGGAGTGAATTCCGAACAAGGATGTGTGCTCACTAGATCCAATTCTTCACTATTTCCAATAGATCCAGCGCTCCAATCACCACCACCTATAACACGACAAATTAGAAGAACAAAATCAGAGAGTGGAGAAAAATGGATATGGGAAGAATGGGGATGTATGCAGTTACCTTATTAATGAATCATCTGTGAGAATCCGAGCTAACGTGAACGAAAGTGGAGAAGAAGGAGATGCTAAAAGCCGGAGAAGAAGAGATTATCAAGTCGCTGTATCGGGGAGAGAGAAAGGTGTCATGAATCACCCTTATCAGGCTGAAGTGGGAGGGGGTAACAAATGGGTTAAACTGTTAGAAGCCCAAAACGGATTCATTACTTTCGGGCCTCGAACCAAACATCTAATTTGAGCCTAACCTTAATGAATCGGTTTCCGTGAGCTTTTTTTAGTAAACCAAACGGGCCCTTAGTGTCTTACATACATAATGTTGAAGGCATTGATGTTGTGCTTCATCTTTCTTGTATTTCGGCACATTCTCATTTTGATATTTACAATCTTACTTACAATACCCGGTGAGAAAGGTTTTCGATGCCAAAGAAAATGGTTCATTTACATTTAGGATTGGTAACTTGGATGTAGGGGACATGTAATTTTTCATTGTGATACTGATACACAACCTTTCGTATAGATTACAAGATCCAATGTGTGGCGGAACATCTTTAATACAAAAAGTGGACAGAATTTTGGATCAAATCAAGAGAAAGTTTGGTGTTATTCATCAACCTTTTTCTTGTTATTATTTTTTTTTGGTGGGAAGGACAACCAGTGGTATCCGGCGCATCTCGTCGCACTTATTATATATGAAAAAATGGGCTAAGTAGTACTCACGCGGGGGATAACCCGACCCCTTACATCGCAACGTTAAAGATTCACTATATCCTCAAGAGGGTCACGCAATACACTTAAACCAACATGAAAACTAAAAGCTAGAGTAGCAAGACGATCCGTAACATTATTAGCCTCGCGGAAGGCATGTCGGATCTGGATATTCTAGTTCCTTCTAAGATAGTCATGGCAGCTATAGACCAGATTGGCGAGAGGATGGTAACAGGGTAAGTTTTTTCCTAGGAGAGTAATAGCGAGTTGTGAGTCTGCTTCCAGAATCACATCTCTACAACCATTCTCCCAAGCAATTTTAAAACCATAATAAATACCCCATAGTTCCGCCATAGGGACCGTGCAAATATCTAGATTTACCACATACCCTCGATACCATTCTCCCACGTTATTTTAATAATACCCGCCGCTGTAGCATGTCCGTCACTTCTAACCGCTTCGTCTGAGTTAATCTTCATCACATGTTCCGGTGGGGGCTCCCATTTGACGTGGATGATCTTCTTAATGTTCCCTCCTCTTTTATTATGATTCTTCTCCCACACTCTCAGGTACTCTGTGACTCTCTCAACAGTGAAGACATGGCCATCCGTCCTTGCCTGTTTACTCTCAAAAATTTTCTCGTTCCTCCATTTCCATAACCACCAAATACCTACGACAAAAATAACATTGCAATCGACGGTATAATTGAATTTTTTATAGGATAAAAAATTACCTCGGAACCACGTCGCAAAAGGGAGACTATCAAAACCCTTGCAATGACGATTAACCTTGAGCCCCCTCCATAAATCTCTTGCAGTTTGACAGTCTCTAAACAAGTTTTCCAAGGTTTTTGGGCTGCTGTCACAAACTCCGCACACTTCTGTCATGCTTATGTGTCGCCGCTTCCTCTCCACATTGGTTAATACCCCTCCCTGAAGCACTCTCCAAACGACAACGTGGGCTTTCTCTTGTACATTCAGTCTCCAAACCAGTTGGTACACGAACCTGTCCATCTGGCACATGTGCGGTTCTTTCCTAATCATCGTATATGCAGTAGCAACCGAGAAGTTCCCGTCTTTGCTCCAAATCCAAGCCAACTCATCATTCAAACTCGACCCATCTCTCTCTATACCTTTTGTTGTATCAGTTCGGAGGGACGTCGCCGCCATCTTGAGGGTAATTGTCATCGGAAGCAGTTCGTCTAACAGATCCCAGCGCCAGCCTACTCCCTCCATCCAGAATTCCTTAACCGTCTTATTCTGGAGTTCAGGATCCACGTCTGCGATTGCTAGTTCAGTGAGCGATCTGTCGAGTAGCCATACATCCTCCCAAAATCTCGTTTGTCTTCCATTGCCCACGATCCACCTATGACCCGGAACGACAACGTCTCTAATCCTCCTCTGGATACTCTTCCATATGTGAGATTGATCAGAACGTTCACTACCATCGGCACGAATGTATTTCGACTTTAACACACTTGTCCACAAGCTTGCATCATCTCTCAAGAATCTCCACCCAAGTTTATCTACTAGAGCAAGGTTGAGGTCTGCCATCGCTTTAACTCCTAACCCTCCGTTATTCTTAGTCGAACAAATGATATTCCACCCAACTAAATGCATCCTTCTGCTTCCTTCTCTGTGCCCCCATATGAAGGCCCTGCTCAATTTATCAACCTTATCACAAATTCTCTTAGGAAGCATGCTTGATGACATAGCGTATATTAGAAGTGAGTTCAGGACTGCTTTAGTGAGAGTCACCCTCCTTGCAAAACTCAAACTTCTTCCCCTCCATCCACATAGCTTAGTGTTGATTTTATCGAGAAGAAAAGTATAGGTAGTCTTACTCACTCTTTCATGTAACAAAGGCATACCTAAATATTTTTCCATATTACGTGATACCTCAAAGCCACTCATCATCTGTAATTGATCCCTCTCTCCTTGAGTCACGTTTGGGGATACAAAAATTTTGGACTTGTGTATACTCACCTTCTGACCCGAAATCTTGCAGAAATGCTCCAAACACCCTAAGATCACCCTCATTTGTTCTGGAGAAGCCTCCGCAAAAAGGGTTAAATCGTCCGCGAAAAAGAGGTGTGATAATTGAGGTCCACCCCGAGATAGTCTAATCGGTTTCCATCTTTCTTGTGACACTTCATTAATAATAAAGTAACTAAGCCTCTCCACACACAAAACAAATAAATATGGTGACAATGGATCCCTCTGTCGGAGCCCTCGTTCCGGGGTGAACTTCCTAGTAAGCTCACCATTTAGATTCACTTGCATGCTTGTGGTAGTGATACATTCTTTGATCATCTCTCTCCATTCCGGAAGGAAGCCCACAGCTTCTATAGTTTCCTCAACAAAATCCCATCTCACTCTATCATAGGCCTTCTTTAAGTCTAGCTTGAGAATCATCCATTTCTTCTCTGCTTTCTTCTTCTTTATTGAGTGTATACTTTCCTGCATAAGCACTATGTGGTCTTGGATATATCCCCCAGGAATAAAACTGCCCGGAGTAGGTCCCACCAAGGAATCAATCACACCCTGCATCCGATGGACCATCATTTTCGTCATGATTTTGTAAAGCACGTTACACAATGCTATGGGTCTAAATTGTGATATCGACTCCGGTGTTCCAACTTTAACAATAAGACAAAGGATAGTCTCATTGATATTTCCGGGAGCTTCCTGCTTTCAAAGAACTTCTCAACTTCTCTAACCACCGATGGTCCTACGATACTCCAACGTTTTTGGTAAAAGACGGGTTGAAACCCATCTTTACCCAGAAATTTATAGGGCCCCATAGTCTTAGTTGACTTCCATACTTTGTCATGACTAATCGCCTTGATAAGGGAATCTTTCTCCCACTCCTGGAGCATCGGGAAACCACTTTCGATCCTAGCATGCTCCTGCATAGGGTCGCTAACTCCTTCGGCTTGGTACAAAATGACGAATAAATCCACCACAACGTTCTCGATCTTATCAAAATCTTCAACCCACTCATCCTCGGGATCTAATAGGGTCTCAAAATTAGAACTGAATACAAGTATCTCGTAGACAAGATGGGCTGGAGAATCTCCAATTTTCAGATGACTTGATTGATAAAAAGGTGCCTACAACTGAAGCTGTGATCAGCTTATAAAGGAAATAAACCAAAAAAAAGCAAGTAACGGACTAACAACTCCTTGAGATAATTCAGGCACGCAAAAACATAATGAAATAAACAATTTCTACTAAATAGGAACTATTGTTAACCATCCTAACTGTCAACACTAGATGGGCCCAAGGGCTTCTTCCTTCTAGAATAAGTTAGGAGTGGTGGAACCATATCAATGCATCCCTCCTTAAATTTCGCCTTGTCCTCAAGGTGAAATGAAGGAAACTGCTGTTTGACGAGGTCATAGTCTTCCCAACTGGCCTCCTCCTCTAGTCATGATGCCCACTGAATGAGCAACCCCATGGACGGTTTTCCTGTGTGTGTAACCCAACGATGGTTCAAAATCTTGTCTAGAATCACTAGTAACTCAAATGACTCACTAATGGGCGGTGCTACTGATGAAGCCTTATTCTCATGCCCCAAGGCCGGACGGAGAAGTGAGACATGGAATACCGGGTGTATTTTAGAAGATCCGGGAAGCTCCGGTTCATATGCCACTGATCCTATCTGACGTAAAATCTTATAAGGGCCAAAAAAATGAGGAGATAACTTTTGATATCTGCGCTGCACCAATGATGACTGTCTGTAAGGTTGCAAACGTAGATAGACCAAATTCCCGATCATGAAGGAAAGGTCCCTGCGATGGGCATCTGCTTGTTGTTTCATCCGAGTTTGTGTCTTCAGTAAATTCTCCTTGATCATCCTTAGCAGCTCATCCCGTGCCACTAGTTGATCCTCCAACACAACTAGGTGTGTCTCCCCTCTGATATAAGGGTGAACAGGTGGGGGATCACGCCCATAAACGATCTTGAAAGGAGATGATCCCGTGGAAGTGTAGAAATCATTATTGAAAGAAAACTCTGCCCACGGCAAAAATTGATTCCACTGTTTAGGTTGTTCCATGGCGAAACATCGCAGATACGTTTCCTGACATTGGTTCACCACTTCAGTTTGTCCATCAGTTTGCGGGTGATACGCAGATCTCATTATGAGCTTGGTGCGACTCATACGAAATAGCTCCTTCCAAAAGGCACTTAGAAATACAAGATCACGATCGGATAATAAAGAAAGTGGTACGCCATGGAGACGAACAATATCCCTATAGAAGAGGTTAGCAACCACTTTCGAAGTATAAGGATGAGCCATACCGATAAAATGGGCGTATTTGCTCAGTCGGTCGACCACCACCATGAAGACATCACATCTTCCTGATTTGGGCAAGCCGGTAATGAAATCCAAAGAAACATCTTCCCAAACTTGATCCGGAATAGGTAAGGGTTGAAGGAGTCCAGCTGGAGCCAACGCCTGATATTTTGCTCTTTGGCAAATATCACAATTCTGAACATATAGACGCACATCCCTCTTCATATTTGGCCAATGAAAATTTGATGATAGCCGCTGTAAAGTCTTGAGAAACCCACCATGACCATCCGTAAGTGAATCATGAGATTCATATAGGAGTTTGACACGCAACTGAGGATTGTCTGGTACAACAAGCCTTTCCTTGAAATACAGTTTGTCCTCGACCAATTGGAATGCTGGAAAGGTTTGTGCATCCTCCTTAGTAGATATTATTTCCCTCGTAAAAGGATCAACCAAGAGTGCCTCCTTCCATTTAACAAAATCAGTTGTAAATGGGATAGCTAGAGCAAGAAACTCACCGTGTTGAGGCCTCCTGGACAGTGCATCTGCGCCAGAATTTTCCTTACCTGGTTTGTATTCAATGACAAAGTCAAAGGGCAACAATTTCAACAGTAGCCGTTGTTGCTCATTCGTCGTAATACGTTGGTCGAGCAGGTACTTCAGTGAGCGATGATCAGTGCGTACAACAAACTTCCGTCCCAATAGATAATGCTTCCATTTCTGTAACGCCAAAACCAAGGTAAGTAATTCTCGATCATAGGCCGACTTGAACCTATTCGAGAAAGAGAAACCCTTACTGAAATAAGCAATTGGGTGCTCACACTGGAGGAGAATAACACCAATGCCCTCAGCTGAAGCGTCGCATTCTACGATAAAAATATCGGAGATATTCGGAGGTGCAATATCGGGACTGTGGTCAAAGCATCCTTCAAGCGTAGAAAAGCAGATTATGCGCTATTGGACCACTGAAAAGCATTCTGTTCGGTAAGTGCTTTTAACGGGCGGGCAATTAGCCCATGCTCCTTTACAAACTTACGATAGTACCTTAACAAACGTATCGACAGACCAGTCCACAACATCAGAGATCTTCTCTTGATCGACTGCCACCCATTGAGAAGAAACCACATGACCCAAAAAAACTATTTCTGATTGCCCAAACAAACATTTGGAGGGTTTCGCAAAAAACCGATTTTCTTGTAAGAGGTGTAGTGCCATAGACAAGTATTGAATATGGAGCTCCAAGGATGGACTGCAAATTAGAATGTCATCGAAAAATACGACAACAAACTTCCGAAGGTAAGGTCGAAACATGTCATTCATGACTAATTGGAAAGTAGAGGGAGCATTGGTGAGGCCGAAAGGCATGACAACAAATTCATAGTGAGCTGAGTGGGTACGAAAGGCTGTCTTGTGAATGTCAGGTGGGTGAACTCGAATATGATGATACCCCGAACGTAAATCGATTTTGGAAAAAATTGTAGCTCCATGTAATTCATCCAAAAGTTCATCAATAATGGGTATGGGGTATTTGCCGGGGATGGTGTTATGGTTTAATTGTCGGTAGTCGACACACATACGCCATGACTGCTCTTTCTTTTTGACAAGAAGGACAAGGCTTGCAAAGGGACTAGTGTTAGGCCTAATTAACCCTGATTTTAGTAAATCGGCCACCTGATTTTCAAGTTCTGTCTTTTGGTGATAAGGGTAGCGGTATGGTCGAATATTTGGAGGTTTGGAGTTGGGGAGAAAAGGGGAATAGTGTGGGTAAGAGAACGGGGGGGCGGTAAGGTTTTGGGTTCTGCAAACACAGACTTGTAGTCCATACGAAGAGATTGAATTTCAGCAGGAGGTGTGGTAGTTGGGTTTGGGTCGGTGGCTAAGTATTGGAAAGTTATCAGTGGGTTTACCTCCTGTTTAGGTGTTGCACCATACACCTTGTAACGCTTCCCTTGATGCTTGAACACCGGAAACATTTCATTCCAGTTTGCCTCGACGGTATTTAACGAGGCCAGCCATTTGATCCCGAGCACCAATTCTGTCCCCCCCCCCTCATAGGAAAATGGAAAAACTCCTATGTAATGACAAGCCCTGGTAGTTGGATATCGAGGGCGGGACAAACAAGGTCACACTTGATCACCTCGTCATTACCAATGGTGACCCCGAAGGCGGGGACTCGTTGAACCATTAGACCCAACTCCTCCACGAGTCTTTTATATATGAAATTATGGGTGGATCCACTATCCACCAAGATCAGCACCGCTCGATTCATGAGAGTACCCCTCAGTTTCATGGTAGTCGTTGTTGCCCTACCAGAAATGGCATGGAATGAAATCTCCACGAGTTCCTCGTTGTCCTCAATGACCTCAGCAGCAGAATTCTCTTCTTCCCTCACTTCACTTGAGGGCTCAGTTGGTACCTCTGAAAAGGGAAAACTCTTGTGTAATGACGAGCCCTGGTAGTTGGATATCGAGGGTGGAGAAAACACGGTCACACTTGATCACCTTGTCATTACCAATGGTGACCCCGAACGTGGGGACTCGTTGAACCATTAGACCCAACTCCTCCACGAGTCTTTCAGATATGAAATTGTGGGTGGATCCACTATCCACCAAGATCAGCACCGCTCGATTCATGAGAGTATCCCTCAGTTTTATGGTAGTCGTTGTTCCCCTACCGGAAATGGCATGGAATGAAATCTCCACGAGTTCCTTGTTGTCGTCAGCGGGGCTTGTGAATTCGCACTTCGGTCTTAAGTTCTCCTTTTAACCCTTCCAAGAAGGTGCCCAACAAGAAGTGTTCAGGCCAATTGTGTACTCGTGCAGCTCGACGAACAAATTCTTATCGGTACTCTCCTACTGACCCCATCTGCTTGATCTCACTTAAGTACTCATCGGGGTTTTGAAACTCAGGAGGTCCGTAATGCTCTTGGAATATCTTGACGAGGTCTTCCCAAAACATGATTTCGTCATCACCATTAACCCAAGCGAACAAGTCCAGGGCGTCACCCTCGAGATGCATGGAGGCAACTTCGACCTTCAACTCATCCTGGATATGGAAGTACCGAAAATACTTTTTAGCCTTCAAGACCCATCCTCGTGGATTCCTTCAAACTTGGGGAAATCGATCTTTGCCCGTGGTCTCCGGTTGGCTTGGAAACCTTTATTGCTAATGCCTTCTTCATCATGATCATCCCAAAAACAAGAGCGACCTCGTTCATTGGGGTAGGCTCGAGGGACACGTTGATCTCCTCGATTGGAACCTTCAGGAGTGCCATCATGCACTGGCATGATACCGGATTGTGCTTTGAGTGCCGCTACTTCTGCGGTTAATGCCTCAAGTGAGGCAGCCATGACTGCGAAATTGTTGGAACTAGTATTTGCTCAAGGGGGTGGTGGCGGCGGATGTGGAGGGAGTTGTGAGTTTGGTGATGACAAATTTGGGTAAGACCAGGTACCCATTAGCACATCGGATCGAAACGGCTCTGATACCAAATTGATAGGATCTCAAAATTAGAACTGAATACAAGTATCTCGTAGACATGATGGGCTGGAGAATCTCCAATTTTCAGATGATTTGATTGATAAAAAGGTGCCGACAACTGAAGTTGTGATCAGCTTATAAAGGAAATAAACCAGAGAAAAGTAAGTAACGGACTAACAACTCCCTGAGATAATTCAGGCCCACAAAAGCAGAATGAAATAAACAATTGCTACTAAATAGGAACTATTGCTAACCATCCTAATTGTCAACACTAGATGGGCCCAAGGGCTTCTTCCTTTTGGAATAAGTTAGGAGTGGTGGAACCGTATCAGGATCCCTAAGACCATCCACTCTATTCCTTCTTCTCTGAACAATAGTGGCCGTGTGGAAGAAAGAGGTATTTCTATCTCCAAAAGAGAGCCATTGCTCTCTAGATTTCTGGAACCAGATATTTTCTTCTTGTTCCAAAACCTCCTCAAGCTTAGCTTGGAGATAAGACTCTCTCGCCCTCCCCAATCTTGAAGTGTTTACGGTCGGATCGCTTTGGATATCACTAATATCCTTCATAAGTCTTTGTTTCCTGCAAAAAAAACAATTCTTAACACCCTCCAATTCCAAGTTAAGATCCAATTTTTTAAGATAGTGAGAGGAATATCTTGGTGCTCGTGTGACTCCCAACATCGTTTGATCATTGGGATAAAATCTTCGTGAGTGATCCACGTTGCCTCAAAACGGAAAGGCCTTCTATCTCTTCTTCTAGAGGTATTTGGTTGAAGTCTGAGGAGAATAGGAGAGTGATATGAAGAGAAGCGAGCTAAGTGTCTTACAGAAGCGTCGGGCCATTCCATACGTGCCTGAAGACTCATAAGGACTCTATCTAGCCTTTTCTGCACTCCTTTATTCCTAGTACTCGCATCGTCCCACGTGAACTCGGGGCCCCTAAAACCAAGATTAATCAACCCATAGTTATGTATATGTCACTGAAACGATCCGAATCTCTATGCAGTTTGCCAAGCCCTCCTCTACATTCACTGAGGGCTGTTATGCAATTGAAATCACCCCTTAGAATATATGGCTCACTCAAGCTAGCGAGTTCTTTGTTTAAAGCCTCCCAGAACGGCACTCGTCGGGCCTTCGAAGGCGGAGCATAAATGGCAATAACATGAATAACATTCCCTGAAATGGTGACCTTAGCGTGAATGAAGAAGTGGCATGAGTTGATGATGTGTAGATCCAATTTAGTATCAACCCACAACAACCATACACCCCCTTCAAAGCCCCTTGCTTCCACTCTTTTACAACCTTTGAGTTTGATTCTCGCGCAAACCTTATCCGCTTGAATACCCGCAATATGGGGCTCAAAAACCGCAAGTAAATCGACCTTGTGATTGTGACAAGGTACTTAATGGCTCTCCTGAAACCACTCATAGCAGCTCCATGTACATTCCAAAATAGACAATTCATAGATAAACACAGAGAAGGTGAGACTACACACATGCTGAAACCAGTTTAGGGAATCGTCCTAGTCGATCCCCTCGTCTCTTCTCCACTATCCATCATCTCTATCTTTTTGCACTGTTCAGAAGCGGTTTCACTAGCTTCTTCTTGTCTACCAGTGAGATTAGGGTCCGTTGTTTGCCTTAATTGCTTACTACCATGGCTCCCATCATCATCCATATAACCATTGTCCTCCTCCATGACTCTATCCTTCTCCACTGCGTTGCTTGAGTCATTGGTCAAGAGCAATCTACATCCCTCAGAGGTCTCTTTGACGTTCCCTTCCATTTGTACATGCTCCCCTATCTCTGTAGAAACCATTTCATGCTCTCCTCCGATGTTATCTCCGTCATTCATACCTTCTTGTACCCTCTGTTCTACATACTCCTCCACAATTTCAAGAGCTCTTTTTTTATCCTCTGGTCCACTTCTGGCATCCTCCGAGTCAGACAGAGCAAATACCTCCTTTTCTTTGCTTGGTCTTTGTCTTTTAAGCGTGATATTTTCACTTCGATCCTCCTTCATCGACTTGGCTTTCCTCGATAGTCTACGCCTCTCATTTCTGATCTTGTTTCGCTTCTTACGCTTTTCTAATTCTGCTTCTTCTTCCGTAATAGTTGCTGCTGTGAATGTCACTCCTGCACTCTCTTTAGGGTTGGTTATCTTACTTGAACTAGCTGTGCCCATTCTTTCTGCATGTGTGAGAGTAATATGTGTTTCTCCAATTTTAGCAGATTCCACGTGCCGTCCTTTGTTTTCTATAATCACGTTTTTATTTCTTCTCTCTCCACTACTACCGTCCCCACCTTCAGTATCTGTCATATCCCCACTTCCCATTCTACCATTATTTCCCTTTCCTTTGCGAGATTGCTCTTGGTTTTTATGGTAATGGATTCTTTTATTCTCCCCATGCTTTCCAGCATACGGTAAGTCAATATCCTTTCCTTTCCGAGATTTAGATCTCCTTCCCACCAGCATCCAGGGGCCGTAATTCTCGTCGTCTTTTGTCGCCGGCGGTGAGTACTCAACCGGAGTAGTTTGTTGTTCAGTACCTTGTACACCGTCCGAAGCATCCTCCTTGGTCTGATTACTCTCTGTCTCCTTTTCTTGCTCATCCTTTCGATATTGACAGTGAGATGTGTAGTGACCGTATCTCCCACATTTAAAGCATAGCATGTGTAAACCTTCGTACTCTATCGGACATCTTTTGTTGTTAATGTACACAGCTTTTTTCAATGGTTTGCTGAGGTCGAGTTCCACACACATTCTTGCAAATCTTCCTCGTTTAGATGCAATGTTTTGGGATCCATTGTAATATGTTTTCCAACCCCCAACACAAGATTCCATAGGATGGCTTCGTTGAACCACTGCATCGGGATTCCGCTCACTCTTATCCATGTTGGTGTAGATGATATGGGTTCTGAAGTCACAAATTATGGCGTCCACTTTCTCATAATTAGACAACGTCCAAATACCGACCAAGGTCCGCCAATAAGGACCATAAGCATCTCACTCTCGTTATTGAATCTTGCAATGAAGAATTCATTCTCAATGTCAATCATTCGCATATTGCTACCACACTTCCATAATTCCTTGATTTTCCTCTCCATTACCGGAAAAGCGATTGGATAACCTAAAACTTTGAAAACAATAGATAGCTTCCCTTCATCCTCCAATATTTTCGAGATTTCAGGATCGATTTCGAAACAAGGGTCTCCATCCATCCCAAAAGAAAAGGTTAACTTCATCTTCCCCACAAGAGCATTCATATCAACTTTAGTGACTCCTTTGTTTTCTTTTACCCCAGTCATGACTTCCTTCCAGGACTTGGTAGTGTTGTCTCCACCATCTTGCTTACCATCTTTGTCCTTCTCTTGCTCTTTTCCTGTGCTTCCTATGTCAAAAACCAACGGTGTTTCTTGCTGCCCTATCGGGAGTGACTGTCGACCCTCCACTGGTGTCCTCATTCATGGCCCGACTCTGTGATACTCTATCTTCGGTCTCTTTCTCTTGAGTTTTCTCAGTGTTCGGTGGAGTACCAGTAACGTTAGTTTCCGTAGATTCAACCTCCATATTCATACTACCATTTCCTTTTCGTGCGTCTTTTTCTTGTTATTATTTTAAACAGACTGGAAGATGAAGTAACAAATATATCAAAGTGAAAAGTCAGTATGAGATTTATACATCACAGTCCATATCTGTTATAGCATAATTCTAGCTAGTGTGACTCTAAATGAGTAAAAACTTAAAGATTAGATAGGTCTTAGTGTCTTACATACATGTTGAAGGTAATGATGTTGTGCTTCGATCATCCTTGTTGCATTTTGATATCACAATCTTACGGACAATACATGAGGAGAAAGGTTTCTGATGGCGCATTTTGGGAATGGTAATTGGATTGTAGAGAGAACACGAGATCTTTCATTGTGATTTGTCAATGCCAATGTTCTTTTATTCTTTTCATTCTCAGCTGAAAGATACGGCTGAGAGATTACATCCTGCTCATATTGCAGACAGACAGTACGAATTGAAACAACAATTTCTGCATCTACCTTGACCAAAGGGAAATTCTACATACTGCTATAGCTCCAATCAATTCTACCAATGGAAACATCAACCTTAAGCAGAGGAAAGTACATACTCAAATGGTAGAGATGATCACTTCTCGGAGGACAGACCTCCACTTGCAGACGTGCAGCTACTGCTCTCCGTTTCACAAACTGCATCTTCCCCATGAAACTCTGCGTTTGGGGAAAAAGAAGCATCTAAACTCTGCGTTTTCAAGTATCGAAGTCGTTCCGCCGCACATTGGATCTTGTAATCCAGATGACGGACCAAATCAACAAGTTCCTCTCTGTTATACTCATCAAACTTCTTCAACTTCATTCTCTTGTTGTCTTCTTGTAGATCTTCATTCCTCTTAGAATTAGATCTTTCCCCCATGGGAATCGACAAGTATCGATCCGTAACCGCCGCCTCTGAATTCGGACCGGGGTTGTTCAGCTTCATTCTCTTGTTGTCTTCTTGCAGATCTTCATTCTCCATGGGAATCGACAAGTATCGATCCGTAACCGCTCGAACCTCGTCTCGGTTCTCTGGAAAAGTTTCCACCGACTCTGAATTTGTATCGGGGTTGATGATGACACAAACTGGGACGTTATGTGATGTGGCCAATTCGTGAGCCATCTTCTTCAGAGTCTTGGTCATTTTCTCCAAAATGGATTTTCTTTTTTTGTCGCACTTGATGAACTCCATGGGTGGCCTTCTTTTTCCCATTGAAAACCTTCTTGAATTGATCAATGAAGGAAGCAAAACTGTTGATCAAATGAATATGGAAGAGAAAGAGAGAGAACGAAGTGAGAGAGTATTGCAATTCAATTCAATACGGTTTCATGAGCGGAGAATTCAATATTTATCGCTCGAGTCTTTGGACAGACGTAACAACCTTGCTTTGAAGAGAAAACCTACAAAAAGGTTTTTTTTGGAATAAATTAGCATATCTATCGTAACAGTGGAACGAGATCTAGGAAAAAAAAAAAGGGATTGAGTCTTAGAAACACAATTATCATGAAAAAGATATAATCAACTGATAATTAGATAACTTAACGAAACTAAAATTCGAGTTTAAGAAATAGCTAATCTAATAGGTTGATGATAGTATAATTAGGATACCACGTCTCCCTTAGTAGATTTGTTAATAATGCAAATCATGTTAACATGATACAACAAAGTAAATTATAACTATATTAATAGTTTTAGGGCCCGTTTGGTTACAACTCCGAAAACGGAAACGGAATGGAAACAAATTTAGTCCATATGTATATCCATATTCATGAAATTTTATTGAATCATTCCCCATATTTTAATGAAAAATGCACTTGCTTCCTCACATATTGTTACCCTATAGGGTATCAAAAGTAATCAAAAGTAATCAAACTCTCATCCAATTACTACAAACCACAAGGAATGATTCCAAAAATTTTAATGAACAAGGTATACATCTTGACTAGATTCGTTTCCATTCCGTTTCCGATTCCGGAGTTAAAACCAAACGGGCCCTTAGAGTACTAGATATTAACAAATTAGATTAGTTGGATAAGTGGTTTCTATATATGAACTAGTGGAGCCCGCGCGCGTAGGTGTTTTATTTGTGTTTTATTTTATTTCGTATGTGATGAGAACATAAACTATAGTATAGTTAGTGGCAGCCGAATATAAATTGCAATTGTCGAAATGTTAAATGAAAGAACGGTAATACAGAAGTTGAGATATACAACTGGTAAAATTGAAAGTACATGACATAGCTTTAAGTTTCATTTGAAGCATTAGCAGGAGAAATATACAGACAGGCACTATATCTTCGTTACAGTTCCCAAAAAAAGAATATATAAAATAACAAGGGATACTGTTCGTACCAAAAAAAACAAGGTATAACTGTATATTTGACATGTAAATAACAGAAATAAAACAAATAGGCTAAGGATATGTGTCATGTGTTTCGGCTGCAAGTCCAGCAAGAGTTTCTTCAACACCTAATAGTTCTTCATCCATATGAGACCTCAGTTTTTGAGGAGTTTTAATTTCTTCTTCCGCCTTACTTTGCAAAGTGAGCATTGCTTCTTGCATCAAAAGCTATACACAAATCATAATGTTATTATATATAATCAAATTAGCTGATCATTGTTGACAAGTTATCCACTGTTTACACATACAATATAAATATGATATTCATATTACCCGCAAGAGTATTGGAGTGTTGTATCGCAAATGGTAGAGGTATGAATTTATGATGACCAAATGTAAGTATAACTATAAGAAAAAACTGCAGGTTCAGCTGCAATGAATCCAAAATACAAGCAGTAGTTGAGACCAAATCATATAGAGAAATGCTCACGATAAACCAATCATCTACATAAGCATTTGAAATCAGGGAAGATATCCAATTACAATATATCTAGATCAGAGAGTTGTTTAAATCAGCTAGAAACACATCTGTAGAAGCAGTTGTAGACTTGCAGTAAGAACCTGTATAGAAAAAGGCAAGCCAAAACAGAAACCCTAATGTATTAAATTATTACCCATCTTCTCACAGCGAGCCAAAAACTGATCAAACCCTTCCATGAGATCAGGATATTTTCAAAGTACATCCAACACCTAAGAAACAACTATATTAGTATATGCATATTTTCAAATTGCGAAAAATTATTTCATTAGAAATTAGAGAAATGAGTTCCATAAAATGGTCTAACTCTAAAGTTTTACCAGGGAAAAGGCTCAGCAACTTCAAAAATCCTGGATATTCATTAGGATTTTGCACTCTCTCTTTTACTTTCTCACAAAATGCAAACTCTTGATTGTATGTACTTGCAGGAAATAAGCTAAATAAGATACAAAATCTGGCTGTAAACAAAGATAATCTTCATTAGAGAAAAGAGAGCATTCCACAAATAAATGTGCAAATTCCAGAGATATATAAAATGGAAATTCATTATTAAGTTGGAACAAAGAGTTGCATAAAGGACAACAAACAGCAAAGCCAGTTCCAAGTTTGCAACAATATTACGTTAAGATATTCAATCAAGTATTTAAGCACCCATTAATTGAGCAAAGAAGATAACATAAATGCATTGCAGCAATGCTTACTTTTTAAAGCACCCCTGGCATTATAATAAGAAGAATAGCCCTGCACTCCACAATTTTCAGCCCCTTCTCCACCCTCTTCAGATTTACGCTTGTTGGAGAGCCGATTCATGTTATTTAAGTCCCCATCATCATCTTGATCCAAGGCATCCAAAATGACAACCCAAATTGATCTGCAAACAAAGAAAAACACAAAATATCAGTTTACAGCAGTAATTTGAAAACTATTATACAACATAATTAAAGTTTGTATTATCCATTCTTTTCTCACCTTTGTTCACATGCTTACTTGTTGCGTGAGAAATACTTTCGCCCAACCACCAAGCCCAGTTTGAAATATATTAAAACCTAATGATAATAGAATGACAATTTACAACATAATTCAAATGGAAGTTTAAGCTCCTCGCATATAGGGAGCTTCTAAGTAAATGTACAAGCAGTAAACCACTTGTTTCTAAGCAATACATTTGAAATTGGTCAAGATTATTATCACCTTTTAAATTCTAATTATTGGATAATGACCCCATTCAACAAATGCTCTGAAGTATAAGCTATTGCTCATGTAGAGAAATTCAATTTGCCAAATTTTCAATCTGAAAATTTTCATGTGAGAAAAATCAGTAACAATAAAGAGAAACTAAATGAACCTTTCTCAAGAAAAGGGATAGAGTCAGCATAATCTTATTCATACAAAAGAAGCAGCAAATTATCCATAAGTTTGCCATAAGCTTTTTCAACTACCTTAAGGCAAATTTGAATAAGTTCATGTGGTATGGCATTTAAGTTTAAATATATAAATTTCAGCACAAAAATACAATAGCAATACTAAAATTGGAATGAGAATATGATTAATAACTGGCGTTTAATGTTATTCTTCTACCTCCAATGGAGAAGTTTGAACATGGATGGTCACAAGTCCGGTCAAAAGCAGTACAAAACTTACTGCTTCATAATGTATGCCATCATATGCACAACCAACCTATTATTAATTAGTATGCACAATCATAACTTCATTTTTCAATGACTGGAAGTTCTTTGGTAAATATATTTAGACAGAAATAATAAACCCTAGTTCAGATAGAAAAACCTATAAGCAACAAGACAAGGGGACTCAAACCTCAGACAAGGGCAGGATTTGCTGTTCTAGACAATAGATTTAACCTTTTGTTATTCTTATTGTTCAATGAATTATCCAATCCTTGGCATCCAAGAATTTAGGCAGTGTTTGTTCATCAATGACCGGAACAAATGGCTTCCCATTCACCAGTTTGTATTGCTCACCCAGGTTGCATTTCTGTCAAGAAAGTCATACCAATAGAGCATGCGCCCAGGCTCAACTAACAGAAGCACACTGTTTATACAGGATTGAAGATGACTAAATGAGCAAAAAGATTGTTTCGAATTAGCAAGAAAAACCAGTAAGTTACCTGCCATCCAATGCCTCGGCTTAAAACATATGCGGGTGGAGGAGTGGCAATTGTTAGCCTAGAAGTCACCTTGTATGCACCAGTTGACTGCATTAGATCGGTTTTAACAGCTTTGTAAAGAACATAAAATGAAACTCGAAATCTATCCCAAATACAGCCTTTGAAGTTAGAAGTACCTCAACTAGTGAGACAAGAACTGCTGACATCATTGCAAAAGAATGACCAACTGAGAAGGTAGGAGGACCCATTGTAGTGGATATGGAAACTTGAACCTGATTAGAGTACAAAAAGAAAGGGATTTTTTAAGTTAAAAATAAAAAAATTGGATCATGAAAAAAGTCTTCTTTCCCTCTTACAACTGCAATGGATAAATTACCATGGAGCAGTGGATATCAGATTTGCGCGGTCAATACGACAACTCAACTGGGTTTGCAAAGGTTTGTCACAGTAAGCAGCAGCTGTAGTTGAGATGATTGCATAGATCCATATAATTGTTCTGCATATAAGCACCGGAAACCGATCAAAAATGGGCACTTCTCATGGTCTGATATGTTTCAAATACTGCAAAAAATGTTTAGGAAACTTGTTATGTAATAAGATAACCCGGAGAATGAAAGAATGGAAGCAAAAAAAAAAAACAGAAGCAACTTTCTACACACCTGAGAAAAACCAATGACAAGCAACAACATTGGAAGCCCGATTTCCACGCAATTCCCTAATTGAATTGAGCAAAAACCAATGACAACCATCTCTTGTGTGTTTTTTCAAATTTTTAGTCATTTGCTGTTCAAAAAAGAGGTAGAAGACCTTACATAGAATTTTCTTGTCGTGAGCCATCTGTGTTCCCATTAGATTCACTTTTGGACTGAAACATAGAACTATCATTCACCCCAAACGCCCAATAACCTAGAAATGCCAGCAGCCAATAACTGAAGATGATCACAACATAAGCTGCAGACACAACCTTGTACATACTCTTCTTACAAGACTCCTGAACATTACTCTAATACCAAAAAATTCATCACAATACACGAAATCAGTTCATATATCCTCTTTCTTGATCAAATCTTGATTATCTAGAGAAGGAAGCTCAAACCCGACTTGGATTTCAGTGAGCATGGCATCACCAAAAAAAACGCAATCGACCAGTAACTACAATAAATCTTGATTATCTAGAGAAGGAAGCTCAAACCCGACTTGGATGACAGTGAACATGGCATCACCAAACAAAAACGCAATCCACCAGTAACTATAATACCCTAAAGTGATTAAGAAAACAGAGTGAACGATTCAGATTATTACCTCAAAGAAAGCGATTGAGAGCTTATGGAAAGGTTGATTTAAAGGAGAAGAGATTACCGAACTTTCATAATTTTGATCAACGTGTCTTCTTCTCATCCTCCGATGTAGGTCATTTAAATTTATTTATAAAATTAATATAAAGAATTATTTAGTAATTTCAATTTAAACATTCAAAACTCATCGATTTACCAAATTCAACCACAATTGAGTTACACAAGTCTTTTTCCCTTTTTTTAATATAAATTTATTTTGAATAATAATTTGAAAACTCAAAATTAATAAATTGGAAACAAAAAAATAGATTTTTCTTAATAAAAATTAAGGGGAAAAATTCAAAAAAATTCTTTGAAAATTTCCATTTTTTTGATTTTTGTTTACAAAAACTTGAAATTAAAAATGGATTTTTATCTGGACATTTTTTAAACTTAGTTTGTTAGTTTGTTTGATAAAAAAAAATATTACGGTCTTCATATTTAATTTATTTACCCGGTTCATGATTTAGAGGAAATAATATTACAATATTGAAAATTAGAGCCCTTTAATAAAAAAAATAGACGGATAATGGGATCGGAAAGGAACACATGTAATAGGTGTTTTTATGCAATAAATCTTTTAATAGGTAGTCGGTTGCAAATAGTCCTATTTAACGGATAATTTTCATTAATCTATATACACTACTAAAGCAGTATACATTGACGCTGCCGTGATGCGTTGTGTAGGCAGTATTTTAAAAATAGAGCTGTCACAATTAACACCAATAAATTTTTTATTTTTAAAACCAATAAAAATTTTAGGTAATCATTTGGGAGAAATCTTTACGTTAATTATTTTCAAGATTTTGCTATCCACATCTATTAAGGAATACTAATAGTTTAATAACTTGTATAAACAAAGGGTTTAAAAATTAAACAAATCATACATTTTTTAGCCTTTTGGCTAAATTGAACTATACTTTTTATTCATAGCGGATTAATATCTGTTTTGTGGGTCGTTGACATACCGTTTTGTGGGTCGTTGATATACTGTTTTGTGGGTCGGTGACATACTGTTTTGTGGGTTGGTGACATATTATTTTGTGGCTCCTTGACCTACTGTTTTGTGGGTCCTTGACCTACATTTTTGGCTAAGTTGAACTATAATTTTTATTCATAACTATTTTGTGAGTCGTTGACCTACTATTTTTGGGTCGTTGACCTACTGTTTTGTAGGTTCTTGACCTACATTTTTTTGTTTTTTGGCTAAGTTGAATTATAATTTTTATTCATAACTATTTTGTTGGTCGTTGACCTACTGTTTTGTGGGTCCTTGACCTACATTTTTGGCCATATGGCTCGTTGACCTAATGCTTTTGTAAGACCCCAGTTTTCACCTTCACCACCCCCGCCATGAAGAAAGCCGCTCCAACGGCAAGCTGAGTCTGTCACCACCCCTGCGGTGACAAGGGGCCTCCCTTGCGGGTGGCCGCCCCTGCGGCATGGGCGATCCTCCCCTGCGGATTCGCTGCAGATCGCGTCCGATTTGTTTTCGTTCGTTTTATCTTTCTTCCATAGATAGAATATCCAATCTTCTATCTTGTGGGCCGGCTTCCTTATCTTCTATAAAACCCTAGAACGCCTTTCATTCTATCTTTCCAACACTTCTCTATGTATTTCCGTCTTTTCTTCTTTTTTCCGTTTCTTGCTTACGCTTTCTTCAACCCTAGAGTGTTGCAGCCTTGCTTCTTGTGATCTTGTTGAACGTGTAGTTTCTTCCTCCCTTGTTCATCATCACGTTCATGTAGTGGTTGCATGCCCATCCTTCTGTTTCATTTTTCGTCTTTCGTTCTTCCTTTTCTTCTTCTCCAAAAATCAAGTTTGAACCTTGATTCTTGTTGGCATCCCCATTGTTGATGTGTCGTTATTCTCAGGCTCTTTAGGTTGAGTATTGGCGTGGTTGGATGTTCGCTCAAAAGTGTGCGTGCAAAGTCTTAAATTTATAAAAACTGAAATCAAGCAAAGCGAACCCGCAGTGTACGGATCGGTATAGTAAAGCAATAATTCCAGAGTATCGAACTCGGGGATTTGGGGGATCAAATCCCCGAGTTCGTAAAATTCCCCGGCAAGATAATAAAGCTTTTGTAAAGATCAATGGGAAAATGACGATTCTAAAGATTCAGGTATCCAATTGTGGCAATCGATTCAAGATGTTCTAAAGATATAAGGACAGAGTTCGGATTGCAAAGGTATAGATCTAAGGTAGGGAATTGTACGGTGAAGTTCCAAAACCCATAAGTCTCACCCAAAGGCTCTCTCAATAAAGGATAAAGGATGTTGAGTCTCGTTATAAAGAGAATCAAAGGACAATATTAAACTCTCAAATGCACATGCCCAAACCCAATAGAATCAAAGATAAGCCAAAAAGGTTAAGGTTGTGACACTCAAAATCTAAGTAGAGGGTGTTGAGTCTCACTACTACCTAGAAAAGGTAAGCCAAGGCTAGGTTAGGGCCAATCTTTAACTTGGATCAAAGCAAAAGCAAAGAACGTACGATAGAGAAAAACCACGGTAAGATCTTGAAGAACCACGGTCGTGGAACTCAAGAACAGACCGTGGAAAGCCTCGACGACGAGGTTTCTCGCAACTCTCAAGGTCCAATCTGTTTTAGTTCAATCTATCATCATCTATGCCACAACTATCAAACCCTTCACCTTAGAATTGCTTAAGGGTTTTAGCCAACAATCATTATCATCAAATCAGTAATAAAATTGAAAGAAAGAAAAGATAAAACCTTGAAAACTCAATAATGAATGTAAAACCAATCTCAATCAAACTCAAAATCCGTAATTGTGTTCAATGAATATAGAATAGAGTAAGAAATCTCTCACAAATCTTAAAGAATAAAGAAGAACGGGATGTCAATCCGCCTTCAAAGGGAAACCCTAAGATCTTCCAACTACGCAATCTCAAAGTGCGTACTTCTCCATATCTTCCTTCCAAAATCTTCTCACAATAAGATCTTCCAAAGGTATGCAGCCAATGTGCAGCGCGGGATAGTGGGGTGTGTAGCAAGCCGTCACGGTAGCGAGAGATGCCTTTTCTCTCCTCCTTCAGCCTTATTATAGGACAAAATAGGGTTACAAAAAGCCCATAACTGTAGCTGACGTGACAAATATGACACGTGAAAACCATTAGAAGAATCATGGCCAAGAGTATATTTCTACGCCCGTGGAAGACACCGTGTAATGGCATATTTGCTCTTGACATATATTCCCACGGCCATAATTAAATTAAATGTCAAAGCCACGGCCATGGTTCCTTGTACTTGACCGTGGAATCCCTAAAACGTGCATAAAATCTCTTGTTTCCCAAAGCTTTCTACTCATACTCTTTCCTTAGCTACTCCAATGCATCCTCTTGATGTCTAGCATGATCAATCACTCCTGCATACTCCATTTATACTCCAATCCAAACCTTTATTCACCTAAAAATACAAAAAAGCTTGTGTATATCTCTATACCAACATAATAGGTGAATGTGCTCATAAATGCTTCAAACCCATATCCATATACACAATGAAAACTCCACCTTGATTAAAATGGTTTACAGGTGTTGATGATGGAAGACTTCACACAAATGTAGCAGTTGATATACTAACAATATATTGATTATATTCTCTAGATATTTAGTTGGTTTGAATTCAATGTAGGTTTTATCTAAATATCAAGGACCTTGAAGTATGATTCGAGGACAAAGGAAGATAGCAAGTACAAAAGGATGAAATCAAGGGCCTTGAAATTATAGATGCACGGAACAAGGATTCAAAATGAGTTGAAGATTTTCTTGGAAGATTCTATAACAGAAAGATCTCATCAACCAAAGATGTTATCAACCGAAAGAAGATCTCAACCGAAGAAATAGAGAATCTTTTCTATAAGATTTTCTAAACAACAAACGGCAAAAATATCTTCTATCTCGATTCAACAGAAGACGAGAAGATCAAGGAATTGAGGACTCGACGTGTTCTCAAGAGCTGAAGACTTGCAACATCTACCTTATCTCCAAACAAGAAATAATCTTCATGGAAAAGAAGATTGATCTTCAAACGGGCATCTCTACAACGGCTAGAAGACCTTTTCCATAGAAGAGTATAAATGAAGATGATGGTCGAAGAAGACAAGTACACAAGCTTACACAGGAAAACATCTTTACATCCTCGAGCAACCTAATCATCTTTATTATATTCGTTATTTTTCTTTCTCTCATTCACGCAAAAGCTTTATCCCCTTAGAGAGAGAAAATACTAGAGCTCCATTGGAAGATCTAAATAGTGTTATACTAGAGTGTGTGTTACTCTGCGAAGTAACTAGGCTATTATAGCTAGGTTAAGAGTTGGAGTTAGATCGTAGCATTGACTACAGTGAGAGAAGAAGAGGATTTCTTCTAGTTTGTATCTAGGACTCTTTGAAGCTGATAATAGATAGTTAGATCCTACTGATATACCCTTGTAGAGAGAGTAGGCTATTTAGAGCTGAACTTCGTAAACATATCCTCGTGTCAATCTTTTTAATTTCGCACCATACATACTTTATTGTGACTAACTTTGTTTTGCAGGAGCAAGAAATCAAGGCCCTTGAAAGAATTTTCAAAGCCCTTGAAATCAAAGTTTCACGACAAGCACAGATTGACATCAAGGTCCTTGAAAGGGTTTCAAGGCCTTGAGATTTGGTTTATGAAAAGTTCTCATACTCTATTCAACCCCCCTTCTAGAGTATCATTTAACATATTTATTTCACCTACCGGTTCTTCAATTGGTATCAAAGCTAGACTCACGTTTATTGATTTAACCATCAGTGAGACTAATCATGAATCCTGTAGGTGATGGTGGATTTGCTCAAGGAAGATCCTCATCCCGACAACCACTCTTATGTGGCAACAACTTTGCTCATTGGAGAGCACTCATGCATATGTTCATTATTGACCAGGATATGGAGCTTTGGAGCATTACTCAAAATGGACCTAAAGTTCGAATGACAATGGTTGAAGGCGTCCAAGTCACAAAGAAGGAATCAGACTTCACACAGGCTGACTTGGACAATGTGTCAAAGAATTACAAAGCAATAAATTTACTTTATTGTGGATTAGATGCAAATGAATTCAACCACATCTCATCATGCAAGAGTGCTAAAGAAATATGGGACAAGCTTATTTTCACTTACGAAGGAATAAGTCAAGTCAATGAAACAAAGATTAGCATCTTTCTCAGACAATACGAGCTATTCAAGATGAATCCAAATGAAACAGTAAAAGAAATGTTCACCAGATTCACTGAGATCGTGAACAATCTGGACTCACTAGGAAAGATCTTCACAAATGAGGAGAAAGTGAGGAAGGTTCTAAGGAGCCTACCTAAAGCCAAGTGGGGACCAAAGATAACTGCTATTGAAGAAGCTCAAAATCTCACAACTCTTCCTCTTGATGATCTACTTGGAAAACTCATCACACATGAAATGGTTCTTGGTGAAGAAGATGGAGAACTCCCATCCAACTCCAATAATTTGGCATTAAAATACATAAGAGATGAATTACCATCTGATGCAATCGCCATGATGTCCAAGGGTCTCACAAGAATTCTCAAGTTAAAGAAACAATTTGCAAACAGAGAATTTTCACGAGCATCAAAAACTCGAGGTAAGTTTTCTAACTCTAATAAGAAAACGAGAGTACTGACTTGTTTTGAATGTGGTAGAACAGATCATTTGGTGAAGGATTGTCCACAAAAGAAGAGGACCAACTTCAAGGAAAATTATCGAAAGAAGAAAGCTATGGTTGCTTCATGGAGTGATTTAGAATCAACAAATGAATCGGAAGATGAAAAAGAACAAGAAAACTTGTGTCTCATGGCCGATCGTGAAGATGACTCAAACTTATACATTGACAATATGGTAAGTACAATCTTGTCTCAACCTGAGATTGACCTTAAATAATTTCTTATTGATATTATCTTAAGTGATAAGGAACATAGAATAAGGATAAATTCTTTAAAAGAAAAGCTTCATGAACAAGATAGACTATTAAGTGAAAAGTCTATGGAGATTGAAAATCTCAACACAAAAAAGGAAGATCTTGATGACAATATCAAGGCCTTGGAATCAGAAAATCTGATTCTCAAGGACAACCTCTCTTCTCTTCATCGAAACGTAACTATATCGATCTAGAGAAAGAGAAAGTTGATCTGACTTTGATGTGTCAAGACCAGAATGCAGCACTTATTAAGTTTACTCGTTCAAAAGCTAATCTGGAAAGAATGATGGGTGAACAATAGTCTTCCCTTAACAAAAATGGTATAGGCTATCATAGGAGCTTTCCTAGAAAACCTACCACCACTTTTGTCAAGGCCAAAGGAAGCATTCATATACCTACTTGCTTCTACTGTTGTAAAAAGGGTCATATTAAATCTACATGTCCTTATAGAAGAAATGATCCTTATATCATAAGTAACGCCTATCCTTTATGTTTAAGGAAATAGGTCAAACAAATCTTGGTTCCTAAAGGTACTAGACCACCAAACATGATCGAACCTGAGTATGAACCAAAATATGTCATTTGGTCGACCCAGAAAGGTTGATGTTTGTTGTTTTGCAGGATATCACCAAGGTAAAGGAGCACAAATGAATATTAGATAGTGGTTTCTCAAGACACATGAGTGGAAAAAGCTCTTTATTCTTAGATTTAAAGAAGCAACCATCTGGAACCATTACTCTTGGTGATAAAGGAAAGTGTGATATAATTGGTATTGGTAAAATGTGCTATAATTCATCCAACTTTATTGATGATGCTTATTTAGTTGATGGCTTGAAATATAATATGCTAAGTATTTCTCAAATTTGTGATAAAAGTATTAAAGTCATGTTTGATTCAGAAAAATGTGAGGTTCAAGACATAAAGACGGGAGAAGTGTTGCTTACTGCTCCTAGATGTAATAATGTTTATTCTTTGAGTACTAACCAAGTTGCAGGAACTAAGCTAAAATGTCTAAAGGCCTTGACTGATGATCCAAGGCTTTGGCATAGAAGACTTGGTCATGTAAGCATGCTTACCATGCAGAAGCTACTTACAAAAGATTTGGTACGTGATTTGCCAAACCTAAATTTTAAGGTTAATGACCTATGTAAGGCGTGTACACAAGGTAAACAACAAGAGGTTCATTTAAACCTAATAAAGCTGTAAGTTTTTCTCGACCCATTGAACTTTTACATATGGATCTTTGCGGACCTATGCGTGTCATATCTGCCAGAGGAAAACAATACATCCTTGTTATAGTGGATGATTTCTCTCGCTTTACATGGATATCTATTCTACGAGAAAAATCTGAAGCTTTATTTGAGTTTTCAAAATTGTGTAAGGAGTTACAAAGTTTGAAGAACCTACCAATTGTTTCTATAAGAAGTGATCATGGTAGAGAATTTGATCAACTGAAGTTTGATTTGTTTTGTGCAAAATATGGTATTTCTCATAATTTTTCAGCTCCTAGAACTCCTCAACAAAATGGAGTTGTGGAACGTAAGAACCGTACTCTTGAGGATATGTCTAGGACAATGCTTTTAGAAAACAATTTGCCAAAAAGTATTTGGGCTGAAGCAGTAAACACTGCAAACTATATTTTAAATAGATGTTTAATACGCCCTATTTTAAAAAAGACTCCTTATGAACTCTTTAAAGGAAGAAAGCAAAATATTTCATATTTCAAACCCTTTGGATGTACTTGTTTTGTTCACAACAATGGCAAGGACAATCTTGAGAAATTTGATGCACGTAGTGATGAAGCTATATTCATTGGATATGCTTCAAATAGCAAAGCTTATCGAGTATATAACAAACGTACCAAAATTGTTGAGGAAAGTATTCATATTATTTTTTATGAAAGCAATAATGGTACTGTGAGTGAGAGTTTTGCACATTTAAATATGAATCAAAGAGAAGATCACATTTCGAATGAAGAGGAAGATCCTAAAGATCAAGACAAGAATATGCAGGAAAAGATTCAAGATACCAAAGAAAACCCTCAAGACCTTGAAACACACCTTCAAGACCTTGAAACTGGAAACTGTGATAACAGAACTCCACTTCAAGGGCTTGAAACCCTACTTCAAGGCCTTGAGATTAGAACAATAGGTAATACACAAACAGTACCTGAATTTAGTCAAACATATACAGCTCAACCTTCTGGATCTACTTCATCTATCAAAATAAGAAAAGTTCAACACTCATCGTATCATCCACAAGAGAATGTGATCTCAGATCCAAATGCTGGAGTTCAAACTAGATCTAAAGTGAATAATCTATGTGCCTTCTCTGCTATTGTATCACTTGTCGAGCCAAAGAACTACATTCAAGCTCTTCAAGAATCAGACTGGATCATTGCCATGCAAAATGAATTAAAAGAATTTGAGAGGAACAAGGTATGGACTCTTACTTCAAGACCAAAGTATCAATCAGTTATTGACACGAAATGGGTCTTTCGAAACAAATTGGATGAAAGTGGCAAAGTAATACAAAACAAAGCACGACTTGTAGCAGAAGGTTATAACCAAGAAGAAGGTATTGATTATGAGGAGACTTTTTCTCTAGTTGCCAGGTTATAAGCCATACGTATGCTACTTGCATTTGCATCTTTGATGAACATAAAACTTTTTCAAATGGATGTAAAATGTGCTTTTCTAAACGCTTTTTAGAAGAAGAAGTCTACGTTGCTCAACCTCTTGGTTTTGAAAATGATGAATTTCCAGATCATGTTTTTAAATTAGACAAAGCTCTTTACGGTCTTAAGCAAGTTCCTCGAGCTTGGTATGAAAGATTGTCTAAATATCTTCTTGAAAATAATTTTAAAAGAGGCTTGATTGATAAAACATTGTTTATCAAAACTAGAGGCAACGACATTCTAGTAGTACAAATCTATGTTGATGATATATCATTCGGTGCTATTAATGATTCCCTTTGCAAGGAATTTTCAGATATTATGTGCAGGGAATTTGAGATGAGCTTAATGGGAGAGCTAAATGTCTTTCTTGGACTTCAAGTTACACAAGTAAAGAAAGGAAATTTTCTCTATCAAAGCAAGTATACTAAAGACTTGCTTAAAAAGTACAAAATGGACCAATCTAAGGTTGCAAAGACTCCTATGAGTTCAACACTTTCTCTAGATCATGACAAGAATGGTAAAAGTGTAGTACAAAAAGAGTATCGATGTATGATCGGTTCATTGTTGTATCTAACTACTAGTCGTCCTGACATTATGTTTAGCGTGTGCATGTGTGCAATATTTTAAGCTGATCCTAAAGAGTCACACTTGATAGCTGTGAAAAGAATTTTTCGGTATCTCAATGGCACTAAGGATCTAGGGTTATGGTACCCACGTCAAAGCTCGTTTCATCTTGTTGGCTATTCAGATGCAGACTTTGCAGGTTATAAGGTCGATAGAAAAAGTACTTTTGGATGTTGCCAATTCTTAGGATCATCCCTAATCAGTTGGCACTCCAAGAAGCAAAATTTTGTTGCCCTATCCACAACTGAAACCGAATATATAGCTGTAGGAGCCTGTTGTGCTCAAATTCTTTGGATTGCTCAACAACTTCGTGACCTTGGCTTTGACTTGAAAGGTATTCCTATTAAATGTGATAATACTAGTGCTATTTTTATAACCAAAAATCTTGTGCAACATTCAAGGGCTAAGCATATTGATGTAAGGCATCACTTCATACGTGATCACGTTGAGAAAGGTGATGTTTCGATTTCTTTTATCTCAATTAACTTGCAGCTTGCAGATATCTTTACCAAGCCTCTTCTTGAGGAAAAATTTAATTTTATTAGATTAGAGCTTGATATGTTGAACAAGGAAGCATTAACGTAGGGGGAGTAAACGAGTTTTAATCGTTCCTACGCATGCAACCCAATTGATGTTTCCAAGGGCCTTGAAATAAAATTCAAGGGGCCTTGAAACATATTTCAAAGGGTACATTAATAAAATGGATCAATTAGAAATTCATATCTTTTAGATATTGAATTATCTAATTTTTATTCTTTAAAAGAGATTTCAAAAGGTTTTGTTTTCAGATTCAAAGGATTTTGAAAAGTGGTTATCAAAATTTATGGAATGAATTTTTATCATCTATAATTTTCCCAAGATCTTAAATCTTTTGATCTTACGTTGATCAGACATCTTCTTATAAAAGCCTCTTATCTTCCCTCTTTATTTCTTCTGCTTCCTTTTTCCTTTGAAAGAACGGTGCTTTACTCTTCTGATGTTCCAAAACCCTCTTCATCTTCTTCTCAAAATTTTCTCAATGGTATCCAAGAGATCTTCAATCAACGAAGCAACCTCTTCAGTTCCGAAACGACAGAGGGTCGTTCAAGTATCGTCTGACTCTGACTCAAGTTCCGACTCTGGGTCGAGTTCAAGTTCATCAGGGTTCTCAAGCGACGCGGATATTTTTGCTAAAACAGGGTTTCCATCAAGTTGGTTCGCCAACCCAACAACAGCTAAGAAATGGCTCATGGAGTATGATGATCGTTATCAATGCATGTGTGAGCTAGTCCATTGTGAGTTGTTTACCTGCTTTTCTATGCCGGGATTTGAAGTGCTCCAAGCAAGCTCTATTTGGATTATGTTGAATCTAGGTGAATTGTCATATCCACGACTGACCAAATTGTTCTATGCAAACTTAACGGCAAGACGTGAGAGGGGTGAATGGATTCTAGATTCTGTCATCAAAGGTAAGAAAATTACCCTTACTTCTGAAATTTTAGCAGATATCTTTGGAATTCCTCTTTATGATGCTTTAGAATGTTGAAACCCTGCTAGAAGTTTAAGGCTAGCCAAAGAACAACTTCTCCTTCCTAATGCCTTATCACCACCCATTATCACCTGTTTAACTTTGGAGGCCATAATATTTTATGTTATTTTAGACAGATGCATAGTCCCCAGGTTTGCCAACAAAGACATTATAACCAATTTTGTGCTAATTTTGATTTACAATGTAATGAATGAGTTGAAAGTAAATTTGCCTGAAATTCTCTTGTCTCACATGGTGAATGCTATTAATTCTTCAAGTACCAGTCATCTACCTTATTGGAATCGGCTTCCCATAATATTCAGACATTTTTTAGTTGATTTTTCTGATGAGGATTTGCATATTTACAATGGAGGATTAGATGAAGCTTTCTTTGAGACCATAGGAATTAAGAAGACTCAGGAGGGGTTTAGTACTGTATGAGTTTTGAAGGAGCAGCCTGACTGGAATTTTTCTACAGAGCAGCGTTTGGAGCTTGTAGAAGAGTCATTGAACTCACTGAGATCTGATTTTGTGGATTTTAGAGTTTTAG
The DNA here is from genome assembly GCA_033239045.1 of Fagopyrum esculentum. NCBI lineage: Eukaryota > Viridiplantae > Streptophyta > Magnoliopsida > Caryophyllales > Polygonaceae > Fagopyrum > Fagopyrum esculentum. Next base: position 30,381,186 of record BSUD01000005.1, on the reverse strand, counting down.
TGACTGATAAGATGGACAAAACTCAAGACTTACTGGGCATTCTCAATTAGAAAATTAATCAATTGTTCCATGTAAGTGTTATGTCTTTAACAGCTGCTAGTAGTATTAAACCCATATCAGAGGTGGATGGACATGAGACTCATAAGGATGCTGAGAAGGTTATGGATCAATGTCATAAGATTATCAAGGATAAACCCATTCGTCAACCATTGCCTGAAGATCCAGATATCTTGACGATTGAAGAGTTTGGAGTAGTCAAGAAGTATGCCAAGGATTCTACATAAAGAGGAACGGACTTATCTCTCAAAGAACGTGATCTTGCTGATGCAAAGGATCGGTGGAGAGATATGTGCTTACGAGACTTTTATGGCTTGAAAATACATTTGTTTTTGGATCTGTAATCGTATTTTTAAGACTCCTTGCTTTGACTGCTTTTCCTCCCTTGTTGAAAGAAAAAGGGGGAGAAATATGATCCCACATTTTGATATACTGCATTCTGCATTTTTAGTTTTGAGATTTTCATATGCATTGCTAAACTAACAAATGCAGGTACGATAAAAACATTTGTGTTGTCTTCCATCAAGGGGGAGATTGAAAACTCCACCTTGATTAAAATGATTTACAGGTGTTGATGATGGAAGACTTCACACAAATGTAGCAGTTGATATACTAACAATATATTGATTATATTATCTAGATATTTGCTTGGTTTGAATTCAATGCAGGTTTTATCTAAATATCAAGGGCCTTGAAGTATGATTCAAGGACAAAGGAAGATATCAAGTGCAAAATGATGAAATCAAGGGCCTTGAAATTATAGATGCATGGAACAAGGATTCAAAATGAGTTGAAGATTTTTTTGGAAGATTCTGTAACAGAAAGATCTCATCAACCAAAGATCTTATCAACCGAAGGAAGATCTCAACCGAAGAAATATAGAATCTTTTCTAGAAAATTTTTTAAACAACAAACGGCAAAAATACCTTCTCTCTCGATTCAACAGAAGACGAGAAGATCAAGGAGTTGAGGACTCGACGTGTTCTCAGGAGTTGAAGACTTGCAACGTCTACCTTATCTCCAAACAAGAAACGAAACGGTCATCTCTACAACGGCTAGAAGACCTTTTCCATAGAAGAGTATAAATGAAGATGATGGACGAAGAAGACAAGTACACAAGCTTACACAAGAAAACATCTTTACATCCTCGAGCAACCTAATCATCTTCATTCGTTGTTTTTCTTTCTCTCATTCACGCAAAAGCTTTATCCCCTTAGAGATTGAAAACACTAGAGCTCCATTGGAAGATCTAAATAGTGTTATACTAGAGTGTGTGTTACTCTGTGAAGTAACTAGCTATTATAGCTAGGTTAAGAGTTTGAGCTAGATCGTAGCATTGACTACAGTGAGAGAAGAAAGGGATTTCTTCTAGTTTGTATCTAGGACTCTTTGAAGCTGATAATAGATAGTTAGATCCTACGGATATACCCTAGGACGGAGTGTAGGCTATTTAGAGCTGAACTTCGTAAACATATCATCGTGTTAATCTTTTTAATTCCGCACCATACATACTTTATTGTGACTAACTTTGTTTTGCAGGAGCAAGAAATCAAGGCCCTTGAAAGAAGTTTCAAAGCCCTTGAAATTAAAGTTTCACGACAAGCACAGATTGACATCAAGGTCCTTGAAAGGAGTTTCAAGACCTTGAGATTTGGTTTGCGAAAAGTTCCCATACTTTATTCAACCCCCCTTCTAGAGTATCATTTAACTTATTTATTTCACCTACCGGTTCTTCACACAAAAGAAGGGGAAAAAGAACCAAAACATGTGCCTAAAATATCGTCATATTTTATGTTATGAAAATACACCATACTTGTCTCTTACTTGTCCCGAAGTAAGGTTTTCAAAAGCTAGAATATAAGGTAGGATGAAATATGAATGCAAAATAAGGGAAAACAAATCTTTTGTTATTGTGCTTCTATTCAATAGATCGCTCTCAAATCTTGCTTCATGTTTCCTTGAAAATTGCTATGTACACAAAACAAATCATATCATGAAAAAGAAACATCATACATTGAAAAAGCTTCAAGACAAACATTATAACCCAAAGTAATGTCAAAATCAATCATGTGGAAATCCAATTTAGATCACTAAGCCAAACAACAACCAAAGATCTTAAGGACTTTCAAGTAAAGGTCAAGAAACGTGAATGGGTGGGACTTTTCATAAGGTAATGTGGTGCGATATCCGGGAAAAGGAATTACACAACACAAACTTCTTTAAGCAAACTTGAATCAAACACCATTGAGAACTTTGCTCTTCTTTTTCAGCACAAACTTCTTTTTCGACTTTACTTTTTGAGATCAAAGACAAAGGTGCACAATAACCGAAGCCTGTGAAATCAACATTAACTCAATTTTTCGAGTTGCCTCAAACCGTGATGCACATACAATGACTCGTTAGGAAAATCGTTCAATCCGACTTTGGCAAGACACAAACACCCGGCTATGTGAATGGTGCCGAGTTACTCATCATCATGATTGACTTTCCTAAACCTATTTTCTATACTTTGAATTCACAATTTTCTTTCATGGCCCTCCCACATCAATCATGCCACAAATTACACTCTTCCTAATTCCCGGATAGGTAAAGGAGACAAATATTTCATTGAGGGGCTAAATGAATAAAGAAGAAGCAAAAAAAATCGAGGTGCCTTAATCATTTAAAAAAAAAGCGCAAGAACTTATAATGCAATTTCAACTTTCATTTCTCAACATGATTTAGACAAGAATTTTTACATTATAAAACTTGCAAGAAGATCAAACAATATATTCAATTCCTCCACAATTCACGATTCAAATCAAGCACATAAATGTCATTAAAAATTCAATCCAAGTAAGTTCATCATTGAAGTCTTTTCCAATCCTAGAAGCACAATATTTTTCAAATTTTTATGGGGTTTTCAAAGCTTAAAAATGCAATGGAAAAAGGAAACGTGTGACAATGAAAATAAAGATGCAAGTGTTCATGGATAAAACGAAGCAAATATGTCAAGTTATTACATCACATGAGAATCATACTCCACCCCATACTTAAGATACACATTGTCCCTAATGTGAAGAATAAGGAAAAAGAAAAGAAAAGAAAAAGAAACTCACAAAGGCGGTGGAGCAACTCAAGCCGATCAAGCTATCACATAGGCGGTGGAGGTGGTGGGAATGGGTAGAAGTTTGAGTCGTATGGACGCCCAAACTGCTTCCATCTCGGAGGATCCTTGCGTTGTCACGGCGCTCCGTCTCATCTGCATCAAAGCGGGTCTGAAGTGCATCTATCCTCTGTGTAAGTCCAGTCACCCATGTCGGCTGCTCGTCCATCCATGCAGGCCGTTGCACCATCCACTCCAGCGGCACTCCCATCCAAGATGGTGGAGCATCCATACATGACGGCGGTGCATCCATCCAAGTAGGTCGCTCACTCACGCTGGCATGTCGGGCAGAAGAAGAAGCGGAAGACCGCTGCTGGTAGGTAGATCTCCTAGGCGGCTCCTGGAAATCCGCCGGTTGATCCGGAAAGTCTCCAAAAGCCTCCTCAGCAGCCCCAGTATCCTGAAAATCATCACCATTCATCTCCTCATTACCATCCTCATCAACAGCAACTGGCACATTCTCGGGATAATAAGCTGGAGCTCCTAGGAGGTTGGCATGCATCGGGATAAATGTTGCTTTCCAGTTCTGTTGATCCCGGATGGAGTAATCAACGCTCCATGGTATGCCTCGTCCTCCCTTGTCTTCCCAAGGCATGGAGACAAATGGTGGACCTCCGTGGGCGGGAATCAAGAGTCCCCTATTCATGAAGCCCTAAAGCCCTAGAGGCCTTGCGGATGCCACTAACTCACAAGCCGAATAATCAATCCCTAAATGCTTTGCAATATATGTAACCATCCCTCCATATCCAATGTTTCCCTTAGCTTTGTTCTTGATCTTGCTAAGAGTAGCAACAAGCATAGAGGTGCAATCTGGAGTGACACCGGCCACCATGAAATAAAGGATAAAAAGCTCATCAGCCTTGAGCTTCTGGGGAGTCTTGGTCCTAGGGAAAAGGCACTCGGAGAGGATCCTATGGACTATCTTAAAGGAAAGATTATAGATCAACTTGGCTTTTGAGTCGGCCAGTTGCCAACGGTCTTCGTGACCCACTACCATAGCAATCTCCTCCCAAAACTCTCTAGCTCGAGAACTCCTAGGAAACGTCCAATTGTATGTGTCTACAAAGCCAAACAATGCTCCAAACTGAGCTATGGACATATGGTGAGTGTGGTCCATTAAATGGAAGGAGACCATTCAGTTTACGGCGCTATGGTCAAACGAGCTTATGAACTCCATTGTAATTTCCTCATAAGCATCCTCTCTAATCCCTGCAAATTGTGTGAGTCCAACCCAATCAAGCATCCATCTAAGGTCATTCACCACATGCAAATCCTCAAACTCTTCAAGCACAATATACCTAGAGGCAATGACGTTACGTTGTTGGATCTTATCATAAGCTCTCTTGTGGTTCTCATGGATTGTAGGGATCCTAGGGATAGGTTGAGGAACGGGAGAGGGTTCGGAAGAGGAGCCTTCGCCTCCTTTCTTTTTTGTTTCGGCTTGATTTGCAAGTTCCAAACATTTTCTTAGAAACCACGGCCTGTTCTTGGTGAAACCACGTCCGTGGTTTTGTACGGGTACCCGTGGAACTGCACGATTTTGCTCAAAATCCAGAAATTCCACAATAATCTCAACAATAGTAGTCCTAAACCATTTTTAAGTTCAATTGTCCTAAGAATTTTCAAAGAAAACAAAGGAAATCAACCAAGGAAAGAGTTGAGAGAAAACCTAGGTTTTGGATTTGAAGAAATCCAAAATCTCTTCTGATCGCTGAATGTTTGTGCTATTTATTGTCACAATCCGCTATAGAATGAAGTTTGCTTCAATTTGGAGCGAAGAATCATGCAAAACGATCACCGAATGAAGAATTGAGGGTTGAGGAGATTAGGAGTGGAAGAGAAGTTGATGTTGTGTGGGTTTTGTGAAGAAAAAGGCTTATATAGCTCCGTCAAAAATTCATAAACCATGGCCCCACTGTTACTTCCACGGCCGTGGAATTGTACGGCTGACCGTGGTTTTGCTCCTTTTTCTTTGGCTGCTCTCGACCTGTTCCTCCACGACCTTAATTAACGAAACCACGGCCGTGGAATCGTATTTAAACCCGTGGAAAATTCTTTTTCTGCCAAAAAACCAAATTTCGTTGTTCCTTTGACTTTCTTCGCTTTTTTTGGTCGTTCTTCAACCCTAACATCCAAAGACACGAGACATACCGGAAGGCATCGACGAAAAACTAACAAAAACGATCTACACTAATCTAATCTAAGAAAAACGAAAAAGAAAAACAAGAATGCATTACCTTGGGTTTCCTCCCAAGTAGCGCTTTGTTTTAGATCCGTAGCTAGACCAATCCTTTGTGCTTAAGTGAGGAGAATCGTTGCGACTTCCTCATTTTGGAGTTCCAATGAGTACTTCTTGAGTCGTTGGCCATTTACTTTGAAACTTCCGCACTTCTCACCCCAGACTTCAACTGCACCATGGGGAAAAATGTGTTTAATAACATAAGGTCCTGTTCAACGAGATTTAATCTTACCGGGAAAGAGTCGAAGTCTCGAATTGAAGAGGAGAACAAGGTCTCCTTCGTTGAAGTCTTTCGGAATGATGTGCTTATCATGCCAACGCTTTGCTCTCTCTTTGTAAATATTGGCGTTCTCATAGGCATTCAAGCGGAGTTCTTATAACTCATTAAGATCCAAGAGACGTTTCTATCCCGCTTCCTTCATGCCAAAGTTCAACCACTTAACAACCCAATACGCCTTGTGTTTCAGCTCCACCGGAAGATGACAAGACTTCTCATACACAAGATTGTATGGTGTTGTGCCAATGGGAGTCTTATATGCCGTTCTTTATGCCCATAGTGCGTCGTCAAGCTTTAACGCCCAGTCTTTCCTTGTCCTGGACACCGTTTTCTCCAGAATTCCTTTGATCTCTCTATTAAAAATCTCCACTTGACCACTTGTTTGCGGATGGTAAGGTGTGGTGATCTTGTGAGTTACCCCATACTTAGCTAGTAGAGCCTCAAATCGACGGACAATGAAGTGTGATCCTCCGTCACTAATGATGGTTCGGGGTGTTCCAAACCTTGGGAAAATAGTTCGATTAAAGAACTTACCAACCACCATCGCATCATTAGTTGAAGAATCAATAGCTTGAACCCATCTTGAAACATAGTCTACAACTAGAAGTATGTATTGGTTACCACAAGATGATGAGAATGGTTCCATGAAGTCAACTCCCCAAACGCAAAAGATCTCCACTTCTTGGATGTTGTTGAGGGGCATTTCATTCCTCCTGGATATGTTCCCTGTTCTTTGACAAGCATCACAACAAAGGTTTGCATATCCTTAAATAATGTAGGCCAAAAGAATCTGGATTGCAATACCTTAGCGCTAGTCTTGTGAGAGCTAGCATGTCCTCCACAAGGAAGAGAATGATAATGACAAATGGCACTTTGCATTTCGTCTTTAGGCACACACCTTCTAATGATGCCATCTGGACCTCTCTTGAAGAGTATATGTTCATTACAATAGTATTGGCGGACATCCTTAAAGAACTTCTTTCTTTGAGCGTAGGATAGTCCGGGAGGTATTTCCTGACAAACCAAATAATTCACAAAATCAACAAACCAAGGCTCGTTACCTCTAGAAATATGATCAATGCAATCTTCCATTAAATGCAATTGTTCGTCCGGGAAAGAGTCATCAATAGGTAAGTCGTCATTGGTGACATGTGGTAGAAGACTCAAGTGATCTGCCACAGAATTTTCGGATCCTTTCTTGTCACGAATCTCAAGATCGAACTCTTGAAGGAGAAGAATCCACCTAATCAGTCTTGGTTTCGTATCTTTCTTGGAAAGTAAATACCGAATGGCTTAATGATCCGTGTATACAATCACCTTCGCTCCTACAAGATAAGAACAAAACTTTTCAAATGCATATACAATAGCAAGAAATTCCTTTTCCATCGTGGAGTAGTTGAGATGAGCTTCATTAAACGTCTTGCTAGCATAATAGATGGCATGAGTGCATCCACCTTTCTTTTGTCCAAGCACAGCTCCCACCGCTACATCACTTGCATCGCACATGACCTCAAATGGAAGACTCCAATCTGAAGGCTGAATTATTGGGGCTGAGATTAAAGTCTCTCGAATCCTGTAAAATGCATCTAAACACTCTTTCGAAAATTCAAAAATGGTATCCTTCATCAATAGGTTAGTTAGCGGTTTAGAGATTTTCGAAAAGTCCTTAATGAATCTCCTATAGAATCCAGCATGTCCTAGAAAACTTCTAATCCCCTTCACCGAAGATGGAGGAGGAAGCTTCTCTATTGTCTCAATCTTAGCTTTGTCAACTTCAATTCCTCTATTAGAGATAAAGTATCCTACAACAATGTCTTCTCTAACCATAAAATGACACTTCTGCCAATTTAGATCTAGGCTAGTGTCTTCACATCTTTGTAGAACAAGAGATAGGTTAGCAAGACAATTATCAAATGAGGAACCATAAACAGAAAAATCATCCATAAAACCTCCATGATTTCCTCAATGTACTCCGAGAAGATGGTCATCATACACCTTTGAAAGGTGGCTGGAGCATTGCACAATCCGAATGGCATCCTCCTATAAGCGAACGTACCCCATGGACACGTAAAAGTGGTCTTTTCTTGGTCGTCCGGATGAATCGGTATCTGAAAGAAACCACTATAACTGTCAAGATAGCAAAACTAAGAATGTTGCGCTAACCTCTCAAGCATTTGATCAATGAAGGACAACGGGAAGTGATCCTTCCTCGTCGCATTATTAAGCTTGCGATAGTCTATACACATTCTCCATCCCGTTACCGTTCTTGTTGGAATGAGTTCGTTGTTCTTGTTGGCCACAACGGTCATTCCTCCCTTCTTTGGGACCACTTGAACTGGACTCACCCACTTGCTGTCGGAAATCGGGAATATGATACCTGCATCAAGAAATTTAAGGATCTCCTTCTTCACGACCTCTTTCATGATTGGATTTAACCGTCGTTGAGGTTGATATGAAGACTTATATTCCTCTTCCATTACTATCTTGTGCATACATAAAGATGGTTTAATTCCTACAAGATCCTCTATGGTGTAGCCTAAAGCTTTCCTATGTTTCTTCAAAACAATCATAAGCCTATCATGCTCATCTTCACTTAAATTAGAACTAACTATAACGGGAAACATAGAGTTAGATCCAAGAAAAGTGTACCTTTGATGTGCGGGAAGTGGCTTCAATTCCAAAGTTGTAGATGCCTTTGGAGTATTGTAAGGGATGTCCGAAGTCTCCTTAGATGTCTCCAAGGGTGTGGAAGTGGTGGAAGAAGAAGCAAGAACGTTTGTAGAAAGAACGAAGCCTTCTTTAGAATTTCCAAGTTCCACGACAACACTGTTAGGTCCACGGTCGTGGAAAGTGTTTTTGGCCGTGATTCTTTGTGTCATTTGAGTGGTTGCTCTCGACATACTTTTCCACGGGTAGAATTGGTGAAACCACGCCCGTGGAAACACCGACTGAATGCGGTTTCTGGTGTTTTTCGAATCATAGTACAATTTTTCGGATTCTTCAATTTGCACTTCTTCTAACTCTTCCAAAGCCTCAATCTCAACGTTACAGTCCTCTTCCGCTCCCTTTTCCATGATGCTCATGGTAATAGCCTTTTGTAACGGATCTTTGAACAAGATCGAACTCACTTTCTCTCTAGATACCTCTTCATCATATATGTTGAACATATCCACTCCAAGTGATGGTTCTTTTGTCAAGGTTGAGAGAACAAATTCAACTTTCTCTTCTCCAATGTCAAAGGTCAATCTAGCGTTCTTGCAATCAACCATACAGCCGGAAGTTGCAAGAGAAGGTCTCCCAGGTATGATTGGGACCGGACAATCTGCAGGAACGTCAAGCACAATAAAGTCTATAGGAATATAGAATTTACCGAGCTTAACCAGGACGTCTTCAATGATGCCAACTGGTCGAGTAATGGATTAGTTCGCCATATACAACTTTATCTTCACCGGTTTAGGTTCACCTAAACTGACCTTCTCACACAAAGCAAGTGGAATGATGCTCACACTTGCTCCCAAGTCACAAAGTGCATCATATGTGACTTCTCCCACTCCTATTGGTATACAAAATGACCCCGGATTTTGCAGCTTTGGGGGCATCTTTTCCATCATCGTTTTAATGAGTTCCGAAGACTCCGAACTCATCAGGAAAAGGTATGTTAATGTGCAGTTTACTCATCTTAACTTCACCTAAGTCTTCAAGCTTCCTCTTGTTAGAGAGGATATCTTTCAAAAACTTCCCATAAGCGGGCATACCTAAAATCGCATCAGGAAAAGGTATGTTAATGTGCAGTTTACTCATGAGATCAACAAACATACCGAAATGTTTGTCTAGACGCGCTCTCGCTCTAGATTGCGGAAATAGCAAAGGAGGTTTATAGGTTGGAGGAGGAACATAGACATCTTCCTTCTCCTTTTCCTTCTCCTTCTCAACGGGAACCTCAGCGAATGTGGGTTGTGGGTCGGTGGTTGTTACACCACTATTTGTAGTAATTGCCATCACCCTCCCTTTCGGATTGTCCTCCGTTTTTCCGGGAAGCTTCCCTTGATCTCTAGGAACTTTTCCGGCCTTGCTAAACACTTGATTTTCCAAAGCTTTTTGTGCTTTAGAAATCGAAGTTATGGAATTCTCCATTCCTTGCATCTTCCCCAAAATTATTTCCATCATCGCATCAAATTTGTTCTTCTCCGGTTGGTTCGAACTTGATGAAGCTTGTCCCTGATTTTTCAAAGGTGTAGAAGAAGATGGAGATGTTAGTGCATTTTCAGCATGTGAATAAGGATTACCGGGATTTTGTTGGTTGGATCTCCAATTGTTGTTGAAGTTTCTGTTGCTGTTGTTGTTCCAATTATTGTTCCGGTTGTTATTCTTATTCCCTTGATTGTTCTCCCTTCCTAAATAGCCAACGTCCTGCTTCTTTTTCGATTGTAGGTTGGACTTAAAAAATTCTTTCAGCTCCTTAATCTCATTGTTGAGGGAGAAAATTTTAGCTTGGGCTGCTGGGTTCAATCTTGCTCCCGCCTCTCCGGAATTTCGATTCCCACTCTCAATCTTCCTATAGGAGTACTTCTCGATCACTAGAGTTTGTTTCTCAATAAAATCCCAAGCATCATCTTCTCTCATATCCATAAAAGTTCCACAAGAAAAGGATTGAAGTTTGAATTGCGTTTTCACATCCAATCCCTTGTAGTAAATCTCCAATAATTCCAGCTTTGAAATGTCATGGTGAAGGAAATCCAATAGAAGGTCTTGAAACCTTTCCCAAGATTTAAACAAACTTTCATTAGGTTTCATAGCAAAGGCATTGATTTTACCTCTCAACTCCGCCATTTTGCATAGAGGAAATAACTTGGTGAGGAATTCCGAAGTCATCTCCTCCCATGTGTTCATTCTTCTAGCCGGAAGAGCTTGATACCAAGCTAATGCTTTGTCCTTTAAAGAGAAGAAGAACGGTCTCAACTTATAGTTGTTGTTGGTTGTTCTTGGAGGCTTCAAAGTCTCTATAAGAATTTCATAATTCTGTAAATGTTGATGCGGAGATTTAGCTTCCATCACCAAACTGAATTTGGCGGATCATAGTAATGACTTGAGGGCGAAACCCATAGTCATGCTCATCTGGATCTCCAAGATTCACACCTAAACGGCGCGGTTGCTGAGTCGGATCCATTCGTTGTCCAAGAGTTTGTGGTTCAACCACGACATGAGCAGCTCTCACATCTCTAACATGAACACGAGGATCGACATAGACACGAGGATTAAATGGTGGAGTTGGTGGTATGTCTTCCAGATCATGCATATTATCATCGTCGGATGATTCATCTTTCTTATCCTTGGCGCCTTTATCCAGATTTGATTGTAATACCATCGCCTTAATTTCATCCATTTGAATTTGCATTCGCTCCCTATCAGTGCGAGCAACAACTTGTTCCTCAATACGTCTTCTTTCACTTGTATTAAGAAGAGATCGAGTTTCATCCAACTCCTCCTCAAGACTATTTTCATTGTGTTCAGAAATCTTTTTCTCCCTTAACCGCTTATTGAGAGTCTTCTCCGGTTCAGGATCAAAAGGAACGAGGTCTTTTGCAGATCGGGACCTTCGCATGTACCTAAAGAGAAATCTGCAAAATCACTAAGGTAGATAAATCAAATAACAAGAGCAAAAGCTCCCAAACTCGAGAACCGAAAACCGAATTTAGCCTAGACCAAATCCCCGGCAACGGCGCCAAAAACTTGTTCGCTCAAAAGTGTGCGCGCAAAGTCTTAAATTTATAAAAACTGAAATCAAGCAAAGCGAACCCGGAGTGTACGGATCGGTATAGTAAAGAAAGAATTCCAGAGTATCGAACTCAGGGATTTGGGGGATCAAATTCAGTTCGTAAAATTGTCCGGCAAGATAATAAAACTTTTGTAAAGATTAATGGGAAAACGACGAATCTAAAGATTCAGGTATCCAATTGTGGCAATCGATTCAAGATGTTCTAAAGATATAAGGACAGAGTTCGGATTGCAAAGGTATAGATCTAAGGTATAGATGTAAGATAGGTTAAACCACGGTCAGATCTTGAAGAACCACGGCCGTGAAACTCAAGAACAGGCCGTGGAAAGCCTTGACGACATGGTTTCTCGCCACTCCCAAGGTCCAATCTGTTTTGGTTCAATCTATCATCATCTATGCCACAACTATCAACCCTTCACCTTAGAATCGCTTAAGGGTTTTAGCCAACAATCATTGTCATCAAATCAATAATAAAGTTGAAAGAAAGAAAAGATAAAACCTTGAAAACTCAATAATGAATGCAAAACCTATCTCAATCAAACTCAAAATCCGTACTTGTGTTCAATGAATATAGAATAGAGTAAGAAATATCTCACAAATCTTAAAGAACAAAGAAGAACGGGATGTGGATCCGTCTTCAAAGGGAAACCCTAAGATCTTCCAACTACGCAATCTCAAAGTGCGTACTTCTCCAAATCTTCCTTCCAAAATCTTCTCCCAATAAGATCTTCCATAGGTATGCAGCCAATGTGTAGCGCGGGATAGTGGGGTGTGTAGCAAGCCGTCGCGGTAGTAGGAGATGCCTTTTCTCTCCTCCTTCAGCCTTCATAGGAGAAAATAGGGTTACGAAAAGCTCATAACCGTTGCTGACGTGGCAAATATGACACGTGGAAACCGTTAGAAGAATCATGGCCAAGAGTATATTTCCATGCCCCTGGAAGACACCGTGGAATGGCATATTTGCTCTCGGCATATATTCCCATGGCCATAATAAATTAAATGCCAAAACCACGGCCATAGTCCCTTCTACTTGACCGTGGAGTCCCTAAAACGTGCATAAAATCTCTTGTTTCCCAAAGCTTTCTACTCATACTCTTTCCTTAGCTACTCCAATGCAACCTCTTGATGTCTAGCATAATCAATCGCTCCTACATACTCCATTTATGCTCCAATCCAAGCCTTTATTCACCTAAAAACACAACAAAGCTTGTGTATATCTCTATACCAACATAATAGGTGAATGTGCTTATAAATGCTTCAAACTCATATCCATATACACAAAAGAAGGGGAAAAAGAACCGAAACATGTGCCTAAAATATCGTCATATTTCATGCTATCAATAGATCAAAGGTTCGAGTTTTGGATCCCTTGCTGAGAAGTTCTGTCGAGAGAAACCCGAACAGTGTTTACTGTCACGAATCCGCCTCTGCGCCTGCACATCCCCGCCCCCACGGTTTCTTCTTTAATAACTCCTATTCTTGTGAGTTGCTTCCTTCTTTGCTTCCTCTCGTTCCTTTCCTTGATGTTGTTGTCGACCCTTAGTGTTTTGTAAGACTAGGGTTTGTGACCCTAACTTGTGTAGACCTCTTAGAGATCATGGAGATTAGAAGTTATAGACTTCTAGTAATCGTTTTGGTTCTTGATTCGTGATGTCTTGTTGAGCAGGCTTTCCTTTTCTTCTTGTCTGAGGTCATCTGAGTGTTTGTTGAGTGTTGAGTTTACCTTCGAGTGAGGTAAGTCCCTTGGACTTACTTAGCTTCATTCGGCGTATTATTTTGATGTTTTGGCTTGTTTGTATTGTTTATTATGCTCTAATCGATAACCAGAACTGGGATTGACTTTGTTATACATTAATTGGCTCAAGTGCATTATAATTGGGCGGTTACCGCTTGTCCAGTTCAAAATGGGGAAACTGGGAGGTGCTCTCGCGACCAGTCCAACAGGTGACAAAAGGATGCATACGTTCTATTCTTGTTGGTGAAAGGGGACAGAGGCAAGGTCGTAGTGATTCTTATGTAACAACCATAAGTTGAATTAGTAATGGGATTAACCTTAATGAAAGATAATAACCGGCTGTTTGTGAGCATGTTGATGTGTTTACTTTACCTTATGTGTGTTTGTGCCTTTAATGTCTTTATGATATCTAGAATGTTAGCTAACGGTTTATACCGATGTTTTAGATGTCTTGCAAGCTATAGATATTGTTGAGTGATCCGGGCGATGTGGTCAGCCGGGGTTATGAGACGGAATCGGGTTTATGTTTATATTGTTGCTTTCCCTTTTGTTTTGAACTCGGCTGCGAGTCTTTTACGTTTCCCTTTGTTTAAACCTTTGGTTTTATATTGAGTTTTGGTTTTCATTTGTATGTGCCTTGTTGTAAGATCCGTTGTGTTGTTGCTACTCTGAGAGTCGGGACCCATTGTGAGCTCCTAGCCCGTAACGCTTCGAGTTCCCAAAACTTTGGGTGTTACAGTTTTGTGAGTTGCTAAATATTTACAACGATTTTGTTATCCCACATCGAATATTTTCAGTGTTTTGCTATCCCAAGTTAATAATTAAGTAAGGTTGATAGTTTAAAAACTTGTATAAATGGAGGTTTGCATATTAAACAAATCATACATTTTTTGGTCTTTTGACTAAATTGAAGTATAATTTTTATTCATATAATGAGTATCCGTTTTATGTGTTGTCGACCTACTATTTTATAGATTGTTGACCTACAATTTTTAGCGATTTTGTTATCTCACATTGATTATCAAGTAAGCGTGATGGTTTGAGAACTTGTATAAATAGAGGGTTTGAATATTAAACAAATCATACGTTTCTTAGCATTTTGGCTAAGTTGAACTATAATTTTTATTCATAACGGATTAATATCCGTTATATCGGTCGTTGACCTACTGTTTTATGGGTCGTGGACCTACTATTTTGAAATATTTTTAGCGATTTATATATAACACATCGAAGGTTGATAATTTGAGAACTTGTATAAATAGAGGGTTTGAAGATTAAACAAATCATTGATTTCTTAGCTTTTTTGCTAAGTTGAAGTATAATTTTTATTCATAACAGATTAATATTATTTTCAACGGTTTTGCTATCTCACATCGATTATCAAGTAAGACCGTTGGTTTAAGAACTTGTATAAACAATGGATTTGAAGATAAAACAAATCATACATTTATTTGCCTTTTTGACTAAATTGAATTGCATTTTTTATGCATAACGGATTAATAATTAGGATTTGAAGATTAAACAAATCATACATATCTTGGCCTTTTAATTAAGTTACACTCTAATTAGTTTGTGAACTATATGTTGAGTCTTTGATCTACGGTTTTGCTAAATATTTGTATGTCCTTATATCGAATCAATTATATACGTAAAGTAGTTTTGGTTTATATCACCAACATACACAACTTTCAAATCATTTTAATAACAAATACCCGTGCAATGCCCGTGATATAAACTAGTTTACTCTAAATGAGATTTTTTTTTGAGAAACCTAAATGAGATTGATGGTATTGTGGTTAAATGGGTGTTGAAGTTTCTCTTAGCCGTGTAAGTTCAAACCTGTTATTTTCAATTCACTTTTTTTTAAAAAAAAAAAATAAAAAGAAATTTTTTGTAACTTTTATTCAGACACAAACACAATAAAATACAATCTTTATCCGTAATTTAAAAATAATTTCTCATAAAATGCTGTCGTTGATCACGTCTTGTTTATTTAGTGAGGAAAATTTGTTATTTTTTGGAAAATAAATTTGGTAATTAAATACTTTATTAAAAAAAATTCAGGTAATTAAGTCAAAAACCAAATGAGTTTGACCCTCAACTTTGATATAGTGTTTGTACCAAACAAGGCCTAGAATATGGTTGAAAGAGGTATGCGTTATATTGATGAAAATTGAGGCAAAAGGCCGGATATGATGAATTAACAACTCACACAAGGGCAGACAAAAATTGGAAGGGCCAAAGAGACGTGGAACTAGATTAAGTAGTGAGTTGGAGAGTCCCAACTAACGACTCTACTTAGTTGCTGTATCTATAACTGCTTTACTTGCGTTATTAGCTTTCATTTTAGTATCAATATACTTTATGAAGCTTAAGCAACCAAGACACTCAAACCAAGGAAGACAATATGTAGGCCATTACCAACATGCAAGTAAGACTCTAAGAAATGTATCCATGGATTGCATTAGGCCAGTGGAAGAAGATAGCTATGTTCGTCTATTTTTCAGGTTTCCAATGCCAAAGCAACCTGATAATCCTTCATTGTCATATTGATATACAAGCTATGTTCCTTTATTTTTCACTCTCAGCTCAAAGACAGGGCTGAGAGGTTACATCTACCTTAAGCATATGCTACAAGAAGGTCCAGATAATGCCAACCTCTGAATGGAAGCATCTACATACCTGTGAATGGCACAAGTGATCAGTCCGAGGCCACAACTCCACTTGCAGGCTTGCTCTCCACGTCCAAATCTGCATTTTCACAACCAAACTCTGCGTTTTCAGGCAAATAACCGTCTAACAACAGTCACAGCTTTCCCGCAGCTTCCACATAGCTTTGCCACTCTTTTTCTCACTTGTACTCTGTTTCGCACTGTCCCTTGAGGCTATGCCATATGCAAAAGTAGCAACTAGTCATGCAACTGCTAACACAAAACCATAGTACTGGCCCCAACTTCTTTGCCAAGATGAACATCAAATTAATTTAATATTATAATTCCAATTTATACTGATACTAAAAGGATAAGACAGCTAAACACAAGTTTATCTGTTTGATTCCTCAATATCACAGATACAAGTCAGCACTAAGGAAGTAATCAAGATGAAATTTGCAGTAACGCCACAGAATCAAACTTGAACAGTTTGTAAAATACAAGAAAATTAGTAGATAAATAATTATTAATACCTAGTTAAACAGTATCAAATGAACATATCTAAGCCTGTGGTGGGTTATTTTGAAGAATGCACACCTCAGCTAGTTTTGCCTTCTATGAGGGATAATAAGATAGAGAAACTGTTAGCCAAGATGATATACACTCCACACTACACACAGAAGCACACAAAGAAGGTCAAAACTTCCGGAATGCACAATGCAAAACCAAGGAGAAACTCTATTCTTCCAAACTCTCAAAGAAGACAAACCTCCCATGAGCCCAGGCATAAACGGCTGATCCTTACTCTAAATTCCAGATACTCAATCCTTCTCCATTTCTGCTAGTCCTTATGTACTATACCACAAGATTCATCACTAGAGAATTACAACTCACATTCCTTTTCTGCCCCCATAACAGTTGTACAGCTTAAATTCCCCTTCTAACCTTAAATCCATGTACTTCCATGCATTTTTTGCTTGGTAAGACGGTGGGATGCAAAAACAAGTATTTCCAAACTTAATTTCATTTCAAACAGACGTATTGAGAGGGCAAATATTGCTTCTTCTTAAAAGAAAATGATTTCATCAAAATTGCACTAAACAATCCTCATTTTTTGCTGCCATTGTTGCCTGTTATAGGAACAACAAAAACGAAGAATTCATACAAAATAACCCCCTATAACACGAGCCTTAAAAATAAAGGAAATGAGAGGAAGAACAAAATATAATTGAAGATCATTAAAATTTAAGAGAAGATTTAATCAAATTCCTAAAAATAATCCATGATAATCTTTGACTGCCATTGATGGAAATCCTAAGAACAGAAAACCTCCGATACTGTTTCAATACAAGACACGGCCTACGGCCAAAAATCAAATCATTTAACATCTAATTATCAATTCATGAGTCCGAAACCACACAGAAAATAATGAATAAAATGAAACAAGCCCTAACGTCTTCATGATCGCCGTCATTTTCTTCGCGTTGATCTACCTTGACATCCTCAACAAAAGCTCATCCTTCTACATACCAAAAAACGCACAGAATAGATTCAGACAACACAAAAAGGACAACAGTGTACCGAAATTTGACAAGAAAGAGATGAATGCACCAAATCGGCAATTTCCTCTTTTTTGAGTATTTGCTCCTCTTCGACATGGCTAGCCATTGCTGCATTGAAGGCACGACCTACGAAGTTGAAGAATCTTGATTAATACAGCAGGGACGAACTGGCAGAATTGGTCCTCTAACTACTGCTCTCCGTATCGGAAACTGCATTTTCGCCATGAAAAATATGTTAGTCGTCCTGCCGGACACTGGATCTTGTAACCCCGGACCAATTCAGCCAGTTCGTCCCTGCTGTATTCGTCAGCTTCTCAAAAGTGTTTGTCGCACTATATGTTGATCGAGAGAAAGAGAGAATGAAGTGAGAGTGCCTTTCAAGATTCATACGCTTAATTTACAGGACCAAAGAAGAGCATTTATAGGTCAAGTCTTTTACAGACAGAATAACATGTATTATGTACTGTTATGTTGTTTCAACTTACAAGAAGCGTCGATATGTCCGAGTGGTTAAGGAGACAGACTTGAAATCTGTTGGGCTTCGCCCGCGCAGGTTCGAACCCTGCTGTCGACGTCTTTTTAAGTTTACCAAATTATGTGTTTAATTTTCTGAAAATTAGTGGATGCGGTTTGATAGCAGCAATTACCGCTCTTCTTTCGTCTTCTCATCTAGGTATATTCAGTTTTGGTCTGTTCGATCAGCTCTCCCAATGCTTCAAACGAGTCCTCATTGCAGCATATCGGACATCTCAACAGTCCACACAGGATTTCAATTTGTCAAATTACAGTTAAACTAAACCCAGCCCTTCATCCCCATTCTTTGGGACAAGCATGAAACTTAAGAGCAGCAAAAGAATAAGTCAAATTACAATTAGGATATCAAATTGCAGCAAAGAGCAACATTGAAATACAACTATCCATCAGAAAATCCACAATCTAGCTACCAAAAACACTTTGATCAAAACTTCTTCATATCATATGAGGAGCAGTCCTGTTACTACTTGCTACTAGTTTACTACTGGTTCAAAAGAGGGTTTACTACTGGTTCAAAAGAGGGTTGAACCCTACCATGTTTCAAGCTTCTCCTAGAAGACTATATTCTTTGTACAAAATACGACACAACTCGAACTTAATTGCCCGTCGAAATGATTGTCGAGCGGATAACTCCAACTCCAGCGCCTCGGATTCCTCCTCCTCGAGGAGCAGTCTTCAATTTGAGATCAATCCTATGAGTTGCACTGCAATGCTTCAGAGGTTCTTTCCATTGCTCGCATGAGGCTGGCTTGTTACATACTATACAGTAACACTGCAGAATTAAGCAGTTAACAAATATGAACAATTACTTGTTAATGTCACAGCCATCCCTATATTACAAAGATGATTGCCTGCGCACAGTACTTCTCATGGGAAGTCTTTTCGAACGGGTATTTTGCACATACATGTCTTGGATGTGGGTAATCTATGCAAGCCACCTTCAACAACCATTCAAGAACGACATCAATTACCAAATACAGTTTATTCGGCAACTTAGATTTAGGGGAAAGTAATAGAAAGATTCAAAAGTGCGTAGAGGAATTAAAAAATTTTGGAATTTGAATCACCTCGCCCCTCTTTTCAGCGACGACGGCGAGATCAGTATCGTCTTGAGTAGGATCAAAAGACAGTTTCACGAGTTGAATTTGCTCAAAAGGATTGAAATCGAGAATGAAACAATCTTCCTCTTCTTCAATCCTTGTCATGTCTTCCCTGATTTTCAGGCAAAATATCGATCGGATTTCCTCCAGAACTTGGATTTCTTCAGGCTTCACCATTCTAATTAAGAAGAGAGACGATTTGGTTTCCCCGCTTCGGTCTGATTTTGAAAGAAATAGGAGTTTCTTTGCGTTAGGGATTGGGGAAAGATGAGGTTTTCAAATCCAGCAGAGAAGGAGGTCTTTTATTTTTTTTGACCGTTGGGGCTCAATTTTTCAAGCTCTGATAGCGTTAATTGTTTTGGAAATTTTTTAAAAAGAAAAAGTTTTTGTTGAATTTTCACGGGCTAACCGCCTAATTGGTAGGCTGTTCACTTTCTAGGCTCAAATAAAGTTGGTGCATGATGTGATCTAAAAAAGTGTGTCCTTATCATACAAAAAAAATGATTAAGATCAATGTTTTATTATATTTTTAAGTTATTTGGATATTTCATAAGAAAATAAAATTTTTAAAAAATAGGAATCAAATACGACCACATTATGTCATTTATACTATCACGCTTCCATTTTCAAAATTGAGTTGTTTTAAAAAAAAATAGGAAAAATAACCCAAAATAATATCAACTATTAACATTGTTAATGAACCGAAAATAATACCACCTTTAAAAATTACTAGGAGCGATACAAATTATCAATGTATTTACCAATAATAATACGTCATATTTTTTCGGCAAAAACCTTAGCTCCGGCGATGACGTGGCAGCCGAAATGTTACATGTCATCAAATAAATGGATTAGATAAATGGATAAAATGTGTGATGTGGATTTTATTTTTCAATAAAATAAATTTAATAATATTTAAAATATTAAAAAATAAATAATTTAATACTTTTAAAATTTTAAACAATAAATTTTTAAAAAACATTTGTACAAAATTTTTTTAAAAATATTTTTTTGTAAAAAAAAGTTTTAAATAAAATTTGAACATGTTTTTAAACATGTTTCTAAAAAAATGTAAAAATATTTTTTTTAGGAAAAAAAATTTTGACAAAAAATTTGGAAAAAAAAAGGGCAAATTTGCTAACTAGGCTTTATTAATAAAGCAGGATACTAACTAGGCTTTTTATATTTTTAATCAAGTAAGTGTACCCCAAACACTTTTTTACCGCACAAACCCTAGCCGCTTCATTCCTCCTTCCTTCTCTGAATCTCTCGCTTCTACTTCCCACCCTTAGATCTCGCATCCCCGTCTGTCCTCCTCTACCGGACTCGGATCGAATCCCTCACCACCCAGCCACCTTCGGCCCTCCTCCACTCAGATCTCGCATCCCCCGTCTGGCCGCTTCATTCATCAACGAATTTCAGATATCCCCGTATGAATTTCAGATGCTTCGCGGTGAGGTAAATTTGCCCAATTCTCAATATCTGGTTGTGTAGGATATGGAGATTTATAGATAAAATAACTTAGGCTGTTCATCAGTTATTTCTTAAGACCTCTGAAAATCTTGAATTTCCATTGAAGGTCTTCGTTCGAGATTTTGTACCTAGTGCCTTGGCCTTTTTGATGAACGGAGAGCCTGAGATAGTTAAGAATTTCCTTCTAAAGACACTGCGGCTCCAATCATGGGAGAAGAAAGTTGACCTGTTCAAGCTAGGAGAAGGTGTGATGCCTGCAAGTTTCAAGGTAAAGCATGATCCTGTAAGGAACACTGAGACAATAGTAGCTGATTTTGGAGAGACTGCAATAGGCAGAGTTGCCCCAGTGGATTCAGGATTCTGGTGGATTATATTGCTTCGAGCTTATACAAAGTCAACCGGTGATGCTTCCTTGGCTGACATGGCTGATTGCCAAAGGGGTATCTGATTGATCCTCAGTTTATGTCTTTCAAAGGGCTTTGGTACTTTTCCAACTCTCCTATGTGCTGACGGTTGCTCTATGATTGATCGTAGGATGGTTAGTTCCTATCTTACAAGTTACAACCCTTCATGAAATATTGCAGAGACTTGTGCTCATTATATGAATCTAGTTATGCTTGCTGATTACTGAATGTGTTTTCCTCAGAGAAGAGACCATGTTGGATTCGGTGCTCGCTCTAAACTTTTGAACTTGTATTAATATGAGAATTGTCTTTTTGGTCCAATTCCGCAAACTTTTAGGATATTCTACAGGTATAAACTCTTTCAATTCTTGCTTCTTGCTTTAAATTTTTTGTATCTTTTTGGGATACTTCATACTTCTTCCACTGAAACTTTACAAATGGGAAGCTTCAATTGCAATAATCACGTACCATAAGAGAAGAGAATATCCTTACCTTGTGGCTTCTGTTTCTTTGTCATAGGATTGCTTCCTCATTATATTGATGATGAAGGTGCTGCTCAGTTTGGCACTTCTCCTGAAAATCAAGCCGCATCACATCCAATCCCTTATTACTTTGACGATGAAGCTGTTGCTCAATTCTGCTATTAAAAATTCATACCAGAATTAAATTTCTGGTATAACATTTATGGTATTAAATTTCTAATATAAAATTTTTGGTATAAAACTATGGACTGTATTGTACAAAATTATGGACTGCAGATCTGCATTTGATGTTTACTGTGAGATCATCACTAATTCCTCATTCATTCCTATTCACTTTCATTTAATGGTATGATAAAATTCTGGTATGTGAAATTTATGGTATGAGAAAATTGGTATGATAAACTTCTGGTATGTAATTTTCTGTTATGAAAAATCTGGTTGAATTTCTGGTATGTAATTTATGGTATGAGAAATTTCTGGTATGATAAACTTCGGGTATGTATTTTTCTGGTATGAAAAATCTGGTTGAATTTTTGGTATGTAATTTCTGGTATGATAAACTTCGGGTATGTATTTTTCTGGTATGAAAATTCTGGTTGAATTTCTGGTATGTAATTTATGGTATGAGAAATTTCTGGTATGATAAACTTCGGGTATGTATTTTTCTGGTATGAAAATTCTGGTTGAATTTCTGGTATGTAATTTATGGTATGAGAAAATTCTGGTATGTAAAAATTCTGGTATGTGAAAATTCTGGTATGTGAAAATTTTGGTATGATAAATTTATTCCAGAAAATAAAAAAGAAAATAATAAAGAAAGTAAAAAAGTCACAAAAATAAATAAAATAAAAAATAAATTAAGTAATTAAAAATTAAAACTTAGACAACAAACGTTAGTTATTGTTTCTTTGTAAATAGAAGGGGGTTAATATTTTTTTACCTACTATTAAATGAAGGTGGTAAAAAATTTGGGGTACATTTTCTTTAACAAAAACTCAAAAAGGCCTAGTATATCAAATTCTCCCAAAAAAAAATTCCTTAGGGATTAGGTTACAAGAGTAAAAAAAAATTAAATTCGAATTTTTTTTGACAAATTATTATTTAGAATCAAAATTTTATACCAAAATCCAAAAATAAATTTTAAAAAAATATTCTAAAAAATATTATATTTCTATATTTTTTGGCAAAATAAATATTATTACATTTTTTACAAATCTATTTAAAAAAAATTTCAAACTTTATTTTTAAAAAATTAAATTTTTAAATAAATATTTGTACAATTTTTTAAAAAAATTATTATTTAAATTTTTAAAAATAATAATTTTATATTTTTAATATTTTAAATATTACTAAATTGTTTTTTTAAAAATAAAATCCACATCACACAATTAACCCATTTATTTGATGACATGTAACATTCCGGCTGTCACGTCATCGTCGGAGTTAGGGTTTTTTCCGAAAAATATATGACGTATTATTTTTGGTAAATACATTGATAGTTTGTATCGTTCCTAGTAATTTTCAAAGTTCGTATTATTTTCGGTTCAATGTTGATAGTTGGTATTATTTTTGGTTATTTTTCCAAAAAAATAAAAAAATGATAAGAATTCTAATTTCATTTCTCACTTCCTTATCTTTCAAAACATACTTATTAATTTATAGGTATAAAACTCAACTACGCACAAGGTGCGGGTATTACACTTAGTACATGTAATAAAGTAGAAGCGCTTCGTGTCACATGTCATTCACATATTAACTTCGTGACACGTGTCCTTTTCTTATAATTTTTATTTTTATAACTTTACTATGCACTAATAAATACAAAATCACTAATATAGATAGTAAATATATTATTTTCATTTTTAATTTTACCACAATCTTCTACGTATTCTTAAGATATCTACAAAATATTTTCAATTTTATTATAAAATATTTAGATAATTTTTTATTTTAACTTTAACATATTTCTATTCTAATTTTCCCTTATAAATTAATAAATATTTTTCACTAAATCAACAAATATATAAATTATAATAATATTAACATAAAGTGAAATATTGAGTATGTTTTTATGGGTAACCAAACTATGTTATAATAATCAAATGTCATTTGATATTGATGTTTGTGCACAATATCGTTTTGTGTAAAATTTGGGTACGACAAATTCAAATTGGGTATTATTTTAGTATCAAATGTGAATTAAATTGAAGAGAAAAAAATGGATTGGGTATGAAAAGGTCATTGTTTTGGGTATGAAAAGGGATGTTTTGGAGGGAATGTAAAAATCATCATTGCTTCAATATTTACGCAAGAAGGATATTATTGTGTATGTTACTGGTTTTTCGTGTAATATTGCAGGAAGATGGAGTTTTGGAGGGAAACAAAAAGGGAGTTTGCAGTGAAATGAGGTTTCTGCAACCATGTCACATCGCCGGCTGAATTGACAGTGTACTTTCTTCTTTTCAAGCCTTTCCTTTGCTTTTATATTTACATCATGAAATGTGATATGATGTAAATGGGTATATTTTTACAAAACATTTCAATAGGGGGTTAGTTTGTATACTATATTATTGTAATTGGTACATTCCATCAAAACCGCCTTTATTTTTTAGGCTTATTTACTTCAAAAAAAGCTTAAGTCCCTAAAAAAATCAAAGAATAACGTTGAATGTGAAGGAATGAACAAAGAATATCGGGATGGAAAAGAACAAAGATAATATTGGATTTAAAATTTTAAACTAATACAATCTCATTAACCGTGGATGAATCAACTTATTTTTGTTTGGGTTTTTGATAATGTTAGAGTTGAAAACGCGTACAAATGGTGAGAAGAACCACAAATTGTATTGATGCAATCAACGCTATTCATAGGGATTACAATGAGATAAGTAGAAAAATGTTGATTATATAGGATTATAATCTACTTATTATAATCCTAAAGATAATCACAATTTATTATGTCCTATTATATAATATTATATCTTAACATTCCCCCGCAATTGAAGCATGGATAAGGCTGGAGATTGAAATGAAACCATATGTTGGAACTTGTTTTCAATTAAAGTCGATCATGTTTTCAGAAGAAGTTGGTGTTGTTCTCAAACGAATTCGATGTTGTTCTAGCACAATGCCGATATTGGTTCGAATGAAGCCGACAACATATTCGGAATGTGTTGATGTTGTTGGATTCAAGTAATGCCGAAATTGGATTGGATCATGATGAAACCGATGATGAAGGTTTGGAGATCAGTCTAGACCGATATTCGATCAGACAATGCCGACGATTTTGGATCCGGACAAAGCCGGTGGTTTTAGATCCACAAGATGCCGATGAGTTTTGACACGGACAAAGCCGGTGGTTTAAGTTGGCGGAAAGTAGTGTTTGAGGTTAAAGATCGGTTTGCTCTGATACCATGAAATATGTAGGGTTTGATAAACCCATAAATGTTGGTGGAATACCACAAATTATATTGATGCAATAAACCCTATTTATAGGGATTACAATGAGATAAGTAAGAAATATATTGATTACATAGTATCATAATCTATCTATTATAATCCTAAAGATAATCACAATTTAGTATGTCCTAATATAAAATATTATATCTTAATAGTTTTAAACTCAAGTAAAACCACTAAACAAATCAAACCTCAAGTAAATACACATTAAACATATCAATGAGCTTGGGTCGATTGGCTTAATATAAATTTGGGTCATTACCATAATTTCAAATATTGAGAAATATGAAAGACTCAAACTTCATGAGCGGTGCAATTGTTATTTATTTTAGTTACCTAAAAGAAGCAAATTGACAATGCGTATTTGATCAAGTCTAATTTGTCTATTTGAAAAACGTTGAGTGCGGACTTTTTTTATATTGAAAAATAAAATTCATCAATATAAAATCGCGTATATGTTATGAGGTAAATCAAATTGCAAAATAGAAAAAGCTCCTAACCCTACATTTCCCACATCCGCCTACCGACAAGTATTATCTTTGTGACAAATGTTATGTAGATAGGCCAGGATTTTTAGTTCCATATTCAAAGATCCCATATCACTCGAATCAATTTGATAACGAGCCCCCGAACAACAAAAAGGAAGCGTTCAACTGGGCACACTCTTCTCTAAGAAATTGTATTGAACGTTGGTTTGACCTCTTTAAGAAGAGATAGAAGTTGTTAGCTAGCATGCCGTGTTAGTCGGACTACACACAAGTTGACATTCATCTTGTTTGTTTCTCCCTATACAACTTCATTCACTTATATTCAAGGTACAATGACTTGTTTGAAGATGAAGAAGAACCCTTGATAAGAAACGGAGAGGAGGGAGAAGATGTGGAGTACGACGTTATCAATGATAGAGGAATGAGGCATATTCGTGATCATATTGTTTCTGCAATATGAAACACAAGAAGGAATATCTAGTTTAGGGTAGTTATGCATTACCTATTTCCTCACTTTCTCGAACTATTCTAGCGATTTATATGTTGTTTTGAGACACAATCAATTTCTATATGCATATGAATCATATGATCAAAAACATTATTATTACTAAACTCATTGCACTCAACGAAAAACATTAACATTGTCATTATAAAGAAACAAAAGGATACACTAAAGGTTGCTTCTTCATATTCCTAAAATTCAAGGGTAATAGTACATTAGATACGCAAAAGTACAATCCCAATAACTAACCTACAAATGAATACATTCAACTTTTTAGATTTCATTTGCTTGTTTTGCTCTTTCACTTTAGTAAGCTCTTGCTATAATGTTGCGATATCTGCATTCTTCTCCATTTCTCTCATGTGTATTACACGAACTTCATACTCCAGTTGTTTCTTATCCTTTTGTAAGCAATCCACGAAGGCTCGTAATGTTATGGAGTGTGGACTATTAGTAAAACAGTACGATAACATTTTATCTTCAATGTCGTCATCTTTTGGCATTGATATCCCATGTCTCCAAATGTAGTAGTCGGGATCTCCTCTATCACAGCTAGAGCCGCCCGACATAATCCCTAGAGTTCAAAAACAATAGAAGAAATAAGATATCAATACCAAAGAAAATTAAGAATTATACCAAAACTGTAAATCATATCGCAATACATCAAAAGAGAAAATTTAACAACAACCAATACCCAACAACACTCAAACGCAAATAAGGGAGTTTCAGTTTACATACATACAAAATTATCAATGGCAAGCACAGCCTTGCCAATGGCATGAAGCATAACATAACTTCATACAATGGCAAGAAATGCACTTATCAATGGCAAGCAGTGATACACATTACCCCAAATCCAACAATTTCATACTGCAATTCAAAGTTAATACCACAACTCGCAAAGATTGAGATTTCTAAGAAGTTGAGAGAAGAGGCAGTTGCACATATAGCCCTAAAAGCAAAATTCAAATCATATCCAAAAATTTGAAGGAATTTAAAAGCAATAAACCCTAAAATCAAACTAAAAATATACCCAGAAAATGAGAGAAGAAGGAGTTGCACATACCTATTGGCGAGAGATGAGAGAGAAGATGGAAATGAGTGAGGACCGCCGGCGCAAGTGCTTAACGGCCGGCTACCTGTCGGCGAGAGATGTGAGGGGAAAATGAAGTCGCTGGACTACGTGTTCCACTATTGCCCGCTTGTTGTTGTTCTGCACAAGCAAGGGAATGATGAGGGGAGAAAGGCGGTAAAAAATCCTATTAAAAATCACTTGTATACACATGTACTAAAACACTAGTTTAAGTCAAGCAAACAATGGTTAGTCTTTTTAACACACAAACACTCCGAAAAATACAATTTTATCCCAAAACACTAGAAAGCACTAGTTTATCTCAATGACTTAGCAAACACAACCTAAAAATAAATTGTGTTATTATACTAGCTGATGCAAGGGACATAAGCCCAATGACAAAGCTTGAAATTAAAACATTTCATGAAGTTGAGTCTGACAAAGCTCAAATCCGACGTAAAAGTCGCACGACACTAAAAATGAAACTTACAGTATAAGTTTTAACATAATTATAAATATTTGATATAAAGTTTTCTCTCAACTCTCATCGAATTTTCAAATTGAATTCTAAAGTTTAATTCAACATTTGAGGGTTTATAATACACCATTTGCGCTTTTGACATACAATTTTTTTGATCAAAGTACAACTTAATGTTAATGTGGTTAACGTCACAAAATTTTCAAATTGAACTTTAGAGTTGAATTTTACACGTTAGTCACATTGATCGCAAATGTGTTTTTTGTTGTCTCTCGTTGGAGCTCAGTGTGATTAACACCAGTCTACGTAAAAAGCCATTGTGGTTCGATATTTTCTATTTACAATAAATTTGTGTCGTAATTTTTGTTTTTAAGTGATTTTTGGTAAATTTGTGCCGCGCCGTTTGTTTCAGTGATTGCGATTTTTCGCACGTGTAACGTACTACAATATAAATATACTAAGTATTTTGCTTGAACAAAATAAAGTAATTTTTAGTTTGCAAATCGGTAGATTCTTAATTGAGCACGTAGAAGATCTTTTCATATACTCCCTCCGATCAAAAATAACTGTCGTTTTAGCACTAGAAATTTGATCAAAATTATCTGTCGTTTTAAGTTTTCTAGGCCAATAAATGAACAATAATTATAAGAAATGTTTTTGAAAATTGGTGTAAATGATTAATTTTAGTTCTAAAATCTTTCTTATTGGTTTAAAAGAAGGTTGAATATTAAATAAGTGATAAGATTTAGAAAAACTTTACAAAATCTATGTTATTTAATATTTTTTTTAAAAATTGTGTCAAAGGCTAAAATGACAGTTATTTTTGATCGGAGGGAGTATATATTTTAGGGTGAAGAATGTAATAGACTTAAAAAGCAAAGTCCATTAATATTATCAAACAAAGGTAGCAAAATTGATCGAATAAATTGAATATTTCATTGGATCATAACTCTCAAAATTTTTTGTATACAAAGGTGTCGGGGAAAGTTGTCAATTTTTAAAAATCAACCGTTTTATAGTATCCTTACGTATAAGTTCTTTAACGTCCTACGAAAAGGTCCCGTCATCTGCGTTCAAACCATCTCCTAGAATGTGAGTCTATTTCCAATAACGTTGATTTCCGTAAAAATGTGGTGTACTCTAGCGTGCCTGAAAACAAAGATTATGGAGGAAATGTCCGAAATAATCATATTTGTCTTCCAAGGTGGTTTTCAAACGTGATTGATCGAGTTGAGCACGAGATTATCTTCTTCGATCTTAATGGTTGTGAAATCTAAGCTTGCGGCCTATTGAAGACCGTACCTAAGAGCATATTGGTCACACTAGTTTCTTGATTAATCAAAGTTAATTTTAACATATCGCAACTCAATCATTTATTTTTTTTTTCTGAATAACCTGGTTCATGTCTTGTGGTGCTTTACTGCTTTTTGGCTGTTAAAATTAGAGCTCAAATTTGTATTGATTAAGCGAGAAGACCGATCTATTTCATTAAAGGAAGAAGACAATTCGCAAACAGTGAAAGATCAATAAACAGAAGGTATTGTAAAAAAAAGACTCATTAATTGCTTGTAAAATGCGGATGAGCACGAGCAAGATATAGACTTTCCAAAAGCGGTAAATGAAAAAAAAGAAGATCAAGTTAGCATTGCAGAAGATTGATCTTATGGCCTTCCCCACTATCAAGCGGTTGAAGATCTACCATTAATCAAAAATTTTCTTACCAGTGAAGACAAAAGTTTACCGTGGCAAATCCGGTCTCAAAAGCCGTTCAATTATGTATTTTCAGGCAGCCACTAGTTTGTTTTCCCTCGGAGGACCCAGGAAAGTCTCGTTTTACTAAATTAAGAAAGATGGTGCCTCTAAAAGAATGTATTCAATTTAATCAGCATCCAAGGCCAAGACTAAATAGAGAGTCCTACCATCACAAAATATTCGAGATAAAGAGAGGGCAAGCCGGAAGGACGACGGAGGATGATCGTTCGGACAGAAGATGTGGACGAGTTCACTCCTCCTATTGCCTTTACTCAGCGGCAAGACGCTTAGTATTGTCGCAAAGTTATCTACGACAACCCTCTATTGTGCAGGTTTTCTAGTTATTCAGATAATCCACCACATTACCACTATTTGTCTTAGTTTCTTTGGATTATTATTCTCTTTTTTGTGTTAGATCACAATTATGGAGGTTGGTTTTAATTTTGTCGTTTTTAATATTTTGAATCGTATATGGACACTCAAAGAAAAGATGTTTGACACTTTCCATAGGGTATTGACATAATTCGCAATGCATTAGGACGAACATTTTGTGTTTATCTAGGTTTTCTTTTGTTTGGATTCCGTCAAGGGTTAGCTATCACATAAAGTTTTAACTTTAGGCATTATGTTGATCTCTCATATCCATATTTTATCCGGAGTTACATTTTTTTTAATTTTGTTGACTTTGTAGAGAATCATCATTTTTCGCTTGATGCCCAAATTATATTGAGGTAGGTTGAATTTTTTTTAACTTTTGTTATAGTTATCTACTTGGTTTACATAAAGCGCTCCGAAAAAACTCTCGTTTGACCTAATAGCTAAAAGGTTGGGTCGGTGGTGATTCCTGAGTTTTGCCGGCGGCGCACGGCGGAGGAGAACCCTCCGATTATGAGTTCCGACAGGAACGAACCTACTGATACTACTAATGAAGATACTGTTATGGGAGAAACTACAGTTGACATCCAGTCCCCTTCTCAACAAGATAAGGAGACAGGTAAGGCGGGTGAGTCCAACCCCAACCCTAATCTGACGATGACTGCAGCAGGTGATGAAGCAAGCAAGACCGCCAATGGTGATGCTATCATGGGAGAAGCAATTACTGTAATTCATGTACCATCTCAACATGATAGAGAATGCACTACGGTGGTGGAGGACAACACCAACCCAAACCCGGTGCCTGTTGATAGCCAATCTGCACAGACAAGTAATCCCATCCACACGAAAGGAAGCATCGCCCCTCAGTCTATTGCTCCTACAGTGAGCAAGGATAATCGATCCTGGAGTACAGTTCTAGGGGGCCATAAGAACATCCCAGTGAGTTCTACTAACCTATCCCAAGAGGAATTACGAAATAAGATAACAGTTAGCTATCCCTATGGCATTGATGGAGATCCCGTCATAGAAATAGCAAAAGATGTCACGCTAGACTTGGAAGCAAGATGGAGACAATCAATTGTGTTTAAAGTCCTGGGCTTCCCGATTGCTTTCCCGGTCATGGAAAGGAAGATTCGCGAACTTTGGAAATGCGGGGATAATATGCAACTCATAGACTTAGACAATAACTATTTTTTAGCTCGTTTTCGCAGCGAGAATGAACTGATGATGATCCTTACGGGTGGCCCCTGGGTTGTATTTGGTAGATGTTTGATCATGAAGAGATGGACTCCGGAGTTTGTTACTGCCAACCCTATTACCTCAGCTCCTATTTGGGTCCGGTTCACAGGAGTCCCAGTGCAATGGTATCACGAAGCCATTGTTTGGAAGATGGCAGAAGGTGTAGGATTACCGATCACAATAGACCCGAAAACGTTACATCTGCATAGAGGACGCTTCATCCGAGTATGTGTAGAGATAGAACTAAATAGACCTTTGAAGAAAGCAATATTCATCAATGGCAAACGCTGCCCGATTGAATATGAAGGTTTAGATATAATATGCTTTAAATGCGGGAGATATGGTCACTACGCATCTCATTGCGAATATGGCGAAACAAAAACGGATCAAGACAGTGAGACAATGGCGAAGACTGATAACTCGACCACTCCAGTCCAGGAAATGAATATAGAAGAGATGAAGAAGGACAATGTCCCGGTACGATCTCCGGCCATCCCGGCTGATGATGCCGGCTTCGGACCATGGATGCTGGTTGCCCGACGAGGTAAGATCGAAAGAGGAAAGAATTCCGGGGGCAATCGAATAGGATCAGGAATACAATCAGTTAGGGCAGGTAATATTCCTAAGCAAGGAAATGGGAGTAACGGAGGCAAACCCAGTATTCAGAAAGGAAAGCAGATTTTAATTCAAGAGAAAAGCAAGAACCTGGATACTGGGCCTGGTAGTATGAGACCAGTCAAAATGGGCCAGAACCCTGAGCCCACCGTTGCATCTTCTAGCGGTTGCAAGCCCATTCCATGCTCAATATCGGATGGACCGCAATCTATTATTACTCCAGAGGCAAGTAAAACAATGCCTCAAACTTTAGCAGGAGCTCCAGCAAAGGGGAAGGAGAAAGCAGCGGTTGTATTTGCAGCGACAGTTGAAAACACAAAGGAAGGAGGAGAAAAAGAAAGTTCAGAGAAGAAGAAGATTAGGAATAAGGTGAAGAACAACGCTAGAAGATTAGCATGGAGAATCAAGAAAGCTGAAGAGACCAACCCGCATACGGTAAATACCAAACGCCAACGTCAGGCCAGTCCTGAGAGGCTCTTCAGACTTGGCCCTTCTGCTGTTACGTGGATTACTCAACCGGAGAATACGACGCTCGACATTGGGGAGAAGAAGACTGATATAACACCTGGAACTAGTGCTACCTCAAGGGAAGCGATCACCCCAGAACTTCATGCAACCATGTCAGGTAATTTGCCGGGTAAGCACTCCCTGGAGATTTCTAGTGGTACATCTGCCGAGTTTGCTCAAGTGCAGCAAATGGATACTGAGGAAGCGGGAAGGGTTATTAACCATGGTGCAGAGGAGCCCTTGGAGGGTACTCACGCAACTGATTAAGTCTGTATGTGTCTCCCATTCCTTTCTCCTATTTCAGTTAATTATGAATTGCCTATTTTGGAACGTATTCGGAGCCTGTAAGAATGGGTTCCGACGTGCTATCAAATACTTGTGTAGTCATCATAGAATTGACATTCTTGCTATCTTCGAACCTCGTACATCGGGTGAGAAAGCACAAGAAATTTGTGACCGGCTGAACTTTTCGGGTTGCTTTCGTGTTGAAGCAGTGGGATTCGAAGGTGGACTATGGTTGCTGTGGAAAAATGAGTCATTTCATATCTCTATCATTAATAACAGTAGCTGTTTCATCCATGCTGAAGTTACTGCAGGGACAAAAGTTTTCAGCTTAGTGGTGATTTACGCTTCTCCCAACTTCAGCAAGCGGAAGCTGTTCTGGGAAGAGTTAGATGCGGAACTGGCAAATATTTCGGTTCCCCTACTGATAGGGGGAGATTTTAACTGCATAAGATTTCTCTATGAACGTAAAGGTGGCTCGGGTAAATTACATGCAGATTCCAAGGTTTTCAATGAGGTGGTGGTTAAACACGCGCTTATAGATCTTGGTTATACGGGAGCGGACTTTACCTGGGATGATGGAAAGTCGGCTAGAAGAAATGTCTTTAAGAGACTTGATAGAGTCTTCATGAACCAGGATGGTTGTCTACTCTGGCCCAACGCACAGGTGAGACATCTCGCGAGATTCTCCTCTGATCACTCTCCTCTTCTTGTCACGCTCGACCCTACTATTGTTGGCAAGAGCGAGAGAAGACCGTTTAGATTTGAGGCTGCGTGGATGACTCATCAGGATTTCCAACCAATGGTGGAAATGTGCTGGTTTAACAACCCGGAGGTTAATCATGCTCTTTCTAACCTTAAGAACTCTCTTATTGTATGGAATAGACTTGTGTTTGGTAATGTGTTCCGCAGGAAGCAGGAGATCATAGATAACTTATCTAAGATTCAAGCAAAAAGAAGTAGACGAGATTCCACAAATTTACAGGTAGAAGAACGAAGACTTCAAGCTAAGTTGGAGGCTACTCTAGAACAAGAGGAGGTGATGTGGTTCCAGAAATCCCGCGAGCAATGGATTGAACTTGGCGATCGTAATACATCCTTTTTCCATACGTCTACAGTCATTAGACGTAGGAAGAATAGGGTTACGGGACTCCAGTTCGAGGGAGGCGAGTGGGTGGAAGACCAAGACAGGCTTGAACAGCATGCTGTGGAATACTTTAAGAATCTGTATAGCCACGATGAACACCTTGCGTTACAGGACTGTCACATTTGCACACTTGACTTCCCAGAAGTGACAAGTGCAGATTGGACCAGTATCCAAAAACCAGTTAGTATGGAGGAAGTCTGGGCTGCAGTTAGAAGTATGGGTGCATATAAAGCCCCGGGTGTGGACGGCTTTCAACCGGTGTTTTATCAGAAAAGTTGGAGATTTGTGGGTCAGTCTATGAAAGAGGAGGTGGCCCGCTTCTTTCTCACCCAGAAGCTCTACCAGGGAAGTAACGACACTCTTATATCTCTTATTGCTAAAGTTGGGAAACCTGAATTCATTAGTCAATTTCGACCCATCGCTCTTTGCAATGTTAGTTATAAGATTATCACTAAAGTTATTGTCCAACGCATGCAAAGTATTGTAGGTAAACTTGTTGGACCCACTCAAGGCAGCTTCATACCAGGACGGCTGATACAAGATAACATCGTATTAATGCAAGAGGTAGTGCATTCTATGAGGAGGAAGAAGACTGGGAAGCAGTGGATGGTTCTTAAACTTGACCTAGAGAAGGCGTATGATCGTCTAAGATGGGACTTTATTAAGGATACGATCACTGAAGCGGGCTTTCCTGAGGAATGGGGCAGGATGATCCAGGAATGTGTAACAACTGCCAGAATGCAAGTGTTGTGGAATGGTGAAGTCACGGAGCAGTTTGTACCAGAAAGAGGGATCAGACAAGGAGATCCCATCTCTCCCTACCTATTTGTTCTCTGCGTGGAAAGACTAAGTCACCTTATCCTCGAAACAGTCGATAAAGGTGATTGGAAGCCTATCACTATCTCTCGTGGAGGCCCTCCTCTTTCACACCTTTTCTTTGCGGACGACATCACTCTTTTTGCGGAGGCTTCTCTTTCCCAGATTAGGGTGATTATGAACTGCATTCAGATCTTCTGCAATGCCTCGGGCCTCAAAGTCAGTACTCAGAAATCCAAGATCTTTGTGACCCCGAATGTCTCAAGGGATCTTCGTGCTAGCATTGAAAGAGTCAGCGGTGTGGAGGTCACTCGGAATCTTGGAAACTATCTCGGCATTCCTATCATTCAAGGTAGAATCTCCAAAGACACCTTCACCCCTCTCCTTGACAAGATCAATGGAAAACTCAATGGTTGGAGGAGTAAAACACTTAGTTTTGCCGGCCGAGTTACGTTGACAAAAGCGGTACTCACTTCCATACCTGTCTACTCTATGGCCACTCTAGCTCTTCCGGTTAGCGTGTGTAGTGACATTGATAGAATTTGTCGGAATTTTGTTTGGGGACATGTAGATGGACAAAGAAAGATGCATACGGTTAGCTGGTCTGATATGTGTCTCCCAAAGGCTAAAGGTGGTTTGGGCATCCGGGAAATGCGGAACACTAACTTGGCTATTCTTGGTAAGCTTGGATGGAGGTTTCTGCAGGAGTCAGGTAGCCTATGGTCCAAGGTCTTGCGCAGTAAATACTTGCGCTCTACTGAGAGAAGCCCTCTTACCTCCTCTTACGTCTGGAAAGGCCTGGTGAAGGGTGTTACACAAGCTGTGAGCAAGGGTGCTTGCTGGGTTGTGAGAGATGGTAGAAGTACCAGGTTCTGGATTGATACCTGGATCGGTCCTGATCCGCTGCTGCAAAACTGTCTCATCAACCTCGACGAGCCCGAGTTGGGAAGGACGGTTAGATCATTTTGGTTGGATGGTGAAGGCTGGGACTGGCAAGAACTCTGTGGTAAAGTCCCGACGTCCACCCTCATGCAACTTGCTTCCATCAGTTTATGTGGCCCAGTGGATGAAGTTAATACGAGCAGTGAAGAAGGTAATACTGGTGATGTACTGAGCTGGAGTCTCACTGCGGATGGAAGCTTCTCCACGTCATCAGCTTATGGTGCCATTATGGGCGCTAATAATATTCAACACACTGATGAAGCTGTATACAATGTCATCTGGCGCCTTAGAGTTCAAGAAAGAATCAAGTCTTTCATGTGGAAGGTTTTGAAAGGAGGGATATTATGCAATTCGGAGCGAATGAGGCGGCATCTGTCTAATGCTGATACGTGTGCCCACTGCAGTGATACCTCTGAGTCCTTATCCCATCTATTTCGAGATTGTCCTGGAGTAAGTAATATGTGGCGTGCCCTACATGCTGTACACAGGTGTCCGGATTTTTTCTCCATGCCGTTTGCGACCTGGATACGAGGTAACCTTCTTCTATCTGTTCATTTTAAGAATATTTGCTATTGGAATGAATTATTTGCAGTCGGCTTGTGGTGGAGCTGGAAGTGGAGAAATGGGAAAACCTTCAATAACGCTACCGTGAGTGGAGATAGAAGTCTCTTTGTCCAAGGACGTGCCAAGGAGTGTATTGATGTCTGGATTAAGCGTGATCCAACTACCAGGAGAGGTCCAAAAAGAGTCGTCCACGTTGCTTGGGATCCTCCCCCGGAAGGCTATGTGAAGATTAACACGGATGGTGCTAAAAGTAGTGATGGACGTTCGGCCGCGGCAGGTGTGATTAGAAATTCCACAGGTGAATGGCTAAGTGGGTTTGGTGTAAACTTAGGGTTGTGCACTGTCCCTATGGCGGAGCTATGGGGAGTAGTTCATGGCCTTAAGCTTGCTTGGGAGTTGGGTTATCGATCAGTTTACTTGGAAACAGATTCACTGCTGATCACCCAACTTTTAAAGAAAAACATCGCCCCTTACCATCCGCTTGCCAGTCTGGTACACAAGTGCCAAGACTTTTTGAGAAGAGATTGGAACATCCAATTTCGTCATGCCTACCGCGAGGCGAATAGAGTAGCGGACTATATTGCTAGTTTTGCCTTGAACTTACCTCTTGGTTTTATTGTATTGAGTGACCCGCCGGAGGGTGTTAGTTCTTTTTTGTTTGACGATGTTAGGGGTCGGGCTATCCCCCGTGTGCTGACTACTTAGCCCTTTTTCTTATTAATAAAAGCGCGTCTAGATGCGCCGGAGACCACTGACTCTCCTTCCCACCAAAAAAAGTTATCTACTTGGTTTAAATGTCGGTGGTTTCATTGCTTATTTGTAATAAAGTTACAAACTAATATTGTAGTATTAATTAAGGCTTTGTTATTGAGTAGATCTTCAAGCGGTTGTTCAAAGATCCATGTATCTTTCCAAAACTCTATATTTTTGTCATCGCTCACACGCCATCTAGATCCTCTCTCAAAATCTTCTCTTAGTTTCATTAGTTTTTTTTATATTGTCGTGATGTAATTTTTTTTTCCAATTTGTATTTCCAAATACACGTTCTTTTTAAAATATTTGAATTAAATTACTAAGACCAAATACTATTTGGTTCAACCATTAGCTTTCAAAAAAGCTTCATTTGTTGCGCTTTATTCATATTTTCCGCATTCCTGATTCCAATTCCCCTGCAATTTTCATTTACAAATTTTATCTCAGCTCATAAGCGTTGAAAAATCAAACCCTTATTCTAGATAAATGTTTTATTAATTGACTCAGTTGTTTAGGCATTTTTTTAAAGCATAAAGACTTTCATTAGGTAGCTTAGGGGGGTGTATTCAATCCAGACTTTTAAAGATTTTGACTGGTTTTTAATAATCATATAACTTGCTGATTCTGTTGAATATTTTAATTCTATATAGAGTTAATACAGATTCTGTCAGATTAATACTTTGATGCTAACGAAAAAACAGACCTTTTTTCTACTATCGTGTTGATGGCCATCTACAAAACCACAAATGCTACAACAAGAAAAATATATTTATTTATTTATTTTTGTAATTTTCTTGTTTAACACTACAACATGCTGGCCTCGACTATTATAATGGACCTGCCTACTTTCAATTTTAATGCATCATAACTCCCTACTCACATTCCCTGTCATTGCCAACTACCTACAATGAGTTGAGGGCTCAAAATCTCCAATTTTATGATTAAAGCTTGAAGCTTGAAGCTTGAATACAAGATACCACATCCCCTACTACTATCTCCATTAAACGTTTAGTCACCTTTCGTCCAACCTCTTTCTTTTGGTGAACCCTACAACTCCTCAACAGGGATTCCAGGGAACTCCATATAACAGTGTCATCCTTCATCAAGAACTAATCCAACAACACTTCAGCTTCCTTCAATAATCCAACACGGTCTAAGAGATCAATCATGCCCGAATAAGTAAAATAGTTTTCAATATAAAAGGCAAATTGAGGTTCAACAAATAGAGATCACAAAACAACAACTGATTTAAAATAAACAAATTTGGGGTAGGAAGATAAATTAGTAAACAAGCAATTCTAAAGCACAAGCAAATCTAGACATGACACATGATGGGATACAATCAATAAGGCACAAACGAGCAAGAAAACAATCAACATGACGGAAAGAACTAACCTCCGACAATGCACCGATCCCAAGCACTCGAAAACGCTCGAAGAAGTTGATTTGATCGCTAGAGTTCTTCAGTGCTAAAGTTTGAGGTGGAAATCTTATGTGTTGGGAGAAGACTTCTATAGGATTTAAGTATTTATATACATAATATAAAAATCTTACAAAATCAATGAAATAATAGATTCTTTTAAAAAATTAAGAAACTTTTTAAATACTATAAGAATTTTATAGAAAATTTAAAATCCTAATTGAATACCAAAAGATTTATATAAACTTTTAAAAATCTATATTAAATATCCATACACTTTTAAACTCCAACAAATTCCTATAAAATTTTTAATTTTGCAATCTTTTATTGTCTTTCTTGAGATAGTGGTGATGGTTTCTATTTTGTAAGTAGTTTTGATTTCAAAATAACACTACTGTATATGTTTTATTTACTTTTCCATTTATTAAGTTACTAATTATACAACAAAAAGTACTAATAAAATATCAAAGCACAACTAGAAAATAGCTTAAAAAGTAAATTGATGATACAGAATATATATGATACAAACTTTATAATAGAAGAGCAACAAACATAAAATCAATAATAAAATTCTGCCAATTGATTCTTTTGCAAATTAACTATGAAGCAACTCCTGAACTGATATTTAAAATTTTATCTAAATTAAAAATAAATTAAAAAAATATGATAAATAAATCAGCTACATAAGATACATTGAACGTTGACAAAAAGTGAAGGATTGATCATCTCATGAGCATTCCAGTTCTCCACATATTATTGAGCAGACAACAGTGGATTTGGTTATAAAGCATCTCCTTCCTTGCTTTCGCATTTGCTTGGAAAACTAACTTCAACAAAGGGCGCGATAAAACTTGCATTCAACTTGTATAATATGCACATATGGATTAGATTATTACGCAGCCTCGCCTTCTTGTCAAGCCCTGTCATTGTGCTCAATATCAACCTCGTATGCCCGTCTTTCATTTTACTCTAACCTGCAGGATTAGATGAACTTCCCTCTTGAAAATGGATCTTAACTCTTCATTGGCTTCAACGCCAATTCTCCTGCGTTAATCAGTGATCAATTCAGGATTTAGCCAAGTCTTTACTAAGTTCGTATAATGTGTGCGCCAAACGAACGAAAAACAATGGAGTTTGCTGCTCATGGGCATGCATAAGGAAAAAGAATAAATACCCAATTTTTGATCCGTTCTTGCCCACAAGGATCTTGCGTTGGCTCTGTTTGGGAGTGGTAAGATGTTGCTCAATTCTTAGGGAGCCGTCTCTTAAATCCTTCCAACCCATCAAACGATGCTCTATCTGATAAGGAATTTCCTGCAAGATTAATGGTACATTATTAGGGTTGTCTTGTTGGTTAAGGTAGAGAGGCTTGATGGTAAGGAGAAGAACATAAACAAACTAAAATGTAAAGCAAACTCCAGAACGACACAGAGAAAAAGATGTGCCGGAATAACCTGATGAACATGGTGTAACAACTTTTCTCGGACAACTTCCAATGATATGGTTTTCATAACTTCTTCACTCATGACAAACGGATCTTCATCCCATGGCCGTTTGACAGCCTACAAGTGCAAGGGAGATAAAGATAAATTAAAATAATAATATCACTTTTATTGAAACCACATGATAAGTTCACTTATTTAAATAGTCGATACTATACTTTCTTCCTCAAGAAAAAGACTTGCAAATTAAATTTCACTCATCCCATTCAATGAACAAAAATCGGCAAGGGAAATTTCAAGAAATACAAGAATTAGTTTTGAACATGATACAAAGAGGCGTGCAATCTTGCAATGATGAACTATCGGAAATTAAAGGTTTCAACTCATCAACAAGGATGTCATTAGTTCCCATTAATAACAAAATTCCAGGAATATTATAATTAGGAGAGATATAAGGAATAGCAGACTCATAAACTTCTTTCCCTAATATGGAACATTCCAGAACGAGGAGTGCAGAAAGACATGAGGCCTCCAACAGGAATACCAAATACATTCGTTCATACAACCCAACTCAAACAAGACCAGATAGGACAATATTGCAACTCTTTATCACACGAAAGCAGAATATGTTAACATAACCTGAAAGATTCGTGCAAATTGTGCAATATTTTCAATAGAATATATACCTGCTCGATCAAATACTCAGTCAGATCTTTAACTCCAGAGCCCTTCAGCCCAGAAATCATATAAACCCTATAAAACAAAACCATATCATGAGAGTTGATGCAACCAAATTGAGATTGATACCATAAGTGTGCAATAGGAAACTTACTTTTCATATCCATTTAGATCTTTGAACTGTTCTGCAACTTTCAGTAAATCTGTCTTTTTCTCAATCAAGTCAACCTTGTTCATGCATAATATACGCTTCTGCTTTGGGTTCGGTTCTGACCCCATCCGTTCAATTAATCTTACAACTCTTGAATCAGGCCTGAATACAGTGAGGATTGTCAGAAATTGGCAAATGTCCAGAATACACATCTATTTTCTGCACAAGAGTTAATAACTCATAGAAAAATCTACTACAACATAATTTTTGAAAAGTACCATTATGTTCTTTTTTCAGTCAGTGACATAAGTAAAAAATTTATATTTGTTGAGCACAACTGAAA
The DNA here is from genome assembly GCA_033239045.1 of Fagopyrum esculentum. Taxonomy (NCBI): domain Eukaryota; kingdom Viridiplantae; phylum Streptophyta; class Magnoliopsida; order Caryophyllales; family Polygonaceae; genus Fagopyrum; species Fagopyrum esculentum. The sequence goes on along the minus strand of BSUD01000005.1, from coordinate 30,340,726 downwards.
CTAATGTTTCTCATCACAGTAATGTTATCCACCCTAAAACAAAAATACTTGTATCTGAGGGAATGTTTGGGAGGGTGTTTATAGACCTTTATACTTAAAAAAGGAAGTCTGTGAATTCGATTTGCAGGTAGAATATTAAGGATTTAATGCTTACAAAATGGAGTACCCATAAAAAAGACCACAAAATCACCCATACATATTATCATCTTGCACCAAACAAACCACCCACCACTCTACTGTGTTCCAAACCCCCACCCACTCTCCTGTGTTTCCACAATACCACTACCCACACCTCTGACTTTTCACCATCCCAACACCAAGGGGTTCTCGACATCAACTCAAAAATAGAACCCCCAAAAATCTCAATCCACCAAAGCAAATGAAAGGCCAAATTATGTTGGGCAAATGACAGATGCTAGGGTCAAACTTCGTTACTTGTTTTGGTTTGGTGCTCAATTTCATCCAAACCAACCAAATTTGTGATCTGGGGTCTCCAATTGAATTAGGAGAAGAACCATATTTTGGGGAATTGAAATTCACTTGCTCAAATCTGTGAAATGCAATAATGCACCTACAGCAAATTGCAAACATGTTCAACACAAGCAAGAACTCACCACAATAGATCCAATTTTTGGATCTAGAAGAAGGGAAGCAACAAAATTGGGGATTAAGAAAACAAAGGATGAGGTGATATGGAGGGAGTAAACGCCAAATCTGGTGGTGCAAGAGATGGCAGTAGGTGAAGATGGCATTGGAGAGGGAGGACGCACAATCAGCATCGACAACCATATATGAAAAATCAATTTCGGGGAAGATTATACGTTTTGTCGGAGGTTCACCGAAATTTACCCCAGATAAAAAAAAAAAGTGTTCATAAGTGAACTCCCCTCAAATGCTTTTCATTAATTTTCACGAAAACCTCATTTAACAAAATTTACTTATTTTAAGGCTGCCAAACATACCCTAACTGCCGTAGAGCCTTCAAAACTAATCATCATCACATCTATATTATCTACTTTGGAACATACAAAAGTAATTTTTGGTGAATAACACATATATAGGGAAATATTCCAAGCAAGAAAAAACGAAGAAATGAAATATTACTCTCTCTTTAGATAGGAAAATGAAGTTGGTCAGAAAAAAAAATGAAATGGCATTGCAGCAGATAGCTTACTTGGTAAGATGTCTGTGCACATCAAAAATAACTATCAGGACATCATAGAGTTCAACTGAGCTCCAAGCAGATTCAATTCGTGATTTAGAATCCTTAGAAGGATATCCGGATTTCTTTAGCATCAGCCCAGGTGTATCAAAGAAACACTGCAATAGAACATGATGGGAGGATGAGAATTCTTGTTGGCTCTGCTGTGAAGTATAATCGAGACTTTAACTACCATTTGCTTCCTAGTAGAAGTCTAGAATTCGTCCAATGTCATGTACATATATATGCATCTAACATGCGGAGTCAGTAAAGCAAAAGAACAGAAAAAAGATCTTGAAGATATTCGATCAAATTGACTAAAGTAAGAACATTGAACTCCAGAAAATAACAGAAAGGACATACAACTTGGGTGTCTCCTTTTGTCATCAACCCTAAAACTTCATGTGTGGTTGTATTTGTCTTCCGTGAAACAGCAGACACCTTTGTACCAACCTGTAGCAAAATGATCAGCCAATCAAACATAGGCCATTTTGAGGATGTCCTCTTTGCACATTGTGTCCAATTCAAAATATATGGAAAATAATTTAGTGGCTTTGTCCATTGCCTCATTTTCACAATAAGGAATACCATAGTCAAAATATAAGCAAGTTTGTGTTGGAAAACAAAATAGGGCACCATCTCGAACCAAAATATAAAATTAAAAAAGCTCACTTCTGTTTGCAGTAAAAAGATAGAGTTCACATTTACACTCATCAGTAGTAGATATTATAATAAATTTTATAGATAATAGTATTGGACACCATTGTATCCCTCTACGGTAGCACCTAGACCAGAGCTCAACCCATAAAAGTTCTAGGCAATGATTAGAGAAACAAAATTGTTCAAATTTCAAAAGAAACAATGGTTGCCAAATTTATGATTGTATTATTTGTACTAACCAAAGTTAATAGAGAAAAACACAATGCTATAATGAGACTGAAAAATATAAACATGTCAACTTCGTTTGTGCCAAACCAAGCCTTAATTTAATTGTTCCGATCCGTCCTGCCCTGTCCTTGCCATTTACAATAGGGGCGTATATTTTCGACTACTATTTTGATTCCTCCAACAAATAGCTGCAGGTATCTTTTCCCCTCACATGGCCTTCCTTTATCTTCCCTTCCGACCCCTCATTCTACTCATAGTGGGCAGAGGAGACGAAGGAGTATTGAAATGAAAAATCAAATTTTACTCTCAACCTAAACCTCCAATCCAAAATCAATCCCCATCGCAATAGCTGTGAAACCTCAATAATATTTTGAAATGCATGCCCAAATTTAAACCAAATGCTACCTTAAAGGCACATGGGCCAACATATCTACAACAATTTTTATCCTACAGCCACAAAGTACAATATCATGCCTCCCAATGAAAAAAGGCTCTACAAACCACCAGAACCATCTTATCAACACACTTCCTTGCTTTGATACAATAACAAGCATACATAAACCAAACTGACAAAACAGATGTTCTCAAGGTGATTCTACCTTCTTTATGAACGAGTTATAAACATCGAAACATATTCTTAGGCAAAACAACAAGAAGAATCATACCATGTAATTCGTCAAAGCGGACTTGCCAGCGTTAGGAGCTCCAATAATCCCCACCGACAACGACTTCTGATCCTCAACCTTCACCGGAAATATATCTTCCTCTTCATCCTCGTCCGCTGCATCATCAAGCGCTGCCTGAAGAAGCGCTTTAGCAAGCACTCTTTTCTTCACTTCATCGTCACCTTCCTCGTCCTCTTCTACCCTCAAACTATCACTATCTTCATTAAAAATCCTCTTGTTCACTTCATTCCTGTACTTTTCATTCCATGTTTTGGTTCGTGGTGCCTTCGAGAAGCTCTGATGAGGTAGGGTGAATTGTGAGCTATCAAACGCAGGGCTTTCTCCATCGGATTCGTTTTCTGAGGCGGAGGTGGTGGCGGTTGTGGAGGCGACGGGATCTAATTGAGGCAGCGATGTGTAAAATTGATGGAGGATGGTTGTAGAGAAACATGGGATATGAGATTTTAGCGAGGGATTTGATGAAAGAGCTCTCAGAGCTCTCAAGCTTTTCATGGCAAACGATGGTAATGGAATTGGCGAGAACCAGAGGGAACGGCTGCTGGTGGTGGTGGTGGGTTTTGCGAGGGTTTTGAAATTTTCGAAGAGACTGCAGAAAATTCGCTCGGTGAGATTTTTCTTTGCCAGACGGTGAAAAACTGAAAATTGGGAATTTTTGATTGATAACCCGGTATTTTCATTTTTTATGGTTTGGTGGGCTAAAACTTTTCGGAAGTTCATATGTGACCATAATATAATAGCATGGGTGCATAATAAGGTTGGTTGCATAGTTATATGTGTATGAACTATTGAATGATTAAGTTAAGGTTGAAGTGGTAGTCTAATGGCACATGGGTATCCGAAAAGTCATAACAAAGTGGCGTACTCATGCGGGAGCTTGCATCAGACATTGCTCAATCGATGCTTTTAATCATAGACTTCAATCAACTAGTGACCTCAGATGAGAAACAAGGTGGTGTAGCACCTCGGGATAGATATATGCAATATTCCGTGACGTAATTGATGATCTCCTTCTTAAGGATATGGGGTGTGTTGGGAATTTGTTTACGTGGCAACGGGGTCGTCGGGAAGGAGCGATTATCCGAGAGCGGTTGGGACAAGGCTCTGTGTTCTCCAGATTTGGGTGAACTCTTCCCCAACGCATTGGTGAAATTCTTCGTCGGCAATCGAATCATGTCTTACTTTGTCTAGATATGATGGTGGCTTGGGAAAGACGGTCTCCCAGTGCAAAATATTTTCGGTTCGAGACCTTGTGGTTGGGTCATGATATGTGTAGGTTTATTGTACACAATACTTGGACAACATCCCATGGAGCACCACTTTAAAAGACTACACAATCTGAGGGAAACATGTCAACTTGGGCAACAAAGGAATTTCATGGTAGGTGATAGCATGAAATATGACGTTATTTTAGGCACATGTTTTGGTAGTTTTTCCCCTTCTTTTGTGTACATGGATATGAGTTTGAAGCATATATGAGCACATTCACCTATTATGTTGGTATAGAGATCTACACAAGCTTTGTTGTGTTTTTAGGTGAACAAAGGCTTGGATTGGAGCATTAATGCAGTATGTAGGAGTGATTGATCATGCTAGACATCAAGGAGATGGATTGGAGTAGCTAAGGAAGGAGTATGAGTAGAAAGCTTTGGAAAACAAAGGCTTGTACGTAGATTTTGGAAGTTCCACGGCCAAGTACAAGGAACCACGGCCGTGGTTTTGGGAATTAATTTAATTAAGGCCGTGGAGGAACATGTCGTAGGCTCCCACGGTGGTTTCCACGGCCGTGAAAATTTTCTCTTGGCCGTGGTTTTATTAACGATGGCCACGTGTCATATTTTCCACGTCAGCAGCGGTTATGGGCCTTTCGTAACCCTATTTTCTCCTATAAGAAGGCTGAAGAAAGAGACAAAAGGGATCCCTCGCTACATTTCGCTACACCACGCTAGAGAGAAGTCGAGATCATTTGCAAGATTACATTGTGAGAAGATTTTGGAAGGAAGATTTGGAGAAGTACGCATTTTGATATTGCAAAGTTGGAAGATCTTAGGGTTTCACTTTGAAGGCGGATTGACATCCCGTTTTTCTTGTTCTTTAAGATTGTGAGAGATTTTTGACTTTATTCTATATTCATTGAACATAAGTACGGATTTGAGTTTTATTGAGCTTGGTTTTGCATTCATTATTCAGTTTTCAAGGTTCTATCTTTTCTTTCTTTTAATCTTGATTATTGATTCAATGACAATGATTGTTATTGGCTAAGCACCCTTGCGATTCTAAAGTGAAAGGTTGATAGTTGTGGCATAGATGATGATAGATTGAACCAAAACAGATTGGACCCTGAGAGTTGCGAGATACCTCGTCGTCGAGCCTTTCCACGGCATGTTCTTGAGTTCCACGGCCGTTGTTCTTCAAGATCTGACCGTGGTTTTCCTCTATCGTTCGTTATTTGCTTTTTCTTTGATCCAAAGTTAAAGATTGATCTTAACCTAGCCTTGGCTTACCTTTTCTCGGTAGTAGTGAGACTCAACACCCTCTACTTTGGTTTCGAGTGTCACAACCTTAACCTTTTTGGCTTATCTTTGATTCTCTTGGGTTTGGGCATGGGTATTTGAGAGTTTAATCTTGTCCTTGGATTCTCTTTATAACGATACTCAACATCCTTTATTGAGAGAGCCTTTGAGTGAGACTTATGGGTTTGGAACTTCACCGTACAACACCCTACCTTAGATCTATACCTTTGCAACCATAACTTTGTCCTTATATCTTTAGAACATCTTGAATCGATTGCCACAATTGGATACCTGAATCTTTAGAATCATTGTTTTCCCAATTATCTTTACAAAAGCTTCATTATTTTTCTAGACAATTTACGAACTGAATTTGATCCCCCAAATCCCTGAGTTCGATACTCTAGAATTCTTGCTTTACTATACCGATCCGTACACTGAGGGTTCGCTTTACTTGATTTCAGATTTTATAAATTTAAGACTTAGTGACGGATACTTTTGAGCGAACAAGTTTTTGGCGCCGTTGCTAGGGATTTGGTTTAGGCCAAATTCGGTTTTTGGTTGTCGGGCTTGGGAGCTTTTGCTCTTGTTATTTGATCTATCTACCTTAGTGATTTTACAGATTTTTCTTTAGGTATATGCGAAGGTCTCAATCTGAGAAAGACCTCGTTGCTTTTGACCCTGAACCGGAGAAGACTCTAAAGAAACGGTTAAAGGGAGAAAAAGATGGCTGAACACAATGAAAAGAACCTCCAAGCTGAGTTGGAAGAAACTCGAGTTCTCCTTAATGAAAGTGAAAGAAGACTTCTTGAAGAGAAAGCTATAGGTCGTGTTGATAGGGAGCGAATGCAAATTCAAATGGATGAAATCCGGACGATGGTATTACAATCAAATTTTGAGAAAGGCGCCAAGGATAAGAAAGATTAATCATCCGATGACAATATGCCTGAACTGGAAGATATACCACCTAATCCACCATTTAATCCTCGTGTCCATGTCGATCCTCGTGTTCATGTTAGAGATGCGAGAGTTGCTAATGTCGTGGCTGAACCGCGAACTCTTGGACAACGTATGAATCCGAATCAACAACCGCGCCGTTTAGGTCTGAACCTTGGAGATCCAAATGAGCATGACTATGGGTTTCACCCTCAGGTCATTACTATGATCCGTCAAGTAAGTTTGGTTGAATGGAAACGAAATCTCCGCATCAACATTTGCAGAATTATAAGATTCTTATGGAGACTTTGAAGCCTCCAAGAGCAATCAACAACAACTATAAGTTGAGACCGTTCTTCTTCTCTTTGAAGGACAAAGCCTTAGCTTGGTATCAAGCTCTTCCGACGGAAGAGTTAACACATGGGAGCAGTTGACTTCGGAATTCCTCACCAAGTTCTTTCCGCCAGCCAAAATGGAGGAGTTGAGAGGTAAAATCAATGCCTTTGCTATGAAACCTAATGAAAGTTTGTTTAAATCTTAGGAAAGGTTTCAAGACCTTCCATTGGATTGCCCTCACCATGGCATTTCAAAGCTGGAATTATTGGAGATTTACTACAAGGGATTGGATATGGAAACGCAATTCAAACTTCAATCCCTTTCTTGTGGAACTTTTATGGATATGAGAGAAGATGATGCTTGGGATTTTATTGAGAAGCAAGCTCTAGTAATTGAGAAGTATTCCAATAGGAAGATTGAGAGTGAGAATCGAGATTCCGGAGAACCGGGAGCAAGATTGAATCCAACAGCCCAAGCTCAAATTTTCTCCCTCAACAATGAGATTAAGGAGTTGAAAGAATTTTTGAAGTCCAACATTCAATCGAAAAAGGAGCAGGACGTTGGCTATCTAGGAAGGGAGAACAATCAAGGGAATAAGAATAACAACCGGAACAATCATTGGAGCAATAATTACAACAGTAGGAACTTCAACAACAATTGGAGATCCAACCACATAATCCCGGTAATCCTTATTCCCATGATGAAAATTCACTAACACCTCCTTCTTATTCTTCTACACCTTTGAAAAGTCAGGGACAAACTTCATCTAATTCAAACCATCCGGAGAAGGACAAATTTGATGCGATGATGGAAACAATCTTGGGGAAGATGCAAGGAATGCAGAATTCCATTACTTTGATTTCTAAAGCACAAAAAGTTTTGTAAAATCAAGTGTTTAGCAAGGCCGGAGAAGCTCCTAGACATCAAGGGAAGCTTCCCGGAAAAACGGAGGACAATCCGAAAGGGAGGGTGATGACAATTACTACAAGAAGTAGTATAACAACCACCGATCTGCAGCCCACATTCGTTGAGGTTCCCGTTGAGAAGGAGAATGAAAAGGAGAAGGAAGATGTCTATGTTCCTCCTCCAGCCTATAAACCTCCTTTGACATTCCCGCAATCTAGAGCGAGAGCGCGTCTAGACAAGCATTTCGGTAAGTTTGTTGATCTTGTTCAAAGATCAGTTACAAAAGGTTATAACCATGAGCATTATGAAAAAAGGAGCGGAAGAGGACTGTAACGTTGAGGTTGAGGCCTTGGAAGAGTTAAAAGAGGTGCACATTGAAGAATTTGAAGAATTACACAAAGGTTCGGAAAACACAAGAAACCACGGGTCATCGGTGTTTTCCACGGGCTTGGTTTCACTAATTCCACCCGTGGAAATATATGTCGAGAGCAACCACTTGAATTACACAAAGAATCACGGCCAAAAATCAACTTTCTACGGCCGTGGAAGTAACAGTGGTGCCGTGGAACTTGGAAATTATGAGGACAGTTCTGTTCTTTCTACAAACGTTCTACCTTCTTCTTCTACCACTTCCACACCCTTGGAGACATCCAAGGAGACTCCGAAAGACCCTCACAATACACCAAAGGCATCTACAACTTTGAAATTGAAGCCTCTTCCCACACATCTAAGGTACACTTTTCTTGGATCTAACTCTACGTTTCCCGTTTAAGTTAGTTCTAGTTTAAGTGAAGATGAACATGATTGACTTATGATTGTTTTAAAGAAACATAGGAAAGCTTTAGGCTACACCATAGAGGATCTTGTAGGTATTAAGCCATCATTATGTATGCACAAGATACTAATGGAAGAGGATTATAAGCCTTCATGTCAACCTCAACGACGGTTAAACCCGATCATGAAAGAGGTCGTGAAGAAGGAGATCCTTAAATTACTTGATGCAGGTATCGTATTCCCGATTTTCGATAGCAAGTGGGTGAGTCCAGTTCAAGTAGTCCCAAAGAAGGGAGGAATGACTGTTGTAGCTAACAAGAACAACGAACTCATTCCAACAAGAACGGTGACGGGATGGAGAATGTGTATAGACTATCGCAAACTGAATAATGCGACGAGGAAGGATCACTTCCCGCTGCCCTTCATTGATCAAATGCTTGAGAGACTAGCGCAACATTCTTATTTTTGCTATCTTGATGGTTATAGTGGTTTCTTTCAGATTCCGATTCATCCGGACGATCAAGAAAAGACCACATTCACGTGCCCATGGGGTACGTTTGCTTATAGGAGGATGTCATTCGGATTGTGCAACGCTCCAGCCGCCTTTCAAAGGTGTATGATGGCCATCTTCTCGGAGTACATTGAGGAAATCATGGAGGTTTTTATGGATAATTTTTTTGTTTATGGCCTCTCATTTGATAATTGTCTTGCTAACCTATCTCTTGTTCTACAAAGATGTGAAGACACTAACCTAGTTTTAAATTGGGAGAAGTGTCATTTTATGGTTTGGGAAGATATTGTTTTAGGACACTTGATCTCTAATAAAGGGATTGAAGTTGACAAGGCTAAGATTGAAACAATAGAAAAGCTTCCTCCTCCATCTTCGGTGAAGGGGATTAGAAGTTTTCTAGGACATTCTGGCTTCTATAGGAGATTCATTAAGGACTTTTCGAAAATCTCTAAACCGCTAACTAATCTATTGATGAAGGATGCTGTTTTTGAATTTTCGAAAGAGTGTTTTGATGCTTTTTACAGGATTCGGAAGCTTTAATCTCAGCCCCAATAATTCAGCCTCCGGATTGGAGTCTTCTATTTGAGGTCATGTGCGATGCAAGTGACATAACAGTGGGAGCGGTGCTTGGACAAAAGAAAGATGAACGCAATCATGCCATCTACTATGCTAGTAAAACACTAGATGAAGCTCAGTTCAACTACGCCACAACAGAAAAGGAATTTCTTGCTATTGTATATGCATTTGAAAAGTTTCGTTCTTATCTTGTAGGAGCGAAGGTGATTGTATACACAGATCATTCAGCCATTCGGTATTTGCTTGCCAAGAAAGATGCAAAACCAAGGCTGGTTAGATGGATTCTTCTCCTTCAAGAGTTCGATCTCGAGATTTGTGACAAGAAAGGATCCGAAAATCTTGTTGCGGATCACTTGAGCCGTCTACCACATGTCACCAATGATGAACTTCCTATTGATGACTCTTTCCCGGACGAAAAATTGCATCTAATGGAAGAGTGCATTGATCATATTTCTAGAGGTAACAAACCTTGATTTGCTGATTTCGTGAATTATTTGGTTTGTCAGGAAATACCTTCCGGACTATCCTACGCTCAAAGAAAGAAGTTCTTTAAGGATGTCCGCCAATACTATTGGAATGAACCTCTACTCTTCAAGAGAGGTCCAGATGGCATCATTAGAAGATGTGTGCCTGAAGACGAAATGCAAAGTGTCATTCGTCATTGTCAATCTCTTCCTTGTGGAGGACACGCTAGTTCTCACAAGACTAGCGCTAAGGTATTGCAATCCGGATTCTTTTGGCCTACATTTTTAAGGATGTGCAAACCTTTGTTGCTTGTTGTGATGCTTGTCAAAGTACAGGGAACATATCTAGGAGGAATGAAATGCCTCTCAACAACATCCAAGAAGTGGAGATCTTTGACGTTTGGGGAGTTGACTTCATGGGACCATTCCCATCATCTTGTGGTAACCAATACATACTTCTAGCTGCAGACTATGTTTCAAGATTGGTTGAAGCTATTGCTTTTCCAACTAATGATGCGATGGTGGTTGTTAAGTTCTTTAATTGAACTATTTTCCCAATGCTTGGGAAATCCCGAACCATCATTAGTGACGGAGGATCACACTTCATCGCCCGTCGATTTGAAGCTCTACTAGCTAAGTATGGGGTGACTCACAAGATCACCACCCCTTACCATCCACAAACAAGTGGGCAAGTGGAGATTTCCAATAGAGAGATCAAAGGAATTCTGGAGAAAACGGTGTCTAGGACAAGAAAGGATTGGACGTTAAAGCTAGATGACGCATTATGGGCATATAGAACGGCATACAAGACTCCCATAGGCACAACACCGTACAATCTTGTGTATGGGAAGTCTTGTCATCTTCCGGTAGAGTTCGAACACAAGGCGTAATGGGTTGTCAAGTGGTTGAACTTTGGCATGAAGGAAGTGGGAGAGAAACGTCTCTTGGATCTCAATGAGCTAGAAGAACTCCGCTTACACGCCTATGAAAACGCCAAGATTTACAAAGAGAGAGCGAAGTGTTGTCATGATAAGCACATCAATCCGAAAGACTTCAAAGAAGGAGACATTGTTCTTCTTTTCAATTCTAGACTTCGATTCTTCCAGGTAAGCTTAAATCTCGTTGGATAGGACCTTATGTTATTTAACACGTTTTTTTTCCATGGTGCAGTTGAATTATGGGGTGAGAAGTGCGGAAGGTTAAAAGTGAATGGCCAACGACTCAAGAAGTACTCACCGGAACTCCAAACTGAGGAAGTCACACCGATTCTCCTCACTTAAGCACAAAGGATTGGTCTAGCTACGGACCTAAAACAAAGCGCTACTTGAGTGACAACTCAAGGTAATGCATTCTTGTTTTTCTTTTTCATTTTCTTAGATTAGATTAGTGTAGGTTGTATTTGTTTTTTTTTCGTTGGTATCTTTCCGGTATGTCTTGTGTCTTTGCTTGTCAGGCTTGAAAAACAACCAAAAAGAAGTGAAGAAAGCCAAAGGCCATCGACGAATTTGGACTTTTGCCAAAAATTGGGATTTCCACGGGTTTTATTACAAAACCACGGCCGTGGAAGTAATAGTGAGGCCGTGATTTTTGAAATTTTGACGGGGCTATATAAGTTCTTCTTCTTCACAACCCACAAGCTTTTACCCTCTTCTCCATGCCCCTCTTCCACGCCCCAATCCCTCAAACCTCAAATCTTCGTTCGGTGATCGTTTTGCACGATTCTTCGCTCCAAATTGAAGCAAACTTCATTCTATTGCGGATTGTGACAACAAATAGCACAAACATTCAGTGATCGGGCGAGGTTTTGGATTTCTTCAAATCCAAAACCTAGGTTTTCTCTCAACTCTATCCTTGGTTGATTTCCTTCATTTTCTTCAAAGATTTTTAGGAGAACTGAACGGAATTGAACTTAGAAGTAGCCTAGGACTGCTGTTGTTGAGATTGTTGTGGAATTTCTGGATTTTTGAGCAAAATCGTGCATTTTCACGGGTTGTCGTACAAAACCACGGGTGTGGTTTCACCAAGAACAGGCCGCGGTTTCTGGAAAAATGTTTGGGACTCGCAAATCCAGCCAAAACAAAAAGAAAAGAGGCGAAGGCTCCTCTTCCCAACCCCCTCCCGCTCCTTAACATATCCCTAGGCTCCCTACAATCCATGAGGACCATAAGAAAGCTTACTGAAAGATCCATGAGCGCAAGGTTATCGCCCTAGATACATTGTTCTTGAAGAGTTTGAGGATCTACATTTGGTGAATGATCTTAGGTGGATGATTGATAGGGTTGGGCTTACTACATTTGTGGGTATTAGGGAGGATGCCTATGAGGAGATTACAATGGAGTTTTTGAGTTCTTTTGACCATAGTGCTGTGAATCGAACGGTTTCTTTCTGTTTGATGAACTACACTCATCACTTTACCATAGCTCAGTTTGGATCTTTCTTCTGTTTTGGTCAGACCTTTAATGGGACATTCCCTAGGAGCTCTCGAGCTCGTGATTTTTGGGAGGAGATTGCTATGGTAGTAGGTTCCGAGGACCGTTGGCAACCTGCAGATTCGAAGGACAAGCTGATTTATAACCTATCCTTCAAGATTGCCCATAGGATCCTCTCCGAGTGCCTTTTCCCTAGAATCGAGACTCCCCAAAAGATCAAGGTTGATGAGCTTTTTATCCTTTATTATATGGCGGCCGGTGTCACTCCGGATTGCGCCACTATGCTTGTTGTTACCCTTAGCAAGATCAAGAACAAAGCTAAGGGGAATATCGGTTATGGTGGGATGGTTACACACATAGCAAAGCAGTTGGGACTTGATTATTCGGCTTGTGAGTTGGCAGCTTCTGCGAGGCCTATAGGGCTTCAAGGTTTCATGACTCGGGGACTCTTGATTCCCCGCCACCGAGGTCCACCATTTGTCTCCTTGCCTTGGGAAGACAAGGGAGGACGAGGCATTCCATGAAGCGCTGATTACTCCATCCGGGATCAACAGAACTAGAAAGCAAATTTTACATTGATGCACGCCAACCTCCTTGGAGCTCCTGCCTATTACCCCGAGGATGAGTCTGCTGCTGTTGATGAGGATGGTGATGAGGAGATGGGTGGTGACGAGTTCCAGGATGTTGGAGGTGCTGAGCAGTCTTTTGGAGATTTTCCGGATCAACTGGCGGATTTCCAGGAGCCGCCTAGGAGATCTACCTACCAACAGTGGCCTTCCGCTTCTTCTTTTGGCCGGCGTGCCAGCGTGAGTGAGAGGCCGACTTGGATGGATGCACCGCCGACATCGATAGATGCTCCACCAGCTTGGATGGGAGCGCTGCCGGAGTGGATGGTGCAGAGGCTAGCATGGATGAACCAGCATCTAGGATGGGTCACCGGACTTACACAGAGGATGGAGGCACTTGAGACCCGCTTAAATGCAGCTGAGGATGACCGTCGTGACAACGCAAGGATCCTCCGAGACGTTTACCGGCAACAGTTTGGGCGTCCATACAACCCAAACTTCTACCCGTTTCCACCACCTCCACCGCCTTTGTGAGCTTGTTTGTTCTTTGTTCTTTTTTTTCACACATTAGGGACAATGTGTATCTTAAGTATGGGGTGGAATATGATTCTCATGTGATGTAATAACTTGACATATTGGTTCGTTCTTATCCATAAACACTTGCATCTTTTATTTTCTTGTCACACGTTTTCTTTTTGCATTGCATTTTTAAGCTTTGAAAAACTCATAAAAATTTGAAAATATTGTGCTTCTAGGATTGAAAAAGACCTCAATGATGAATTTTCTTGTGGATTGAATTTTTTATGACATTTATGTGCTTAATTTGAATTGTGAATTGTGGAGAAATTGAGTATATTGTTTGATCTTCTTGCAAGTTTCATAATGTAAAAATTCTTGTCTAAATCATGTTGAGGAATGAAAGTTGAAATCGCATTACAAGTTCTTGCACTTCTTTTTGAAATGATTAAGGCGCTTCGATTTTTCTTGCTTCTTCTTTATTCATTTAGCTTCTCAATAAAAAAATTTGCCTCCTTTACCTATCCGGGAATTAGGAAGAGTGTAATTTTTGGCATGATTGATGTGGAAGGGCCATAAAAGAAAAAAAAAATGTGCATTCAAAGTATAGAAAAATAGGTTTGGGAACGTTGAACATGAGGGTGAGTCACTCGACACCATTCACATAGCCGAGTATTTGTGTCTTGCCAAAGTCCAAATGAACGATATTCCTAACGAAATATGGTATGTGCATCAAGGGTTTGAGGCATCTCGAAAAATTGAGAATCGCCGATCTCTTAGGCTTCGGTTTTTGTGCACTGCTGTCCATACTTCCAAAAAGTAAAGTAAAAGAAAAGTTCCCATGCAAAGCATGTTTGGGAAGCAATGTTCTTCAAGCTTGTGTTGTGTAGTTCCTTTTTCCCGGATATTGCACCACATTACCTTAAAAAAAAATCCTACTCATTCACGTTTCTTTACCTTTACTTGAAAGTCCCTAAGCTCTTTGGATTGTTGTTTGGCTTAGTGATCTAAATTGGATTTTCACATGATTGATTTTGACATTACTTTGGGTTATGATGTTTGTCTTGGAGCTTTTTTTTTTTGGTGGGAAGGAGAGTCAGTGGTCTCCGGCGCATCTGGACGCGCTTTTATTAATGAGAAAATGTGGCTATGTAGTCATCATGCGGGGGATAGCCCGACCCCTTACATCATCAAGTAAAAGATCCACTACACCCTCCGGCGGGTCAGACAATACATGCAATCCAATAGGAAGGTTCAAAGCAAAACTAGCTAAGAAATCCGCAACCCTATTCGCTTCACGATAGGCGTGACGAAACTGGATAACCCAGTCTCTTTTCATATAGTCTTGACACCTACGCACCAGACTGGCAAGGGGGTGGTGAGGGGCAATGGTGGTCATGATGAGTTTGATTACCAATAATGAATCCACTTCGAAAATGACCGATTGGTAACCCAACTCCCAAGCAATCTTGAGTCCATGTACCAAACCCCATAGCTCCGCCATGGGCACGGTACATACCCCAAGATTAACACCAAAGCCACCAACCCACTCCCCTGCAGAGTTCCTAATCACACCTCCAGCACTAGCAAAGTCCTCTCTACTCTTTGCTCCGTCCGTGTTGACCTTTACGTAGTCCGCGGGTGGAGGAGTCCAAACCACATTAACTTGATTCCTCCGACTTTGCATGTTGCTCCTACTCCTCTTACTCCATGCCTCGATATATTCTTTGGTTCTTTCTTGTATAGTCCGGCCTCTATTGCCATTGAATATGTAACCATTGAAGGAGGCCTCATTTCGCCATTTCCACGTCCACCATACTCCTACTGCAAAAAACTCACTCCACAGATAATAATTATTCAAAGGTTTAGTAGAACATATGTTACCTCTTAACCAGGCGGGAAATTTCAGCGAGTAAAAGCCATCTACATAAGCATCAGCTTGCATCACCCTCCACATAGAAAAGGTGCTGCTGCAATCTCTGAATAAATGACCTAGCGACTCAGTCCCATGGCTGCAGCAGTAGCACTTCTCGGTATCGCTGAGGTGCCGCCTCCGACGCTCTTCATTGCTCAATACACCGCCTCTCATAAGCTTCCATATAAACACCTTAACCCTTTCTTGAACCCTAAGTTTCCAGATAATCTTGTATATATTGCCTTCGCTATTCTGCACTTCATCGGCCCCAGTGAGGAGTCTGTATGCCGATTGAATCGAGTAATCTCCGTCTTGGGACAGTCTCCATCCTACCTCATCATTCAAAGGTTGGCCCAACCGCTGGGCTGATAGACTGGTCTCCCAGTTGAGAGGTTTAACCGCCGCCAGCTTCAGTAAGGCCAGCGTGGGGAGTTTGTCTTCCACACTCTTCCAGTCCCACATATGCTCATCTATCCAGTAGCTATGTACTTTTCTTTCGAGTTCAGTAGGGCTGATCGACTGGAGCGCAATCCTACACAGGGGGACATCTCCTAGCCAATGGTTAGTCCAGAAGCTGATGCTTCTGCCGTCTCCTAGAAACCATTTCGAACCCTTAGCCACCACCTCCCTCAACCCTCTGTCAATACCTTTCCAGGTCAGTGAATCGGTCGAACGAATCCGTCTGCCTCCTGTTGCGTATTTTTGCTCCATCACACTTATCCAGAGGCTGTTGTCACCCTTTAAAAACCTCCATGCCAGCTTCCCCATCATAGCTAAGTTGGTTTCGGCCATGCACCTAATGCCAAGCCCTCCTTTCTCTTTCGGTAAACACATATCTTTCCACTTAACCGTATGAATTTTCCGACTTCCGTCTTGATGACCCCAAACAAAATTCCTGCAGGTTCTATCGATCTCTTTGCAAACACTCATCGGTAGCGGGAGGGTGGACATTGTATAGACTGGAATAGAGGTGAGGACAGCTTTGGTGAGGGTGATCCGGCCCGCAAAGCTAAGTGTTTTGCTCCGCCACCCATTAAGTTTGAGGCAGATCTTGTCTAATAGACTAGAGAACGTCCTCTTGGATACTCTTCCTTGAAGAAGTGGGACTCCTAGGTAGTTGCCAAGGTTCTTTGTAACCTCAACTCCACTAAGCCTCTCGATGCTAGCACTCAACTCCCTTGAGACGTTGGGGGATACAAAGATCTTCGACTTTTGTGCACTAACTTTCTGACCCGAGGCCTTACAAAACATTTCAATACATCTCATGATGACTCGGACTTGTGTCAGGGATGCTTCCGCGAAAAGAGTGATATCGTCCGCAAAAAATAAGTGAGTTAGCGGTGGGCCCCGCGCGACAGGGTGATAGGTTTCCACTCCCCTTTCTCAACTGACTCAAGTATGAGGTGGCTGAGTCTCTCAACACACAAAACGAAGAGATATGGGGAAAGCGGGTCGCCCTGCCTGATACCTCTTTCCGGAGTGAATTGCTCTGTCACTTCTCCATTCCAGATGACTTGCATTCTTGTTGTAGTAACACACTCTTGGATCATTTTCCCCTAGTTTTGGGGAAAGCCGGCCTCAATGATAGTGTCTTCAATGAAGTCCCACCTAACTCTATCATAGGCCTTCTCGAGATCCAATTTCAGGATCATCCACTGTTTACTAGTCTTCTTCTTTCCCATGGTATGTACCACTTCTTGCATAAGTACTATGTTATCCTGAATCAGACGTCCCGGAATGAAGCTGCCTTGTGTGGGGCCTACCAAATTTCCTATGATGCCTTGCAATCTCCTAACCAGGACTTTAGTGATAATCTTGTAGCTGACGTTGCATAAAGCGATCGGGCGGAATTGACTAATGAACTCCGGTTTCCCCACTTTAGCAATTAGGGAGATGAGAGTATCATTACTTCCCGCATAGAGCTTCTGGGTATTAAAGAACTTTGAGACTTCCTCCTTCATGGACCTTCCTACAACATTCCAACACTTCTGGTAGAAGACGGGTTGAAAGCCATCAATTCCGGGTGCCTTATACGCACCCATGCTCTTGACAGCCTGCCAAACTTCCTCCATTTCTATCGGTTTCTGAATACTGGCCCAGTCCGAGTCTGCTACGTCCGGAAAGTCCAAAGTTCTCAAATGGCTTGGGGCTAGCAAATCGGCATCCGCTATACTGTAGAGCTCGCGGAAGTATGCAGTGGCATGTTGTTCTAGTCTCGCCTGATCCTCCACCCATCCTTCACTCCCAATCTCCAATCTCATAACTCTATTTCTGGCTCTCCGGATGACTGTGGACGTGTGGAAGAACTTGGTATTCCGATCACCATGCTCAAGCCACTGCTCAAGGAATTTCTGGAACCAGATCACCTCCTCTTGCTCAAGGATACCTTCTAATTCAGCTTTCAATTTTGCTTCCTTATCGATGAGACGTGCGGTGATGCCTCGGCTAATCTTACCCTGGACTTTGGCTAATTTAGCTTCGGTTTCTGATTTCCTGCGGAATATATTACCAAAGACAAGTCTATTCCAGTAAATAAGAGAGGTCTTAAGTGTGGGAAGAGCCTTACTTACCTCCGGGTTATGAAAACAACACATCTCCACCATAGGGTAGAAATCACTATGGGTCATCCAAGCCGCCTCGAACCTGAAGGGTCTTCTCTCACTTTTACATGCGAGTGAAGAATCCAGAGACAAGAGGATCGGGGAGTGATCGGAAGAGAATCGAGCAAGGTGTCTAACATGAGCATTAGTCCACTTCAAACGGCCATCGTGGTTCATAAGAACTCTGTCTAGTCTCTTGAACACTTTCCGCTTGGTCGACTTACTATCATCCCAGGTAAAATCCGCTCCTGTGTACCCTAGGTCAATAAGGCCGTGTCCCATAATGATGTCATTGAACACATTGGAATCTGAATGTAGTCCACCCGAACCTCCCAGTCGCTCATGCATGAAACGGATGCAATTGAAGTCCCCTCCAATGATCAGTGGTTCTGAGATCGTCACAAGTTCACTATCAAGAGCACTCCATACCTCACGACGTCTACTAGCCTCCGGGGGGGGCATAAACAGCAATAAGGCTATAAGCACTGGAGCCCTCTGAAATTTTTGCATGGACAAAACCTTTGTGACTGTTAACAATCTGGAGCGTGACCTTATAACTTTTCCATAAGACCCAGATCCCTCCTTCGAAACCCTCAGCTTCAACACGATAGCAACCCAAGTAATTTAGTCGATCACAAATAGCTTGGGCCCTAGCTCCAGAAGTCCGGGGTTCGAATATGGCGAGAATATCAACCTTGTGGTGGTTGCACAAATACTTAATAGCTCTGCGGAACCCACTCTTGCAAGCTCCGAATACGTTCCAAAAAAGACAATTCATAATAACCAATAAAGATTAAAATCAAATAGAAGTGAAGCTACTGACCCAATGAGGACGAAGTCTTGACATCCGCCTCTCCAGGAATTTCTTCCATCCTCGCATCTGTCAAGACTGCTCGCTTGTCACTTGCTGTTATTGCACTTGTCTTTTGCTCAGCCAGGCATTGAGTGGGGATGATATCCATATCAGCCGGCGCTTCTGCCTCACCTATTTGAGCCCGATCCAAGCTTAACTCAAAAACAGCCGCTTGATTCAGTACTTCAAGTTCAGGACCTTGATGGCGGTATTCTTCGTGCGGCGGGTCCTCCTGTCTTTGTCGTTTGAGAGGAGCGGTGGTAATCTGAGACTCCTCCACTTTTTTGGCTCTCCAAGCCGCTCTTCTCGCTTCGTTTTTCATTCTATTGCGTCGTTTTTGTCTGCTCTCCTTCTCCTTAGCTTCTTCATTATTATCTGCAACAGAAACAAAAATGGGATTATTATCTTTGGTTTTTTGCGGTTGTATGGTGTCTACGTAATCTCCCCCCACTACTGTAACTGGTGTCTTTTTTTGCTTCAATATTTTCTCAGTTGTGCCGCTTGTGCTTGGGCCGGCTCCCTTGGATGAATTAATCGGTTGCGGCCCATTCGAAAGAAATCCAGATGCAGTGGCACGAGGATCCTCTCCAGCCTGAAAGGTCTGATCTGAATTGTTAGTCACTGGGCTTATAGAGCTCTTGGGCCCATTAGGGTGAAGTCCAAAGATAGATATCCTGTTACCCACTGATTTGTGGTGTTGGTTTTGTGGTGGAATGGAATGCAATTTCTCTTTTAGGTCATTAGATATATTCTTCCCTTTGCCGTGCAAATTCTTCCCTTGTACCCCCTTATTCACATTCCTTGACTGATCATCGGAATAACCTTGATTGGAATCATGGGGATTCCTTCCTTTCTGGGCTCTAGGTCTTCTTGCCACCTGCATCCATGGTCCGAAACCGGCGTCAGCCTCTGCCGTCGTCGGACTCGGAGTACTGTTTGGCGATTGTGAATCATTCTCTTTATCCTGGGAGTTCAAATCATTCGCTTTCTCAACGGCAGTACTTCCATTGTGTTCCGGTCCACTATAGAATTCGCAATGGGAAGCGTAGTGACCAAATCTTCCATACTTAAAGCAAATTATGTCTAACCCTTCATATTCAATGGGGCATCTGCGTCCATTGATGAATATAGCTTTTTTAAGGGGTTTGCTGAGATCCAATTCCACACAGACCCGAATAAATCTTCCTCTATTGAAATGTAGCGTTTTCGGGTCAATCGAAATTGGTATGCCAACTCCTTCAGATATTTTCCAGATTAGTGCTTCATGGTACCATTGAACGGGTACTCCAGTTATCCTTATCCATGTAGGTGCTGAGGTAATTGGGTTTGAGGTTACAAACTCGGGTGTCCAGCGCTTCATGATGAGGCATCTCCCGAACACCGCCCATGGACCACCTGTGAGCACCATCAAGAGTTCATTCTCGCTTTTAAACCTTGCAAGGAAATAGTTGTTTTCTAAATCCATAATCTGTAAGTTCTCTCCGCATTTCCAGAGTTCTCTGATTTTCCTATCCATCACCGGGAAGGCAATGGGGTATCCCAGTACTTTGAATACTATCGAGTTGCTCCATCGTTCCTCAAGATCATCCGCAATCTCTTTCGCAATTTCAATCACAGGGTCTCCTTCCTCTCCGAAGGGGTAGTTGACGGTAACCCGATCCTCAATGAATTCTCTAGTAATTCTATCGTGAACAGAATTTGTATCTTGAGCCCCTCCAATAACCTGACTCCAGGTTTTTGGTTGAGACGCATTACTTCTGTTCGGAGATGCATCAGCAAGTGCCACCCCTTGCACTGAATTCAGCGCAGTACTGGAAGCAACAATTCCAATATTGGACTGTCCACTATTCTCACCTTGTGAATGCTTGCACTCCGATTGAATCGGAGCAGAGGACTCAACCACATTCCTTTTCTTCTACCTGTTTCTTACCTGCATCCTCTTTTTGCTTTAAAATCAGTGACTCTGCAGTCTCTTGCTGTTGACCAGTGGAGTCTAGCATGATAGTATCTACATTAGTGGAATCATTCGGTTTCGTTTCTGGGATGGTGGCTGCTTGAGGTCTTGTCTCCGTCATCACCAGATATGGAAGCGCGCTTGGGGACAAGCAAGAGACAAGTATGGGGTATTTTTATAGCATGAAATATGACGTTATTTTAGGCACATGTTTTGGTAGTTTTTCCCCTTCTTTTATGTACATGGATATGAGTTTGAAGCATATATGAGCACATTCATCTATTATGTTGGTATAGATATCTACACAAACTTTGTTGTGTTTTTAGGTGAATAAAGGCTTGGATTAGAGCATAAATAGAGTATGTAAGAGTGATTGATCATGCTAGACATCAAGGAGATGCATTGGAGTAGCTAAGGAAGGAGTATGAGTAGAAAGTTTTGGGAAATAAAGGCTTATACGTAGATTTTGGAAGTTCCACGGCCAAGTACAAGGAACCACGGCCGTGGTTTTGGGAATTAATTTAATTAAGGCCATGGAGGAACATGTCGTAGGCTCCCACGGTGGTTTCCACGGTCGTGAAAATTTTCTCTTGGCCGTGGTTTTATTAACTATGGCCACGTGTCATATTTGCCATGTCAGCAACGGTTATGGGCCTTTCGTAACCCTATTTTCTCCAATAAAAAGGCTGAAGAAAGAGACAAAAGGGATCCCTCGCTACATTTCGCTACACCACGCTAGAGAGAAGTCGAGATCATTTGCAAGATTACATTGTGAGAAGATTTTGGAAGGAAGATTTGGAGAAGTACGCACTTTGATATTGCGAAGTTGGAAGATCTTAGGGTTTCACTTTGAAGACGGATTGACATCCCGTTTTTCTTGTTCTTTAAGATTGTGAGAGATTTCTGACTTTATTCTATATTCATTGAACATAAGTACGGATTTGAGTTTTATTGAGTTTGGTTTTGCATTCATTATTGAGTTTTCAAGGTTCTATCTTTTCTTTCTTTTAATCTTGATTATTGATTCAATGACAATGATTGTTATTGGCTAAGCACTCTTGCGATTCTAAAGTGAAGGGTTGATAGTTGTGGCATAGATGATGATAAATTGAACCAAAACAGATTGGACCCTGAGAGTTGCGAGAAACCTCGTCGTCGAGCCTTTCCAAGGCATGTTCTTGAGTTCCACGGCCGTGGTTCTTCAAGATCCGACCGTGTTTTTCCTCTGTCGTACGTTCTTTGCTTTTGGTTTGATCCAAAGTTAAAGATTGACCTTAACCTAGCCTTGACTTACCTTTTCTAGGTAGTAGTGAGACTCAACACCCTCTACTTTGGTTTCGAGTGTCACAACCTTAACCTTTTTGGCATATCTTTGATTCCCTTGGGTTTGGGCATGGGTATTTGAGAGTTTAATCTTGTCCTTGGATTCTCTTTATAACAAGACTCAACATCCTTTATTGAGAGAGCCTTTGGGTGAGACTTATGGGTTTAGAACTTCACCGTACAACACCCTACCTTAGATCTATACATTTGCAAACCTAACTCTGTCCTTATATCTTTAGAACATCTTGAATCGATTGCCAAAATTGGATACCTGAATCTTTAGAATCGTTGTTTTCCCAATTATCTTTACAAAATCTTCATTATTTTCTTAAACAATTTACGGACTGAATTTAATCCCCCAAATCCCGGAGTTCGATACTATAGAATTCTTGCTTTACTATACCGATCCGTACAATGCGGGTTCGCTTTGCTTGATTTCAAATTTTATAAATTTAAGACTTAGTGACGCACACTTTTGAGCGAACAGTAGGGCCAAACAAACTCAACGCCTAAAACTTGAGTTACAAGGCCTGCAACGCATCCCGCAAGATGGTAGGGTTCTGGAAAAGTATGACAAATTGTGCAAGGAACTTGAGAAACTCACTACATAGGAATGATATTGTTGGTACTTGCGCTCCTTGTCCAATGTTTTATAGGATGGAGATAAGAATACCATGTATTTTCATGAAAAAGCGAGTCATCACAAGAAAACAAACAAAATAGATGGTCTCTTTGATCAACATGGTTCTTGGAAGGATTCAGATGAGAATATAGAAAAGGGAGATTGTGCACTTCTATGGGGACTTGTTCAGATCCGAACCAACTAGTGATAACGACGAAGCTCTGAGTGAGATTGAGTAGAATGTGTCGGTACATGTGAACGAATTGCTTGAGATTTTGCCTTCTATTGATAAAATTCGTGATTCTTTTTCAAATGCATCCGACAAAAGCACCGGCTTCGACGGTATGCACGCACTTTCTATCAAACTTTCTGGTTTGTTGTAGGTAGTGACATCACTACTATTATCGAAGATTGGTAGAAGGGATAGATAGACTTACAAGAGGTGAAATAAAATTATGGTGGTGTTTATTTCGAAAGTGAAGGTCGCTAAGTCAATCAAGGAACTCCGTCCCAAAAAGTCTTTGTTTCGTATTGTACAAACTAGCATTGAAAACTATAGCCAATCGCCTCAAGCCGCTACTTCCAAGTTTGGTCAATCCCACACAAAGTGCGTTTATTCCGAATAGGCTCATTACAGATTACATTTGTTAGCATTTTGAAGCTTTTCATGTCATGAAGCGCAAGCACGGCTTGGGTGGGGTTGTGTTTGGTCTCAAGGTTGATATGATGAAGGCTTATGATTGAGTCGGTTGACAATTCCTTGATGCTTTGATTAGGAAAATGGGATTTTCGAATACTTGGATTGTTTGTATTATGAGTCACTTGGACTCGGTTTCTTTCACGTTTAAGTACATTGGCTTCATCAAAGGCCAAGTCCTCCCTACACGTAGATTAGGGTAGGGGCGCCATTTGGCTTCTTCTAGATATGTTTCTCAATAACAGATCAAGGGGGTAAGACTCAATAGATCAGAGCCAATGATCTCGCATCTTATGTTTGCAGACGAATGTTTACTCTTTGCTAAGACATCCAATCCGGAATGCTTGAAAATAACTGAGATACTCAGCTTATATGAACGAGCATCAAGGTAGAAGGTGAAGATGCACAAGTTGTGATATGAGGTATTCGCCCGTGTGGATGGCCCAATCTTTTGACGTGTAAAGACTCTATAGAATACGACAAATAAAAAGAGATATGAAAAAGAAGGTGATCCAATGGTGGAATGAATCAATAAATGGATAGATCAAGGTTGAACTCTAAGCAACAACTTGTAAGCACAAAAGGACACACAATTAGGGGATCGCCCAAGTACACAATCAGCGAAGTTCTATAGAACCCTTCCTGCTACCCCAAACACAATATGCGTTTGTGAGAACCCTAGAGCACCTGGAGGTTTGCCTAAAAGTAGTTGAAGCACCTTGCTTTGTCGTGGCAAGTATAACACACTCAAACAAGTCCACGCGAGTTGCGAACAAGACGTCTCTTACTCAGGTTTTCTCTTCACTCCGTGAAGATGACGGTAGACACCTCAAAAAGATAACACAACGTGTTAAACAAAAATTTATATTCCATGTTTAGAAAATAAGAGGCACGACCTCTCTATTTATAGGCTGTGGATCAGCCTTATGGGCTTTTTAACCTAGGCTACAAAATCATATCTTCTTTTTGAGGAAAAATCATATCTTATTTAGAACAAGATATGATCTTGTTCTAAGAAAATAATAAAATAAGATCGTTCTTCTAGAAGAATGATCTTTTAAGACTTGGGGATCAAACAAAATGATTCAAAGTCTATCTTTAAGTTTCCCTGTTAGAAAATTAAATTATTTGCAAAAGGAAATAAATAAAATAACTTGGTTATAAAATAACATTTAAAGCCAACAAAATTTACCCATAATGAAACATGTCCTTATGGGCTAAATAATAAATAGAAGCCCGATCCAACAAAATTAACCCATAATGAAACATGTCCATTGCCAACGAGATTATGTATCGAATGACCAAGTCTCTCCAGGCAGAGTACGAAAAGATATGGAGATATAGGGTCCGCTTGACGTACACCTCTAGATGGTGTAAAGTTGTCTAATAACTCACCGTTCCAAAGCACCGACATTGACTGTGAGCGCATACAAGCAGAGATCCAATTCCATCAACAGTCCGGAAGGCCTATAGAACTGCAAGTATCCTCAACAAAATCCCAAGATAATCAGCCATAAGCATTCTCGAGATCGATTTTGATCCCCATCCACTTTTTTCCCAGTCGCTTTTTGACAAGGGAGTGTAACATTTCTTGAACTATAACAACATTGTCTTCAATCATACGTCCCATAATAAAACTGCTTTGATAGGGACTGACCAGTTTCGGCATGAGAGTTTGAAGTCAAAGCACCATTAACTTCGTAATAAGCTTGTAAGACACGTTACACAAGCCGATGGGTCTAAACTTGGACATATGATCCGGACTGTTTCCTTTTGGAATAAGCAAGATAATAGTGTCGTTAGAGTGTGGGGGCAGCACACCGTCGTGAAGAAGTTTTGAACGAACTTCAAAACACCGGATATAACCGTATCCCAATTTTATGGTAAAAAATAGCACCGAATCCATCACATCCTGGAGCTTTTAGAGGAGCCATCTTAAATAAGAAGTTCTTAATCTCTGTATCAGTAAAAGGGCGGCATAGGTTAGATATCACATCTTGGGCCAAGGGAGGAAAATTTGTGAGATACGGTCCATAAGTCAAAGAGCCACAGGGTTCAGCCGTGAAAAGCTTCTGGAAATAATTATGTGCATTCGATCTGGGAAGAATAGGGTCATAAATCCAGTTACCATTGTCGTCTAAAATGTAGTCGACCCTGTTACGTCTTCTGCGGATTAACGTGCTCAAATGAAAAAAATGAAGTGTTATGATCGCCATCAAGAAGGATTTTTTTTCTCTTGATTTTTGTCTCCGTAGAAAGTATTCTTGGTCTAGAATATTTTCCACCTCAAGAAGGGTTACAAAATGGAGATCGAGTAGTCCCCTAGAAAAGTTTGATTCGATTGCAGTCTATAAAGCAGAAAGCCGCAACAGAAGCGCATTTTTCTTCAGTCCAATACGCCCAAATTCTTGTCTATTCCATTTGAGAACCCGTGTCTTAATGATCCCTAGGGCTTTGCATAGATCATTATTGGAAGAATTATCCCAACATGATCTCACAATATCTGTGAAGTTAGGATGTAAGACCCAAGCGGCCTCGAACCGGAAGGGACGCCGAGCACGGTTGAATTGAGTAGGGGAGTGAAACCATAAAAAAAGAGAGGGTTGTGGTCCGATGATAAAGTTGGGAGGACGGATTGTAGCCTCAGGCTAACAAAGTCTAGCTGAATCGTTCATAAATACACGGTCAAGACATTTGGAGATTCTCGAGTCTGGCGAAGTGCCACGATTCCATGTAAATGAAGGACCACTGATGCTCATGTCTACAAGTTGGGCGTCATCCATCCACCTCTGGAAGACACTCGAATCCGTGGACGAAGTGTTCAAAGTTCCGCCAACTTCAGAAAGGTTAAGAACACAATTAAAGTCTCCCCCGACAACATCGGGCCCTAAGCAAATGGAAATTGCCTCTAGAAGGGACCCCCACCCCTCAACCCGCCGTGACGGAGACGGGGGATTATAAACCGCAAATAAGTGTATGGTTTGGTTATCAATCATTACATTAGCTTGGAGAAAGTTTGGTTTCTTCAGAACCACAATAGCCTGGACATTAACTGAATTCCATAACATTTAAATTCCGCCTTCAAAACCAACGGCTTCGAAAGTTGGTAAATTTCGATCTCAGACATACCTCTTCAACAGTATTCCCGGAAACCTTTGTTTCAAGTAAAAAAAGAAACTCAATATGGTGACGGTTGATCATATAACTTAAGGCTTTGCGGAACCGTCTATTACCGCGCACCCCCCCCCAACAACTCCATATTAATGTATTCATTTAAAACCATCCATCTTGACAGAACCAGATGCCTATGTGGTATGAGTGTGATAGCCGGTGTCGCCCGTGGTGACGTTAGGACAATTTCGTGGGACAGGATTAAGACCCATGTATAACTAGATGAATCAACGTCCATCTCCGGTAAGCAAGGAGCAATAGGCGACGTAGCCATAGTTATGTTTGGAGGTGATGTAGCTGAAGGAGGGAGGTTGTTGACATTGGATTCAGAAACCCTATTGTAATGTTGACGAGATTCTTTGCCATGTGGCTGGGTGGAACCTGGGCTTGTTCTTGGGTTCTTGGTGGTGGGCCCTGGAGGGCATTTTGGGCTAGAGGTTTTAGCACGTTTGGGCTGTTTTTAGGTGTCGTTAGGGTTTGCGTAGGAAGCGGTTATATTTGGAGCATTAATAGGCGGCTTATGGGATGTAGATATATTGGTAACAACCGCAATAACGGGAGTAATGATGGCGCAGTGAATGTAGAGGTATTATCGGAGTTACCGTATTTTCGAGTATTCACTGAGCTGGTTGTTGGGTCGGAAATGCCTAGTGTCTGGTAGCCATTGGCGGCAGTGATAGTGGTCTTTTGGATTGATTTGTTGGCAAGGGTTTTCGATTGTCTACGGGGCTTCCTGACTACCATCATCCAATCCCTCAGAAAATCATTGTTAGAGACGGGCTGAGGTGCATCGGCAGTATCTTTCCTCAACTCTGAACCGTCTGGGATCGATATCTCAAGTTCTCAACGTCATTGGCAAGGTGTGGCAGGTTCGATTGTTGGACCAGAGCGATAGGAAGGGTGCATCTCTTGACCCCGTGGCCATAGAGGCCGCACCGGTGGCAAATGAAATTCAAGCCTTCGTATTCCACGTGGACTCTAGACTCACCAATGAGGATAGTGCCGATCATTTGTTTTCAAGCTTGATTTCAATACACACCCTTGCGAATTTGCCTCTAGTAGCATAGAGAGTATTGAGATCGACTTTTAAGGGTGTACCAAGTGTTGATGCCATTCCATACAACACTCCTTCATCATACAGTTGCATTGGTAGATCGGACAGCCGAGCCCAGGCACATATGGAATGCAACACATCATTGTACGGGTTGAATTGAGCCGACCATGGTCGTACCGTAATGTAATGTCCGAAAATCTCCCAAGGTCCATCAGTGAGAGCCTTCAGGAAGTCGGACTCGAGTTCGAACTTAACGGTGTAGAATCCGTTTAGGAGATCAAGGATTGTCATTGAGCCACTTGGTCGCCATAACTGGTAAGACGGTGTTTTAAAAGTCGAAGGCCACATACCTTCCTAACCTTTTGATGATAACAACCTTTTCCACTTTTCTGAGAGCGAATCGATCACGTCATTGCCAATGTCTACCACCGCAAGGCCTCGAGTTCCTTCGGGAAAAGAAATGCGCATTTTCCGGGATTCGATTAAAGAGTCGCAACTGAGGGGCACATCAGTCGGAGAAGGATCTCCTACAACAACAGCGCAAGATTTGAGGTCGGGTGGTTTATTTGGAGGTAGGGAAAGGCCGGGAGGGGCGTTGATTGGTGGGTTAAGGGTGGAGGAGCTAGTCATTGAGAGAGGTATGTTTAAATGGATCACATTTAACATGTTAGTTTCACATTCGACATGTTATTTCCAAATAAGGTGTACATATCACACAAAATAAAATAAAATAGTTAACATAATAACTAGCTCTATTATTATGTGAACTATTTTATTTTATTTGTGTGATATGTACACCTTATTTGGAGATTATTTGTGGAACAATGAAATCTACAAACCTTTTGATCATATGGATGATGATGTGACTTTTTGTAGAAATTTGAATTTCTCATTTTGTGTAACTTAAACTTACCATTTTGTGTTGGCTATATCTCCAAACTTGAAGATGCAAAAGATTTGAAATTATCATTTTGTCTAACAATGGATGCTACAACCGCTTGTATCAAACTTGAAAATGCAAAATATGTGTAAGGGTGTGTTTGGGAGGGGTTAAAAGAGGTTAATTTAGATTAAAATTTAGTAGATTAAATTTGTGTAGATGTTTGGATGAAGATGGAGTTTATGAGGAAGATTGTAGATGAGATTAATTGTAACTAATATTGGCCAAAAAATAACCTTAATAATACAAGGTTAATGGAGATTATTCTTATTTAGTTAATTACCATTCCACTACTACCCTTTCTCAAAAAACAAAAAGGATGAGAGAAATATAGAGGAGAATGGATCTTTCGTTCGAAACTTCTCTTCACACCAGCATTGTTCAATCCATTCATCCGATGAGAGTCCTCCATTTTCGACAGGATAATAGAGAAGAGTGGTGGGAAATTGGCTCCCTTTTCCGACAAGGACACCGGCATCCGTTTTTTTTGCTTCTTTTGATTCCTAGAACGAATTCGAACTAGCAGAGGGGAGCAGGTGGCAGGGGACATTGTTACCGATGAGGCTACCGGAGGAGGTGAGGTATGAGTCATCTCTTCTCTATCGTTTTGAGTGTACACTCCATTTTTAAGAACCTCCATTTTCAACGAGTTACGGACCTAGAAAATGTTGAACAATATGTAATTTTTTTGAAAATAATCTCACTATCTTGAATGATGAGTAAATTTGTGTATTTGCAAGATGTAAGCTATACACATTAACATGCAAGCATTAAAGGATTTGTTGACCTTTTGCAGATTCAGAAGATGAAGACTGATTTCAATTGGAACGAGAAAAGCTAAATACACTTCTTGCGTATGAGTTGCCTGATATTGGGGAACTTCTGCTCAAAAGAACTTTCTTGCAGCTCAAGAGAGCATACTAGCGTAATTATAAGGTGAGACAATCAGTGCAAAGGGTATTCATTCTTGTAATTTAACCACGTATAACTGTATAAGCTCACCTTAGGAAACGAGAACTAAACCAAGCTAGAAAAACTACATATAATAACCAAATAGACACGAACAATTCCCACTGTAATATTCACAATTGTAAATTCGTTTGGACAGTGTATTCATTCTTGTAAATTGTACTAATTATACGGTCTCAAAAGGAGTTTTATCAATTTTGCTAGTGACAAGTGAGATGGCCATCATGTTCCTTATAACCCAAGCCTTGTGGGAGACCCATTAGCTTACAAAGGTTGTGCTGAGCTTTTTTAAGTGACAAATCTTTTTCTTATTTCATCAATTTCCTTACATTTATGTTGCAAATTCGAACTTCTTATGACCAACTATGATAATAACTTCCAATAAATGATCAAGTGTTTGCAAAACGGTGTGTATCAATATGAACTAGCATTCAAACTAAATTTCTACCTCGTGAGTGTGACCCAACCACTACAAGGTCGCAATATAACTTTTTAAAGACTTTTTGGGGGTCATGGGTAATCGTTATTTTTCTTCTCTTTTTAATTTTGTTTTTGTTGTTACTTATCACAATAAACTAGAAGTCTGGAAAGAAACGGTTTCATCCTTGAATATCTAATGAAAGCTTTATTTAACAAAAAGAAAAAAATTCAACATCATGATTATTAGTTTTGGGAAGCTTCGTGGACCAAATGATCTCCCTATTAGTATATTACTGATCACAGACCAAATATCAATACTTTTCTTAACTCTTATTCTCTAATTTTCAGGATGTTCACACTGAACTTATTCAACATCGGAGGGCACAGATGATCAAGCAAAAGATAATCAAAGAATAACTTAGTATAAACTTACATGCTAAGAAAATGGAAGGTTTGTGTCCCCTGATGCCAAAAGAGGAATAAAGCCTCTCATTTACATTTGTGTCATTGCTTTTGGCAATCATTCCATTACTTCAATTTACATTAAAATATTATACTTTGATGCACTCGAAACATACCTACACATATGCTCCATCTTTTTCACTATTTAGCCTTTTCCATTTCACGAAATATAATGTAACACCCCGAATCCGCGGGACTGGGGGCGCTACGGGTTGGGACATCAAAATGGGTCCCGACCCTTAGCCTGACAACAATTTCACCGGATCTTGCAACAAGGCACAAATAAAGACCAAAACCGAAATACATTTTTATGCAATGTAATGAAAAGAAAACCCGAAAGAATACAACAAAGGACTTCAGCCGAAAAATACGACTCCAAGACTAAACGCCAACACGCGACATACAAACATAATAAACGAATAATAAAACACAACCCGACTCCAACCAAAACCCACTCCTAAAATGTACGGAACCCCGGCTGCCCACTCTTCCGGATCTCTCGGCCGCATTCCTAACCTGCAAGGCAATCTACAACAATCGGTATAAAACCGTTAGCTGATATTCGAAGCATTAGAATCAATGGGAAAGGCACAAACACAAGTAAATAACATAACACACCATATACACCAAATCACACAAGGCCGGTTTATTATCTTTTTATTATTAAGTCATATCCCGTTCTAATTCAACTTCTTTTGTGACACGAGAATCTCCCGAAACTCGCCTCGGTCCCCACTTACCGCATGGAATGGTACGGATGCCTCCGACCATCTAACCACACGGGCTAGTCGCCAAGAACCTCCTAACTCTACGCAAGAGCTAGACAAGTTGTCACCGCCCGTTATCATACACTTGGGCCAAATAATATATAAAGGTCGGTAATCCTATTCCGGTTTATAAGTTATAATGAAAGCAATAAAACACACACCACCAAATACGCATCGAATCTAATACATAGAATACGAGCTAAGTAAGTCCGGAGACTTACCTCATCCCAAACGCTAACTCACAAACGCTCTCGCTTCCCTTGGGAAGAAGTATACAACCTGCTCACAACAAGATATCTATCAAAACCCGCTCAACTCAAGAAGTCTTAGACTTCTACACAAATGATCTACGCAAGATCATTTGACTCTCATTCTAGGACCGCATCCTAGAATCCCTCATGCTCACGCCACTCTCAACACAAGCTAGGGACTTCTAGACTCTATGATCTCGCAAGATCATAACCCATAACACATACTAGGATAAACATGCCTAGTCCAACAAACTCAACGGTAACAACACCATGCTAGGATAAGCATACCCTAGCTCATAATCTCAACAACCATATAACCAGAACCTCAAGCCTCAAATACTCAAAAGATCAAACCATATACTCAAATCCTTATATCAATCTCACTAGACCGCAATATCACCTCAAGCTTAGAATCCACATCAATCCATCAAACAATATCGAATCCTCGAAACTCACCTAAGGTTCAAAGCCACTACTTGGCATTAACTCTAAGTTATGCTAGATTCATCTTAGTATGATACTAAAACTTAACATAACTAGATCGAGGGGAAAGAATACTCACACGACGTCAAAAGACGGAAGTCGTTCAACGGATGTCGACTTGGACTCGTTAGGCCTTTATCGGGGCGCTTCCGAACCTAGCACCAAACTAAACAAATTTAGCTTATAAGCTAAATTTGAACGGAATAAATAACTTATATAAAATCTAAGGTAAAACTCGTTTTCAAAACCAAGGTTAAAAACCGCTTAAATATTTTTCGGGACAAATTATACAATTATATACACATGGGTCATAATATATAACAAATATAAACTATAAGAATAAAACCCGTTATAAAGATTTGGTTGAAATTCCGTAAAAACATTTTCCGGGCAACTCATGAAGTTCCATAAACTTGGGATATATTCTGTAAATAAAACTTTGGGCCAAAATCTGTAAATAATTCCAGCAGGGCATTAAAGCAAAAGTCCAAAAACTTAAAGTACAAAACTGTAATAATAAATAGATGAGGGTACAAATTGCAATTAAGTTACAAATGGGGCCCGATTTTTAAATAACAAAAAGGGTTTTTAAACCCTACATTGTCACACGCAGGGCAAGGAGGAAGCGGGCGGCGGCGGGAAGGCAGGGTCCGGCGAAGCGAGGCGGCGAAGCAAGGGAGAGACGCGGCGGCTCCTCTCCGACTAGATGAGGCCCAGACTCCGGCGGCAATGGTTGCTCCTTGGCGGAAGTGGGAACATAGAAGAATGGGAGAGAAGAAGGCGGCAGGATCTCAGCTAGTTGGTTGCTCCGGTGGCTTCTCTTCCTCCCGGCGGTTGCACAGCTGCGAGGACGGACGGAGAGAAGGGACACAATAAAGTGAAGCATCTTCACTGCTGGGAAACGAAAAGGAGAAAGAGGGGCTGGGGCTAGGGCTAGGTCGAAGGAGACAGACGGGGAAGGAGGACGCAGGTCTAGAGATGGGTCCGATAGCTTCCTCCACAAGCTGCCAACGGGTGCACAAGGGAGAGGAACGGCTGGCTTCTCCGGTAAGGCGGCATGGCTCACCTAGTGCAGCAAGGGGAGAGTGAGGGAGGAGATAGGAGTGCATCACTAGGAGAAGGAAACATAGGAGGGCTGTGTGGGATCTGTGAGAGATGAGGAAGGGTCTGGTGAACAGATGAAACGAGAGAAGGGTGAGTCATTGCACTGCTGTGGTGGTCGAGGGGTCGGGGTGCAGGTTGCTTCTTGTTGTTGCCAAAGGAGAGCAGGGGATAAGAAGGAGAGGCGAGGGGTCGAAATAGGTGCAGGGGCTAGTACCAAGGCCAGGCTAGGTGGGCGGTATACGGTATCACAGGAGAGGCTGAGCGGGATTGGCACCAGCAAAGCAAGAGGAGGAGTGTGATAGAAAAGGAGAAAGAAAAGAAATATAATAAAATAATAGATAAATGAAAAGAGTAATCGAATAACTCGCTCAAAGAGTTCGTAACGGGATTTTGGATCGGAAAAACTTTTCCGAACTTTTCCACAAAATAATATAATGAATATATAAACAAAGTATATCCTTGTAAAAATATAGTTACGATATATAAATTGCTCCTGTAAAATATTCTTGATAATAATATGATGGTATAAATACGGATAATATATATATATATATATATATATATATATATATATATATATATATATATATATATATATATATATATATATTGATAGCATGAATTATAGTCTATATTTTAGGGTTTGTTTGGACGTTTTATCTTCAATAATCTGCATGTTTGTATGTATTATATGTGATTATATTACCATTTCATCTACCTTTGCGAGAATCGAGGTCTACACCTAGTTTTGTTGTAATTGTAGGTAAAATGGCACCGCATCAAAAAGGAGCAAAAGGAGTCATGAGTCATTTGAAGCTACATCCAGGGAGCATAGCCATGGATTAAAGATTCACTTTGGACCAGTTTTGAGAGATTTCACATTCAGTTGTGACTCACCTCGGTTGACCAGAGATTCATCTCGACCGAGGTGATCTAGAGACGCCGACTCGACCGAGGCGAACACCTAGGACGCGGCGAGAATATTTTATTCTTGGCTGAGATCTTTTAAAATTGGAAAGTGATCTTATATTTTTGGGCTTGGCTCCTGGAAGGAAGAAGATCATATATTTTACCTATTTTTATGGGAAAAGATCTTTCTAGGATATCTTATCTTTGGAGGGTTATTTTCCTATAAAAAGGGTCGGATTTCCCAAAAATCCGGCATCCCGCTACATCCGCTATCAATCCCGCTACATCCGTTATACACCCGTTATACATCCAGCATACGCAGCAGCAGCAGCATACTCCAATTGGGGAGTTTCGAAGAACCTTTTTGAAGGTTAAGGAAGATTGAAGTCTATAGCTTTTATAGCTTTATTGGAGGGTTTTGTAAGATTGTCTTTAATTCCCTCACTTGTTGTCTTGTCTTGTTGGATTGCTATCCAAGGAACGCTTTTGTTGTGATATTTGATTCAGTTATTGAAGTCTTTTTCATTAAATTCTTCTTGTTCAAATATTCACCTTCTTCCCATATATTTAATACTTTCATGATGATGATGAGTGGCTAATTTTCTTGTGTGATTCTAGGGTGATTGGCTGAAGGTTGTGGGAAAAACAATGATAGAATAATCTTAGATTCCAGTAGGATCCTGAAAGTTCGAGTCTTTAACCTTAACCCTAAGCATCTCGTTCAGTCGATGAACATCTCGGCCGGGGTGGAATTTGGCTGACCGAGGTGATTTATCTGATCCTAAACTGAGAGTTAAGTGTTAGAGTTTGCCAAATCCTATTCTTATTACACCTTTCCTGGTTCAAAGCAAGCTTAGGATGAGACTAACCCGGTAATTCCTTAGTTTGTGTACCAACGATCATAAGTGTAGGTAAAAAAGGTTTATCCTTTATTGGGGTTTGAGTGTGCTTCCATCCCATCTTTGTGAGTTAGCCTGAGACTTACCCGGTAAAGGTTGATTATATTCCCTTAGATGGTGTGTTAGTTTGAGGTTATAGTTCTTTATCTTAATTCCTTGAGACTTACCCGGTAATAGGAGTTACGGTTTAGGATTAGTGTGTAGTGAGACTTACCCGGTGATCTACTCCACTTTAGTAACACCTTCCCCACGCAAAATCTCAGCTTTGTCAGCCTATCTATAGATCTTGAGTTGGAACCACAACTAGAAGCTTTAATCCCTAGAATTGCATGTTTGCTTATTTGACTTCTTATTCATCTTTGATTGTGTTAATTGCTCTTGTGGTTAGTATTCACGAAGCTTACCGTTATTGACTTTGTTTCACCGAGTCCCTGTGATCGATCCCTGGAATTTCTTGCTTTTTACTACGATTGACCTGTACACTGCGGGTTCGCATCCTTGTTTTAAGCTTAAGTCTAGGGTTATAAATTTAAAGCTTGCACACACCGTTTTGAGCGAACAAGTTTTTGGCGCCGTTGCCGGGGACTTGGTCTAGACCGAGCCGGTTGCGGTTTGCTTTCGGGGCACTTGCCCCTGTTGCTACTAACTACTCTTTCTATGAGTTTTGTAGTTTTCAGGATTTCCGATGACTACATTTGATCCAGCCTGGATAGCAAGACAAAGTGCTAGGGCGGACCATTATGAATACTTGGAGGAGAAGTACTCCTTCTATTGGTTCAACAATGAATGGGAAAGAGAAGAGGCCATTCAACGTGAACTTACGATGTGGGATGAACTGAATGTCCCTAAAAAGATTTGTGAGCAACCTCTTGAAGATTCTCTTGAATCAAGATGGGAGAGGTTGATGAAGAAGGTGGAGGAGCTCAAGGAAAGCACCCTATCCTATGCTAAGCCGGAAGAGGAGCATAAGGAAGTGTTGCACGTTTCGAGCATACCTCCAGTCAAACCAGAAGTTTCTCCTGAAGCTTTTGAGGGAGAAGATGTGGAAGATCTCGATCTGACTGTTGAGACCTCGGTCGAGGTGGAAGTGACCTCGGTCGAGATGAAAGAAGAACCTGCAGAACCAGAAGAGGCAGATGCAGAAGACTTTGGCCAAATTACTGAGATTGTGGTCAAGGTGGAAGAAAAACCAGCTGATTTGAGAGAGATTTCGTGTGTGGATTATCAACCCAACGTGAAACTTGTCTCAAACCTTGGAGAACTTTGCAAGGTACATTCTCCTACTTCATTTGAATTCCCTGTTAATATTTCTGAATTTCTTAGGAAGGCACCGGAGAGTTGGAGGTCTCTTCCGAAAGAACCTCCTAAGATCAAGATGAAACCTCCATTGAAGTTATTTGAAGAAGATGCTCCTTGGATTATAAGGAGTGAAGTTAACAAGCGCTTCACCGCTAAGGCAACGAAGTGTTATTTGTTCAAGTATGGGGTCCCTCGCATGCTAAGGACCTTGTACCATCCCCAAGCTATAGATGGGGAAGCTGCTAGGATTCTCGAGAACTTGTTTTCTCGATCCAGGAAAGGATGGGACACGAGGCTAGATTATGTCCCATTGAAGTGGAGGAAATCTAGAAGGATTCCGGTGAGAATCAAACCGTACAAGCTTGTACGTGGGAGATCTTACCATTTGCCGGTAAAGTTAGGGACCGGAACCTTTATGGAAGAGTTTTACTATGGATGTGATGAGCACTCCTCGATATTCGAGGTACATTGAGTGATTCCACGCCGTATGGTCCAGCTAGCGACCTTAAACCAAGCGCTTCTTGGGAGGCAACCCAAGGTATTGCTTTCTTTTCCCGTTTTCTAGTCTAGCTTAGATAGTTTGCTTTTGCTTTGTTTTGTTTGTTTTTGGCGTCCTAGACAGATAACAGGAGACATCTAAGGAAGGAGCATAACTGGAAGCTCAGAAGTTCGAGAATTCGAGAAAGACGAAGTTTGACTGAGACACCTTGGTCCAGTCGAGGCCACCTCGACCGAGTTGATTCTTGAGCAACCGAGGCAACTAGGGTTTCTGCAGAACCACCTCGGTCCGTACCACCTCGGTCCAGTCGAGAACATCTCGACCGAGGTGACAGCAGATCCAAGAACAGTATAAAAGGGGGAAAAAAATTTATTTTTTACTTTTTACTTCCCTCGACTCGACCGCAGCGCCTTCATCACCTCGCCTCCTCAGTTTTTGCTTGTTTTCGAAGATTTCCGCTTCCAAACTGTGATTGAAGGGTAGAGGATCCTATTGCAACTACAGATCTGCGAAGAAATCGAACGAATCGACCGAAACGAGGTAAAAACAGTCGAAACCCTAACTCGTTCATTCGCTTCGATTTGGGCTTTGGTTGCCCTTGATTCTACTGAGAAAAGGCTTAAGTACCCCATAGGAAGAAATTGTAGTGATTTTTGGGGGAAAAGAACTGAATTTCTGAGAATTGGAATCGCAAACTGTTGCGCCTCGGTCCAGTCGAACTGCATCTCGACCGAGGTGATTCTTGAGGGTTGTCAACGACCGAGGTGACCTGACAGTGTTTGAGAGAAAATGAGTTCCGATCGTCGCCTAGCCCTCAGAGATAGATCCTCACCTTCCCCTCCTCCTTCTTCTTCTTCCCGACCCTACCGCCCGGTGATCCACGAGAGATGCCGGGTAGATTATGAGCGCATAGCTAGCCGTCCAGTTATTGCACCACGTTTTCTGGACGTGTCAGCCTTCGATTGCCTAGGGTTAGATGGAGACCTTAGGAGGATGATTACCACTGTTGGGCTGGATCAGTTTACTGAGATCCGAGCCCCAGCCTACTTGGAGCCGACCCTAGAGTTCGTTAGCTCCTTTTCCTACCTTCCCACAGAGCGGTCTGTGAAGTACCGGTTGATGAGCCGGAACTTCATAGTTCCTTTAGAGGTTTGGAGAGAGATTTTCGGCTTTACTGAGCCCACCGCCACTGATTTCCCCTCCCGATCTGTAGCTAGGGAGTTCTGGGGGCAGATTGCCCATATTACTGAGCATGCAGACAGATGGCGCCCTGGAGATTCCAGGGAGAAGGTCATCTTCCACCCAGCCTTCAGATTAGCCCATAGGATATTCAGCGAGACACTTCTGGCGCGTACTGAGACGCCCCAGAAGATCCGACAGGGCGAGCTCTTCAGCCTTTACTGTATGGTCACGGGGGGTTTCCCAGACTTTGGCTTGATCTTGGCAGAGGACCTGCACAGGATCAAGGCTAAAGCGAAGGGAGACATTTGCTGCGGAGGTCTAGTCACCCACATAGCTACTTTTCACGGGATGGACCTCAGTGCTTGTACGATGGCGGCGGCTCCGAAGCCGCTTGGACTTCAGGAGATGATCACACGGAGGATTTTGGTTCCCCGGGGTTTGACCACTCCATATGTTGCTATGCCGTGGGAGCGGACTGCGCCACAGGGGATCCGCTGGTCTGCCCAGTTCACAGTTTTTGATCCACATTATTGGCAGACAGCTTGGGCTCCACTGATGGAGGATCATAGGGAGGCAGCAGCTGCCCCAGCTGAGGATGAGGAGGAGGAGGATGACGATGACGAGGATACAGTGGACGAGAGAGATGGTGGAGTCCCGATGGATACAGGGACAGATACTGCAGGGATGAGCGCGCCGCCGATCATAGATCTTGATGACGACGATGAGACTGAGCCTGCACCAGCTGAGACCTCTCCAGTCAGACCCGCTAGACGCAGGAGGCGCGGAGTGAGAGATCGAGCTGCCCACAGACGGATCGATGACCTGACGGATCAGGTTATTGACTCGTATGCTGCATTATCGCTGGATATCCGCGAGATGCAGGAGCGGCAGCACTATCAGCACATTATGGCCCAGCTTCAGTTCGAGCGTGTCATGGGTTACACGTTTGACCCGACGCAGTATCCATACGTGCCACCACCACCACCACCGGATCGAGACTATTGAGGAGCTGCAGGATTTTCTTTATTATATTTTTATGCAGCTCAGCTATTTATCCGGTGAGTACTCTCATTTCCAGACTTATATTGACCCACTAGGACAGTGTGTCCCAAGTATGGGGTGTTTGTATTTATTTGATGACTATTTGATGTACTTATTCGACTATTTTGATGTATGACATTATCGGATATTTTATTTATGCTTCACTTCTGCATTTATATGTTTATCTGATATTACATGCATACCTACAGGTTATTTGATTGAGAAAAACGTTGAAACCGAAAAAATGGTTTTAAAAAAAATCTTTGACCTCGACCGAGTCAGTCTTGGCCAAACGAGGCGTTTCACCTCGGTTGAACCAAGAACACCTCGACCGAGGTGTGTTAACTGAGAGTTTTCGAAAAACAATTTTTGTGTTGCTTATCTGGATATGATCTCAGTGAAGATCTTGTTTACTAACTGATTTTAAATTCTTTATGTGTTTGAAAGGTTTTATAATATGTTTAAGTTGCTAAATGCTTTGTTTGAGATTATTGGCATGTTTAATACTTTGTTTTTATCCAAATTATGTTGAATTTGAAGGTTGACACCACAAGATAAGTTCTCTCACTTTTTTCCTGGAAAGACCAAGGCAATTCATTCTCTTCTTCTTCTTCTTCTTGATCATGCTTAGCCCCTCATATACATTTTGCCTCCCTTTACCTATCCGGGAATTTGGAAGCAAGCGAAGTGGTGAAACCAAGTTAAAGTTGAGAAGTGGCTGGAAGTGAAAGTTTTAGAAAGCAATAATAGGTTTGGGGAAGTCAATCATGAAGATGAGTAACTCGGCACCATTCACATAGCTGGGTGTTTGTGTCTTGCCAAAGTCGGATTGAGTGATATTCCTAACGGGTCATGGTATGTGCATCAAGGGTTTGATGCATCTCAAGAAATTGATGATTGCTGATTTCCTAGGCTTCGGTTATTGTGCACCTCTGTCCATGCATCCCAAAAAGTAAAGTAAAAAAAAAAAAAAAGAAAAAGTGTGAGATAAGCAAAGCTTATTGGTGGAAGATGTTGCAAGTCAAAGTGAAAGTGAAGTTCATCCTTTTCCCGGATTCTAGCACCACATTACCTTACATACATCCCT
Source organism: Fagopyrum esculentum (assembly GCA_033239045.1). Lineage (NCBI taxonomy): Eukaryota > Viridiplantae > Streptophyta > Magnoliopsida > Caryophyllales > Polygonaceae > Fagopyrum > Fagopyrum esculentum. The sequence continues at coordinate 30,300,929 of BSUD01000005.1, read as the reverse complement.
ACCCTACACGTTTCTTGACCTTTTCTTTTGGGAAGCCCTTGAGACCTTGAGCTTGTTGATTGACTTAGTGGTTTAAATCGGATTATACATGATTAATTTTGATAATTATGACTTATTATGCATTCTATGATTTTATGCAAAGATGAACAACTTTTCTATATTTATAAAATGTTTTAATCATATTGAGTTTTTAAAATTCCATGAAGTATTCTCTTAGAGTGATCTATGATTGTAACACACCATAAAAATGTTTTAGAAAGATTTTTTACTGATTTTTATGACTATTAATCCATTCTATCTTGTCTTCTATATGCGGAACTTGCTTGGGGACAAGCAAGGGCTAAGTATGGGGTATTTTGATAGCATGAATTATAGTCTATATTTTAGGGTTTGTTTGGACGTTTTATCTTCAATAATCTGCATGTTTGTATGTATTATATGTGATTATATTACCATTTCATCTACCTTTGTGAGAATCGAGGTCTACACCTAGTTTTGTTGTAATTGTAGGTAAAATGGCACGTTTCGCATCAAAAAGGAGCAAAAGGAGTCATGAGTCATTTGAAGCTACATCCAGGGAGCATAGCCATGGATTAAAGATTCACTTTGGACCAGTTTTGAGAGATTTCACATTCAGTTGTGACTCACCTCGGTTGACCAGAGATTCATCTCGACCGAGGTGATCCAGAGACGCCGACTCGACCGAGGCGAACACCTAGGACGCGGCGAGAATATTTTATTCTTGGCTGAGATCTTTTAAAATTGGAAAGTGATCTTATATTTTTGGGCTTGGCTCCTGGAAGGAAGAAGATCATATATTTTACCTATTTTTATGGGAAAAGATCTTTCTAGGATATCTTATCTTTGGAGGGTTATTTTCCTATAAAAAGGGTTAGATTTCCCAAAAATCCGGCATCCCGCTACATCCGCTATCAATCCCGCTACATCCGTTATACACCCGTTATACATCCAGCATACGCAGCAGCAGCATACTCCAATTGGGGAGATTCGAAGAACCTTTTTGAAGGTTAAGGAAGATTGAAGTCTATAGCTTTTATAGCTTTATTGGAGTTTTGTAAGATTGTCTTTAATTCCTTCACTTGTTGTCTTGTCTTGTTGGATTGCTATCCAAGGAACGCTTTTGTTGTGATATTTGATTCAGTTATTGAAGTCTTTTTCATTAAATTCTTCTTGTTCGAATATTCACCTTCTTCCCATATATTTAATACTTTCATGATGATGATGAGTGGCTAATTTCCTTGTGTGATTCTAGGGTGATTGGCTGAAGGTTGTGGGAAAAACAATGATAGAATAATCTTAGATTCCAGTAGGATCTTGAAAGTTCGAGTCTTTAACCTTAACCCTAAGCATCTCGTTCAGTCGATGAACATCTCGGCCGGGGTGGAATTTGGCTGACCGAGGTGACTTATCTGATCCTAAACTGAGAGTTAAGTGTTAGAGTTTGCCAAATCCTATTCTTATTACACCTTTCCTGGTTCAAAGCAAGCTTAGGATGAGACTTACCCGGTAATTCCTTAGTTTGTGTACCAACGATCATAAGTTTAGGTAATAAAGGTTTATCCTTTATTGGGGTTTGAGTGTGCTTCCATCCCATCTTTGTGAGTTAGCCTGAGACTTACCCGGTAAAGGTTGATTATATTCCCTTAGATGGTGTGTTAGTTTGAGGTTATAGTTCTTTATCTTAATTCCTTGAGACTTACCCGGTAATAGGAGTTACGGTTTAGGATTAGTGTGTAGTGAGACTTACCCGGTGATCTACTCCACTTTAGTAACACCTTCCCCACGCAAAAATCTCAGCTTTGTCCGCTTATCTATAGATCTTGAGTTGGAACCACAACTAGATGCTTTAATCCCTAGAATTGCATGTTTGCTTTATTGACTTCTTATTCATCTTTGATTGTGTTAATTGCTCTTGTGGTTAGTATTCACGAAGCTTACCGTTATTGACTTTGTTTCACCGAGTCCCTGTGATCGACCCCTGGAATTTCTTGCTTTTTACTACGATTGACCCGTACACTGCGGGTTCGCATCCTTGTTTAAGCTTAAGTCTAGGGTTATAAATTTAAAGCTTGCACACACCGTTTGGAGCGAACATATATATATATCAAAACTCGTAAAATTCGAATTAAGATGTAAACATACTCGAAAAAAAATATATTGAGGCCATTAAAATATTAACAAATATACGGAGAAAAAAATATCGAAAAATGCACCCAATAAACGGGTCGTTACATATTATAGGTTGGACTGCTATTCTGGCAATAGGTTATCCTCAAAGATCAAGAATATATATATAGATCATATGAGAACAGATTTATCATGTAATCATGAGAACAAATTCGTAATTATTATTAGTTTTGTTACGTAGGTGCCATATCATTTAATGTATTATTCGTAGTTATTGTTGGTTGAGTGAATTATTTGTATTTATCGTTGGTTGAATGGATTATTCCTAATTATTATTATTCGTAGTTATTATTAATTATGATACCTACTCTAAATCTCGACCCTTAATAATCACCATCCGACGGTCTAAGATTGTTCTCATGATTACACGATAAGCTTGTTCTCATGGGAACCGCACCATATATATATATATATATATATATATATGATGTATGTATGTATGTATGTATGTATGTATGTATGTATGTATGTATGTATGTATGTATGTATGTATGTATATATATGTGTATATATATCACAGGTGCAACAATATTTGGCGGTCAAAGATCAGTAAACATCTTCATTTTTTGCATTTGGAGATTTCTACTGATCTTTGGGGAAGTAAACATCTTCATTGAGTTTGTGTGTTGATGTATAGCCATTTTATCTTAATAATTTGGAATGCTACTTTCTTCTGGATTCATGCCAATGGTAAATCTAAAAAAAGTTACTACTTATGCCAAATACAGTTTAAAAACTCTTCAACAACTCCCAACTGGCAGCAGCTCCCAACTACAAGACCTCTTGACAACAACTCCCAACTACAAGAACTCTTGACAGCAACTCCAATGAGAGGACACAAGCTTGATACTGTTTCTTCTGGATTAAAAACTCTTCACAGTAACTCCCAACTGACAGGAGCTCCCAACTGCAAGACCTCTTGGCAACAACTCTAATGACAAGACATAAGCTTGATACTGTAATATCAAATACAACATATTGTTCACCATATAAATCAGGATAGTGACAGAGGACCTCAAAGTAGTTTGTAAATGCTATGTAGTTTGACTTGATGATTGCATCTATTGTGTATTTTAACAGCATTTTCTTGTAATCATTATAACAATGTTATTATCTAGCTTCAAATGGAATGCATACAATTATATATTTTTGATTATTCGAACTAGCAATAATTTCATTAACAAAAAACAAATAGTATAGCAATTGACAACAAAATATGAAATTAAAATAATTTGGACACATGTAGCCAACGTAAAATAAAGACCAATAATTCATCATGACATCAAATGGATTGTAAAATAAAACTAATAAAAGATATCAATTTGCAACCCACAACATGACAACAATATCATCGCAAAATTTTCTCGTCTCTCCACCATATATATATATATATATATATATATATATATATATATATATATATATATATATATATATATATATATATATATATATATATATATATATATATATATATATATATATATATTCAGTAGTGTCAACTCCTTCACCATTGGAATCTAGAGACGTTTCATTGTCATCTACGTCATCAACTTCACTATCTTCTTCCAAGTGAGGTTCATCATCCATTCCCATAAACAAATCATCATCTCTTGGATCTGTAGTCATACGTGATTTCCTTACGAAGTTATGCGGTACAAACACATTCCAAGATAATGTCAACGTGTGTATCTACTACGTAACTTGGCATTACTCTTAGGATCTTCCAAAAAGCCTTCGGAACTCCAAACGACCTCTCGATCAACTACGTAAGGAAGAGTGTCACTTGTTGAATGTCTCTTTTGCATTACCCGGGGGAACATTCTTAAATTGCAATTGATGGTAATAGATTTTTGGATAAGGAATCATGTAACCTTGCTTATTCAGGTAACCCTTGTCAACTAAGTAGTACCGCCCTAAAGACATTGTTACGGTGTAAGCTACTTTCAAAAATTATATAAACAACATAGATTACAAAGTATGAAGTCGTACCTGGTGGTGGATGTGGGAAAACCATAGATGGGGTATTGACACCTTGTTTGAAGACGTTTGCATCATGGGTAGATCCCTCCCAACCAATTGACACAAAGGTGAATAACATGTCAAAGTCACATAATGCCATGACGTTGAATGTACAAATCCCTTTGCAACCTCGATAAGGTATCTAGTCCGGCTTTGGTATACAAGCATTAATATGAGTTCCGTCTATACACCAAATTACACCCTGAAAGTATTGAGAATACCGATTGAATGAAGCTCAAATGCTTAGTGAATGTCAATGAAGCAGCTAGTGAGCTTCTTTAAGAGCTACACTAGCTTGAGCTAAGACATTGAGTATTTGTGGATCTTGAAGCTTACCCTAGCTATATTAAAGTGAATGAAGCTCATTGGAAGTCTTTGGACCAAGAAAAATATGCTAGCTCTAAGCTAGCTCCGGGGAGCGGTTTTGGGCTCCCTATATGGGCCTCGGGCTTTTCTAGGGCTTCAAGACCCATCTTTCAAGTAACTTTAATGTAACTTACATAACCGATTTTAACCATTTTTTGGCGGTTATAACTCCCCAAAATCGTGGCCCTTATGCCTATAAAAGGGAGAGCCATTTGCACTTGATTTCACATTCGTTTTTGCAACAATAAAGCTTTTAGTTCCATTGTATTGACATTGAATAGTTCTTATAAGCTTGTTTGCAAAACTCGAAAGACCAGTATAGTTCCTTTGTATTGACAAAGGATAGGCATCCATCTTAGTTTGGTTTTATATTGACGAAATCTAGGAATACCTTTTCTTACAAAGTAAGACAAGTAAGTTACTTACTTAGTCTTTGTAGCGTGCAACGCTTTATCCCACTAAGGTATTTGGATATTCCCGGTGTAGGGGATAATATACTTAGAAGGAAAATTCATTTATGAATGACTCGTTATATAATCCAAGTCAATGTTTTTAACATATAACAATCGGTTTATAAGACTTGCAATTGAACTTAACTTCTATTAGAGTTTAGTCTACTCCTTTTCGGAAATTACTAACTCTTTGTTGAGTTTTGTCTACTCCTATGTGGATATTACAAACCCTTGGTTAATAATTTGTTTTCAATTCATGGTAATTATATAAATTTGATTGGAAATTGGGACAACCGTCTACTCCCTTAAGTGAGACTGTGACCCTTAGGTCTAAAACCGGACACCAAAAATCCAACAATCTTCTAAGTGTATTATTGTTTATTGTTTTGTAGATTGGTATATAATGAGTAAGATGTTAATGATAGAAATGACTTCTCATTTTGGAAAGTTGAATAAGTTTGAGGGTGTAAATTTTAGGAGGTGGCAAAAGAAAATGCACTTCCTCTTGACTACACTAAAAGTTGCTTTTGTGCTCACTACATCTAGACCGGCCGAGCCGGTTGATGATATAGTGGAGGAAATAGAGGATGTCTGACAAAAGAGCAAATGGGATAATGATGATTACATATGTCGTTGTCATATTCTCAATGGCATGAGTGATGCATTTTTTTATGTCTACTAAAGTGTAGAGTCATCAACGTCAATATGGGATCAATTGGAGTCTAAGTATATGGCGGAGGATGCTATCTCGCAAATTATTAGTCTCGGATTTTAACTCATATAAAATGGTGGGCTCAAGGACGGTAATGGAACAATACAATGAATTGCTCCGTATTCTTGGGAGGTTCACTCGACATGTCATGCATATGGATGAGGCCATTGCGGTTTCATCTATAATTGATAAGCTCCCCTTAGCTTCATGGAAGGACTTCCGCCATGTGCTAAAGCACAAGAAGGAAGAGCTCACGTTGGTGGAACTTGGCTCTCACCTTAAAATTGAACAAGGCCTTAAGGCACAAGATGTAATACCCGGAAAATTTAATTTTCGTTTAAAACCCGATCGAACCGGATTCCGATTTGCTAATCTTTCTTAATTTCAAACCAAATAAAACAACACTAAATCCTATCATTTTGTGTGACCTTAATTCACATAAAATGATAATTATGTAGCTTAACTCATATAAAATGATGGATATGTAAATTGAATAACATTTTTGTATGCTTGAAATCCGAAGAGTAATTCCGTACATTTTAACGACTCATTCAACCGCTATTTAGATGAGAAGGCCCACCGGTTTAACCCAGTTTATACAAATCTTCAGCCCAGCCCATAATCTCCTCTAAACCCTAATTATCTTAACCTAACCTAATCTGTTTTCCTTAATCCTAATCAACGCTACATCTAACTCCTATTTACCGCCACCATAAGTTCACGTTTCTGTGCAACCCTCACCACCGCCTCGGAGGAATCGCAAGGGACACCACCACGTCTTCGCCGGAATCCAGGAAGGTCACGCCGATGCTGCCGCCAAAGAGTTACGGACCTGCTACTGCTTCGCCTTCTCTCGTAACCTCCCTCTCCCCATCGTTCGGTCCTCGCCAAACACCACCCCTACCGCCATCCTCTGCAAGCGGTGGTGGTGCCAGCGAACCCAGAAGAAGTAGCCTCCACCCAGTTGTGTACTGGCGCCCCTAAGATCACCGAGTTGCAGCCATCCGCCACAGTGAGAATGGAATCTGCTAGTCGACGAGGGCAAGCGCCGGAATGTCTTCGTCGAGCCCTGCGTTGTTGCACTCCAGGCGGCTACACCCTCTAGTAGGAACGAGACAGAGGTATCGATACCAGCCACTACAGACAGGAGACGCGCCAGAGGAGACCGACGCTGGACCACCTTCCTCACGCTTGCTGCTCTCTCGCCTCGTCAAGAGGGTTGTTGCTGACCTTGATCGAAACAAACAAATTGGTGAGTCCTCTACACTACATCTCCTGCTTATTGGTACTGCTGTAAGAGTTGAATTAGCATAAGTGTATCTTATATAGGATTTTGAGAGGGGCTGAGTTGTGAATTGTTTTGGAGTAGAGTAAGATGTTCATTATGGTAGCATGGTGAAGGATTAAAGTATGCTAATGTTGTATGTTTGTATCGTGTTTATTTTTGAGAGTCGAAGTAGGATCTGTAAGTTAGAGTAGTGGAGAAAGAGTGCTGACATGGGACTTGAATTTAGGATCCAAAACCAACCCGAAAATTTTCAGTTTTTGTGAGCTGAAACTACTAACTTTGAACCCGTATTTGGATAGCTTAGATCTAACATCCACCGTTGAATTTTTGATATAGTGTAGATAGAAATATGAAGTTTACTGTATTAAAATTTGGGAGAAAGTTAACGGTCGAATTAGAACTTATAAGGACTCAAAGTAGGGCAGATGAGCTGTTTTTACAGCAGGGAAAATAGACTAAGTATGAGAAATTTCAGCTTTTATACCAACTTTGGAGAATTATGGGAGAGTTATGAGCAAGTACTTTCGAGAGATCTTTACTCCTATGTTTAGCATGTATATCATAGAGGATCTAGGATTTTATCTCGGAATTTTTATATCATTATCCAAGCCGTGCATATGAACCCAAAGTCGAGCCTTAACGACTTTTTGTATAAACTAAGATCTTTGGGGTAACTCTTATAAATCCTTACCAAATCTTTCAATGAAAACTAAATTAGGGACTTAGGATCTAGAAGAGAATATTAGAACTAAATGATAGACTTTTTCGGAGTTTTCGGGACCAGGGGTAAAATGGTCAATTACTCATATAAGGGTATTTTTGTAATTTCTTTATGATCGATTATATATCTTAGAAGTTGGAGACTTATAAGAAAGTGGGATACATTATTGATCCACTTGCCTTGTATAACAGGCGTTTGAGTTTCTACGGTTACGGGCCGAATCGAGCTAACGGGATTTGAGAGTTGATTCAGGTAAGTCCTTGCGACTTACTTAGCTGGTTTCTGGATGTTAGTTGAATGACGATAGTGGTGTGTGTTGTGTGTTTATAATAACAACTTGTTAGGACGACTATTATTATTATTGTAAGGCCCAAGTGTATGTATAACAGGCCGTGACATCACTGCCCAGCTCTGACAGGAGACTGGGAGGTTCTCTATACCAGACCATATAGGTACAAGGTGAGATGCATCGTATCCATTCCTGATGGTTACACGGGGGCGGAGGCGAGGTTCGGGAATCCCTCGTGTCACAAAATAAGTATCATTAGTAAGAGTGAATAACCTAAGTAAAGATAATAAATGGATTGTTTGAAAGCATAGTAAGTGTTTACTTTTGCTTTGGTGTGTGTGTGCTATTATTATTTATCTAATGTTTAGATAGCTAGCTAATGGTTATTCTGTTGTGTTTTTAGATTCACCACAGGTTAGAGCAGTAGCTGAGTGATCCGGAAGTAGTGGTCAGTCGGGTCTCCGTACTCCTCAGAGTGGGGTTGGGTGTTTACCTTGTTGTTTCTTTCTTCTTGTTAAAGACAGTTAGTCTTTTCCGTTGTTTAGTATTATAGGCTGTTAGACGTTGTTGTATTCATCCCTTGAAAATACTACTTTATGAATTTCGGTTTCTCTTATTTGTGTCTTGTTGCAAGATCCTAGTAAAATTGTTGTCAAACTGAGGTCGGGACCCATTGTGAGGTCCTAACCAGTAATGTCCCGAGTTCTGAGAATTCGGGGTGTTACAACATGGTATCAGAGCTCTAGGTTGGCAACAATGGCACTTGAAATCTTCTGAAAGACCGAATAAGTACTTAAGCAGAACCCAAAAAGGGATCTGAGTTTTAAAAAGGACTTTCGGTTTTCAAATGCATGCATAGTCTAGTTGGGAATAGAAAGTACGGCTGACCACCACTACTACCGCGGATCTCAGTATGCTTAGTATGGACTTTAGTTTGTTACTCTCTTTGGACTTATTAGCTTGATTATAATGATAGGTGATATAGATAAGCATATGCCGAAGATTAGTAGAAATTATAGTTATATTATGTCCCTAACGGAGATAACATAATAAACTTCTCACCTCTTTGACACATCTAAGTAGATTTTGAATGGTGTCAACGTGAGGATTAGTATGCACATCTTATGTGTATTAGGGTAGACGAACGGCGGACAACTCCCTCGAGCTTGTTGAGGAACGTTGAGACGGAAAAGTGAAGACTAAAAGACAACACCAACTACGATGACAAGAAGGGAATCCCGAGTCAACTCAATAGGATCCAATGAAGAATATACATGAGAGTAGTTCCGGCAACGCGTTGGATCTAAGTTTACAAACAAAGGGGATGCCTTCCCATGTATATTATATTAACATGAGAACTTGTATATATACAAGTTGGAAGAGACAACCCATAGGTTCTTTCAAGATGGTGTAAAGAAACGTTACAAACAAAGGGGATGCCTTCAGAAACACACATAGGCATGAAGGTCAAGGTGAAATATAGTAGCGACCCAGACAAGAGGCATTGAATCTAAGTTTACTGACGGACCAGAAGGTGAAAGTTTGAGGCTAGAAGGAGAGCAGAATATGATCACTCTCGACAATCAACTTGCCACCGCAATCAAGATGGGAAACCGAGACAATCATAAGCGTAGGAGTCAAGATAAGATACATTGTCCATCTCGATACGATGAATTAAAGAGCCGCAAAATGAAAGCTTACACGTTGTTAGAAAGGGGAAGGCCGATTTCACCAACATGGAAGTGGTGTGACCTCCTAGAACACACTAGAAATACAACAAGGTCGAGATACAACAAAGGCCGGATTTCTATAAAGGCGGAAGTACAAGCAGCACCCCAAGGAAGGAGGGTGTAGGAGAATAGTCTTGGGGAAAAAGAGGGTCGCTAATAATTTCTCACTCACAAAGGGATTTAAGTTAATAACACTAGCGGGTCATAACAGAGAACCACAAGTGTACAATAACTCGAGTAAAGGGAATCATGGAGAAATGCCTACAAGTTATCGTAGGAGAATTGATAAGTCCGTTGACGGGAGACGAAGATACAACTAGACTCGTAAGAGTATAGTACTCTTACAAGGTGGAAGGAGCTAAAGGAAAATAAATGGAAGAGATATATTTTCACCTTGTTTATCAAACCTCAAAAGAGATAGAAGAAAAGTAAGTTTATGATCTGGAAAAGGGTCACCTACAAACTACTTGGTAACAACCGAGACTTTACATGTGTAGCCTAACGAGTGGTGACTGGTTGTCAGATAAGAATAATAACAACAAAGTTATAAAAGAATTTTATCGATATCTGGAGAAATCCTTAAAGGGATCAACTGCGAAAATTGTGGAGATAAATCGATACAAGTACTAATATGGGAAACGAGTATACCCCAAAACACCCCAAACCAAGGTGACTCACTTATGAGTCTTGATTCTAACCTTGATATTAATTTTGATTTGAATTATGTGTCATTGACTTTTGAATGTTTATCCATGCAGGATGATGACCTTGGATGGTTGGTGGACTCAGGTGCAACAACTCGCGTTTGCAAAGATCGGCGTTGGTTCAAAACTTACGTCATTGCTAACGATCGGCGTTGGTTCAAACGAGTATAACACCCCCGTTCTAGGAAAAGGGCAGGTTGATCCATACTTCACAAGTGGCAAGACACTAGTCTTGTCATTTGTACTACATGCACCGGCCATTAAAAAGAATGTGGTTTTTGGTGGTGTACTCAATAGGCTTGGCTTCAAACAAGTCATAGAAGCCGACCACTATATATTATCTAGGCGAGGCACATTTGTAGGCTTTGGCTATTGGAACAACAATATATTTCTTCTCTCTTTATGTAATAAACTTTTGAATAATAAGAATATGAATAGTTTGTTTACATTGTCATCTTCCAATTGTGATTTTTTTAAATGGCAAGCACGACTTGAACATGTTCATTTTAAACGTATGAATGACATGACTAATGATGGTATTTTACCTAAACTTGACTTGCCAAAAGACAAGTGTAAAACGTGCATGTTGACCAAGATAACAAGACTTCCATTTCCTAGAATTGAAAGAGAACAATCAATGCTCGGCTTAGTCCACTCGGATCTAGGCGACTTGCACTCCACTACTTCATTAGGAAAGAAGAAGTATTACGTAACATTCATAGATGATTACTCTAGGTATTGTTACGTATATCTACTCCTTGCAAAGAGTGATGCCTTAGACAAATTCTATGTATTCAAGAATGCATTTGTTTTTCAACAAGGTACCTTAATAAAAAGACTACGCACGGATCGTGGTGGTGAATTTATGGATAAGGAATACTTTGAGAGTGTCGGGATCATACATGAGACCACGACACCTTACACACCATAATCAAACGGTGTGGTCAAACGAAAAAATCGAGTGCTTAAAGAGATGGTCAATGTGATGCTGTCTTACTCGAATCTTAAGAATTCGTGTTGGGGTGAGGATATGCTCATGGCAAACTACTTGCTTAATTGTGTTCCAAACAAAAGAAGCAAGAAGACCTCTTACGAAATATGGTTCAAAAGGAAGTCAAACCTACATTACTTACGAGTTTGGGGATGTCGAGCCATAGTAAGGCTCAATGACAGCAAACGTAAGACTTTAGGTGAAAGAGGTGTTGAGTGCGTGTTCATTGGCTATGCCGAACACTCCAAAGCTTATAGGTTCTATGTGATTAATACCGTAATAGAGTCTAGGGATGCCATCTTTGACGAAGATCGCTTCACCTTGGCTCCTAGGCCTAGGGAAGTGATGAACATGATCTTAGATGAGGAACACCCAAAGAAGCGTCGTAGGATTCAAGATGAATCATGGAAAGCGTCCCATGGGCTTGACTTGCCAGAGATTGCTCCTATGAGCACTAATTTGTCCCAAAAATCAATTTTCCAACGTTGTTCTTGGTTGAAGAGTCAAGGGCTAATGAAATGGATGACCACTCTTACTTTCATGTAGATGAGGATCCAAAGATATTTGAAGAGGCCATGAAATCTCAAGATGTTGCATTTTGGAAGGAAGCAATCCAAGAGGAGATGGACTCCATTATGGGTAACCACACATGGGAGTCAGCTAACCTTCCCTCCAGTTGCAAACCTTTGGGATACAAATGGATCTTCAAAAGGAAGATGAAAGTTGACGGTTCCATTAACAAGTTTAAAGCACGCTTGGTCATCCAAGGCTTTAGACAAAGCGAAGGTGTCGATTACTTTGACACATATGCTCTAGTGGCTAGGATTACAACCATTAGGATATTAATATTTATGACGGCTATACACAATCTAGTGATTCACCAAATGGATGCCAAGACAACATTCCTTAATGGTGATCTAGATGAGGAAGTGTATATGAGACAACCTGATGGGTTTGTTTTAAAAGGACAAGAGCACAAAGTGTGTCGCTTGGTCAAATCCTTGTATGGACTATAACAATCTCCAAAACAATGGCATCAAAAGTTTGATGATGTTGTATTGTCAAATGGATCTAAGATAAATCAAGCTGACAAGTGTGTTTATGGTAAGTTTGATCATACCGGTCAAGGTGTGATCATATGCTTATATGTTGATGACATGTTGATCTTTGAAACAAAACAAAGACAAGTAGATCTCACTGAAGATTTCTTGTCCACTAAGTTTTCTATGAAAGACTTAGGTGAGGCGGATCTGATTCGAGGCATAAGAATCAAACGTGATGCTTAAGGCTTAAGTCTCACACCCACACTACATTTAGAAGATTGTCAAATGCTTCCAATGTGATAAAAGTACAGTTGTTAGTACTCCTATGGACTCAAGTGAGAAGTTGATGCCTAACCACAGATCGGTCGTCTCACAACTTGAGTATGCACAAGTAATAGGATGTTGCGTGTATGCAATGACCAACACTAGGCCAGATTTTGCTTTTGCCATTGGTAAATTGAGTAGGTACACGAGTTGTCCTAGCTCACAACATTGAAAGGCACTAAGGCGTGTGCTTAGGTACCTCAAGGGGACCATGAGTTTTGGCATCATGTACTGTAAGTATCCTTCGGTGATAGAAGGCTACTCGGATGCGTCATGGATCACTAATCTAGATGATCACTCATCCACCAAAATATGGGTTTTCTTGTTGGGTGGTGGTGTCATTTCGTGGGAATCAAAAGAAGCAAACGTACATCACAACCTCGACCATGGAGTCCGAGTTTGTGGCACTTGCCGCTGACGGCAAGGAAGCTAAATGGCTAAGCAATTTGGTTCTAGAAATTCCTTTATAGCCAAAATCGGCTGCTCCTATCTCAATTCATTGTGATAGTGCAACTACGTTGGCTAAGCTTATAGTCAAACGTACAATGGGAAATCAAGACATCTTGGAGTGAGGCATAACTCGGTTAGAGAGCTCATAATTCATGGTATAGGTATCGGTCGATTTTGTGAGAACACACAATAATCTAGCCGATCACTTAACCAAGAGCTTGGCTTGGGACTTAGTTCAAATTCAGCCAAGGGGATGGGGTTAACGACCTAATTTGAAAACGACTTGTTGTGGGACACCCAATTCGCCTATGGCTTGATGCCTTAACCGAATTCTAGGAGGAAAGCCTATTCCAAGAAGTTGTGAGCATAAAATGTCCATCCAAGGTAATGCTCTATGCCTATATAATATGTATAGCTTAAATATGTAATTTCTTAACAACTCTTTTGAAAAATTGCAATTATAGGTGCAAGATCAAAAGAGAGTTGACTACGTGAACGTGAAGTGTCAAGGCTTCTTCAAGGGAGTCGATGGTCGACTCGCCTATATGTTCATTAGAGGATTATGACATAATAGCCTTTACATGTGTCATTTTGTTTGTAAGGGAAATGTAAATTTCTTGTATGTTGCCTTCATGTACTTAAACAAGTTAAGTGGTTCAATCCATTAGGACACCACAATTCCTTAGTGCAGAATGTGTAATTATACTAACTCAATAAATTAAATCGAAAGATATTTATGATTATGCGAATATTTTGTTTGGATGTATGTCTATTAAAAGTTTTTTCACTTTGCTCAAAAGGTGCAATGAGTTGTTCACACGTGTGTTACTACGGTCCGGGTTGCGGGAGGCAATCCAAGTGACCGACACTAGCAACTAGTATTGTAAGGGGAGTCGAATCAAAGCAAGGTAATTTACGACAAGGTCAACTTGTGTCAGATTTTAGACCTTATATTGTGGTTAAAAATTCGGAGCAATCCAAGCTCAAATGCTTGGTGAATGTAAATGAGGCAGCTAGTGAGTTTCTTTAGAAGCTACACTAGCTTGAGCGAAGACATTGAGTATTTGTGGATCTTGGAGCTTACTCTAGCTATATTAAAGTGAATGAATTTCATTGCAAGTGTTTGGACCAAGAAAAAAAATCTGCTAGCTCTAAGCTAGCTCCGGGGAGCGGTTTTGGGCTCCCTGTATGGGCCTCGGGCCTCGGTCTAATCTAGGACTTCAAGACCCATCTTCCAAGTAACTTCCACGTAACTTCCATAACCGGTTTTAACCGCTTTTTGGCGGTTAGAACTCCCCAAAACCGTGGCCCCTTATGCATATAAAAGGGAGAGTCATTTGCACTTGATTTCACATTCGTTTTTGCAAAAATAAAGCTTTTAGTTTCATTGTATTGACATTGGATAGGCCTTCTATAAGCTTGTTTGCAAAACTCGAAAGACCAATATAGTTCCTTTGTATTGACAAAGGATAGACATCCATCTTAGTTTGGTTTTGTATTGACGAAATCTAGGAATATCCTTTCTTACAAAGTAAGACAAGTAAGTTACTTAGTTTTTGTAACGTTTTATCCCACAAAGGTATTTAGATATTTCCGGTGTAGGGGATAATACACATAGAAGGAAAATTCATTTATGAATGACTCATTACATAATCCAAGTCAATGTTTTTAACATATAACAATCGATTTATAAAACTTGCAGTTGAACTTAATTTCTATTAGAGTTTAGTCTACTCTTTTTCGGAGATTACAAACTCTTGATTGGGTTTTCTCTACTCCTATGTGGAGATTACAAACCCTTAGTTAATAATTTGTTTTCACTTCATGATAATTATATTTATTTTATTGGCAATTTAGACAACTGTCTACTCACTTAAGTGAGACTGCGGCCCTTTGGTCTAAAACCGAACACCGAAAATCCAACAACCGCAAACCGCATTTTCAGAAATCACGGACCACAATCGTAATGTGTGGTTTCAATTCGGTTTGGACCGCATATTTGTGGTTCGTTTTTGGTTGAACCAAAACCAACTGAAACCCTAATGAGTCATTAGGGTTTCAGATTCAGATCTAAACGATAAACTAGAACAACGACTGTCAGGAAACTCATAAAAGAGATAACAAATCTAAACGATAAACTAGATACAAATCCAGAATCAAATCTAAATGATAAACTAGATCTAGATCCAAAATTGAACCATGACAAATTGAGAAAAAAAAGAATAAATCCAATAGAAAAAAAAAATCCAGATCGTTAACATTACAAATTTACAATAAGTTATAGGATCCAATAGATAACATTAACAAATTCAAAGGACCAAATCGAGAAAATTCATAAAAATAAAGGTAGAAGAATTGAACTGAAGATCTTGTTGCCTCGCCTCGCCTTAGAATAGTGGCAGTAACGTCGCCTCGCCCTAGAACAACGGTCGTCGACTCGTCTCGCCCTAAAACAACGGATGTCGCCTCGCCTCACCTCGCCCTAGAATAGTGGTTGTCACCTCTCCTCGCCCTAGAACAACATCATCCTCGGCCTTGAGCCCCTCGCTAGTGGCTAGTCGCCTCGCCTGACCTCTCCCTAGAATAGTGGCTGTCACCTCTCCTCGCCCTAGAACAACATCATCCTCGGTCTTGAGCCCCTTGCTAGTGGCTAGTCGCCGTCTCTCTCTTCTTAGTTCTTTGGAGTGTGGAACCGTCGTCGTTGCCCTAACCCTAGCCCTAAGGAAGTGAGACTCTTTTTTTATTATTATTATTTTGGGTTGCTTGTTTCTAATACTATTCCGTCTCCTTCTATTTATACTTAGGGCTAGGGTTAGGGCAACGACGATAGTATTAGAAATGCGCGGTTCGGTTTGGACCACAAAGTGCGGTTTTGGTTCGGTCCTTCTAAACCGCCCGCATTTTCTCAGCCCTAGCTATCGGGTTACTTCGGGTCGGATTATTCGGGTAACCAGATCATTCGGGACGCGGGTTATTCGGGCAACCAGATCATTTGGGCCGGGTTACTTTGGGTAATTTATTATTTCAGGTTAATTCGATTTTAAGCGGATCGGTTCCGGCTATTCTCTTTTTTCAAAATTTTCGAGGTCAAGTCGGGTTCGGGTTCGTCGGGTCGGTTTCAAAGGTTGGGTCAACTTTTAACAACTCTAGCCTAGTCTATTTGGACATTTACTGGTTAGCTCAATCTTATAATTCACGCTCAATTATATATAAAATTTATTTTGTAATGTTCTCTTTGACGAATCTAGCATCATCTGTAAACTCTAACGTTCACTTTTGACAACTCCCCTTTTCTTTTTAATTGAATTTGTTAATTCTCTTAATTCCGCACAACATTACTAAAAAAAATAAATCACTTTCCATGTATAAATGCATCCTCTTCTTTCCTAATTTATTTTCTAAAAAATTTCACCGTCCTCTCTTTCCTTCACAAAATTTGGTTCCATTTTCTGCATCCAAACAAGCCATGATTAGTAAAAATCACTCAAAACTATTTTTTAAAACAAGTAGTTCTTCTATTGGAAAATCGTTGTTTTATTAGTTAGGGAAAAGGCAGTTGGATATTCATTCATATCCTTTTATCTTTTTTTTTTTCCTTTTAGCGTGATTCTCTTTTCAGACATGTCTCTGATTGTACCGTATGCTTTGATGGCTTGCCCATTTCCGTTGATTGGATGAGACTTGAGAGAGAACGATAAGAGCGATAGTAGTTTGGTATCTTCACTGATTTGGAGTGTTGAAGCAATCAAGCTACAGAAGAACAATCTTTCAACTAAACCCTAATTCCATCCTTGCGTCAGCAAATCAAGCATATCTACAACGAATCTCTTCTTCGAATTGGAGGTTGAGCTGCTCGAAGATGAATTCTCTCTCCACGAATTGGTCTCCGAGCTCATGCCAGCTTCAATTGGCCTTCAGATGCCGAAAATCGCCGTCGGCATTGTTCATGCGTGGCCGTATTTTGAGCACCAGTCATCGGCGACGGAGCGTCCTTTGTGTCGCCGGAGATGAGAAGGGGAAATTAGGTGAGCCGGTGGAACGTCGCCGCTCCGGTGAATCGTGGACGAGTTCGGGCGTTTCTGATTGGTCTGGTTCTGGCCAATCCGATGGTTCCAAGTCGACGGAAGGAGTTGGAGGTGAGAGAGCAAAAAAAAAAAACTATGTTCTTTTGTAGGATATGTTTGACGTGTTAGGTGTTTAGTAGTGTTTGTCTGATTACTTTCTGAAACTGGATGTTTTTTTGTGGCTGAAAGGTGTGACTAAGTATGAAATTGCTTACAAATGTTAGTGGGAGAGTTTCCTTTGCACAGGTGATGGATGTATATGAGAATGTATATATTTTGCTTAATGATAATCGAGGTTCAAGGTCACGAGTAGAATAAATCATAAAATTGTGGCGCAATTATGATCATATCTAGTATTGTATATGAGACAAGATTGAAAACGTTTGAGGAGACTGAACTGGAATTTGACAAAGAAAATGTAGTAATTGATTTATCCAGCTAGTGAGAGACTGACAGTGTGGTTAGTCTGAAATCTGAATGTGTTTGTGGCTAAAATGTTGAAAGGTGTGACTATGTTTGAATTTTGCTGACAAGTTTTAGTAAAAAAAATGTAACCTTCCCATGGATACTAGATTAACATGAGAACTTTTCGGGGTTCGGGTTCCCAGTCATGGGGCCTCTAGGTCTAGTGGAATAAATCATGAAACTGTGGAGCAATTATGATGAGATATAATATTCTAAATGAGACAAAATACAAAATGTTTATGCTGGAAAGGCAAACTGGAATTTTACAGTAAGAGAATTGAGTGATTGATTCATCTAGTTTACCACTGACAGTTTGATTCAAGAGAAACATTCATCCAGTCACCAGGAAATCATGTAGATCTGAATCCTTCGACTGCAACCACTGTTCGGGGATTCAGTGTTTTCTAGATCTTGAAATCTTTGTGAATACTGAATAGCTCTCTCTTTGTTCTTTCTTCTGTGCTGAACGTGGATTCGAGGATTGATAACAGAAAGTTGCCCATCTCCCTTGTTGAAATGATGAAATCAGATTCTGAAGCTGAGTTGGAATGAAACAAACTGCAATATGAACTGAACCATATTAAAAATTCTTACTCTCACTTATCATGATATGCTTTTGCGCTTTATTTCTTCCTGAAAACATAAAAATAAATAAATGAAACAACCTCCATAATCCATTATTACTGGGCATTTATGCACAATATAGATACAAGATAAAGCCTTATCCCACCCTAAATCCTTGGTCTGATTCCTAAATCCTTGTTGGTGAAGTGTATTCCTTACCAATCTTCGAAATATATCAGTTATCTTAGTAATTTTGACATTACTGATTTACTGTAGTTGTATTCTCTTAAAACTATGATTACTTGGCCAAATGAACATAAAAACAAAATATGCAGAACTTACTCTGATTGTTTAAGTGTCAACTTGCTGAAAGACGTTTATATGAACCTGAATCGGACATGGAGCACTGGTTGCATTAGTGTTTGACTGCTCAAACTAGTTAATTCACTTTCTACCAATATCTGCATCAACTTCAAAAGCTGATATGGCTTGAACTAAATTGATTTGGGTTCAACATGCCTAGACTAATAGAAATACCAAAGGTTTACTTGATTAATGCCTGTTCATGTCAGATATTTGAGGTTTGTTTGTGTCATCTTCTTTGTACGTGTATTATAATATCCGTTAACCTGATTCACATTGTTTGTAATTTTATTATTGAATTGAAATAGTAATGATTTTGAATAGTTTGTTTACAGGGATTGTTGGGTCTGGACTCGCGGGAGTTTTTCTTATTGCAGGGCTTAGCTTTGCAGCCTTGTCCATTAGTAGGAAACCAACATCAAGTAAGTGCTTACATTTGGTTATATTTTTACCTATTCAATTCAAATACCAAAGTTTTTCTGGTTGCAGGGCTTAGCATTGCAGCTTTGAGGGTGTCTTTTCTGTAATACTTCTCTAGGCCTAGTGTTCTTGAATTATGTCTTCTCTTTGTCCCTTTCTGCATGTTTTACTAGATATTTCAATTGCTGATTGAGCACATAGCAACTGATTTTCAGGACAGATGCAAGAGATGCAGCCATTGACCACACAGCAGGAAGTGCTATTGACATCAAATGAGGAAGTTCTCCGTAAGAAGGAGAATGTGGAGGATGGGGGAGACATCGTTAATGGCGATCTTGAATCTAAAAGGGATACAGAAGATCATTCTCTTTCATCCTCTAAATCAACAGCTGATGTTCTTGAAAGTTCACAATTTAATAATAACGTGCCAGCCTCATCTGGGCATGATAAACATGCATCAAACGGGTATGCTGTTCTCATTGAAGACAATTTGCAATCTGATCCAGATACTCGCTATCCGGGTACACTGCAATCCCCTGAAGCACAAAATGCTGATGGCTCTTCACTTGCTACTAGCAATATTGATTCCCCTAACTTAATTGTTGTGGCTACACCTGAGCAAGTCTCAGAGCATATTGATCTGATTAGCATGTCACTTTCATGTTCAGACGATAAGCAGGTGACTCTTGAATCAAGTGAAGTGAGTTATTCCTCTCATGATGTTGAGTTGTCCTCGAAAAACATTTCACAAAATTTAGGCGAGGACCGGTCCAAAGATGGTTCAGCTGGTTCTGAGTACGGTGATTCAGAATCCCATTTGGTTTCTGGAGATCTGCATGAGATTGAAGCACCACTATCAATGGACATATCTGAGCCTAGCAAAGTGACTGAATTTTCAGGTCAGGAAAACCAGTCATCTGTAGAAACTATTAGTTCTGAATCGATTTCTGTCAGTAAAGAGTCAGTATTAGCCCAGTCATCTGTAGATACCCAGGAAGCAAACCGTCAGATTGATGTTAACAACGGAGAATCTGTTTCTGAATCACATTCTTCTAAAAATGCTGTTGCCTCTACTGGAATACCTGCACCTTCTGTTCTGTCGACTATGCTACTGACTCCTCCTGGGAAGGTTTTGGTTCCTGCAGCTGTTGATCAAGCTCATGAACAGGCTTTAGCTGCTTTGCAGGTCCTAAAGGCAAGTATCACTTTGAATTCTGAAACATCCGTACCTTCTTGCTGAAACATGTAAATTCTGTTGCACGAGGAGAAAGAAACGTGTAGAGGTTTAGGCATCTTCGCATTTTGTATACATTATCGGCCCAGTAGATTCTTTTCAGGTCATTGAAGTCAAAACTGAGAACTAATATCTTTATTCATGGATTTCAGTGATAATTTGTTGGCTTGGAATGTGGAATTTGGCAATCAGTTTCCTTCTTGGACTAATTTTAAGGCACTGGATATGCTTTTCAGGTCATTGAAGCTGATGCTCAACCAAGTGAACTGTGCACACGCCGTGAGTATGCTCGCTGGTTGGTTTCTGCAAGTAGTGCTCTTTCAAGGTATTGATCTTTCGTGTCTGTGAAATTGATTGAACTAAACTGTCAGTCTGATCATTATTTTTGGTATTCTTGTTGCTGCTGATTTTCAGAAACTCAATTTCAAAAGTCTATCCTGCAATGTATATAGAAAACATTACCGAGCTTGCATTTGATGATATTACACCAGAAGATCCTGATTTCTCGTCTATTCAAGGTAAGAAAATACCTCAATGTTTATAAACTAGTGTTGACTGTTGACAGGTTTTCTTACTTTGCCTTACACATCGTGGTATATGATCACAATGCTGAATGTCAGGTTTGGCTGAAGCAGGACTTATTTCAAGCAAACTCTCTAAACAGGATATGCTTTCTTCTCCAGATACAGATATAGGTTCCTTCTACTTCTATCCTGATAGGTGATCGCTTGCTTTCTCTCTTCCATCTGGCCCCAACTCATTGACTGTTTGTTCTTGTTCATTTGTGGGAGGAAGATGAAAATCGTATGCCTGTTCTTGTGTCATTCGCTTCAGCTGCAACTTGTTGTGAGCTATTTATGAAATTGGGTGATCTGTTTAATGCCTAAAGTAAGCTTTGACACAGATCAAAGAATGGCTTGTTATACCCATGGCATAATTGCATCTATTTAAGTTGGTTGGTGGATGTGATTAGGAACATTCAGTGGTTGTTTTGAGCTTAAATTTCTCTTTCTTTTCCTGCAGCCCTCTCTCTCGACAGGATCTTGTAACTTGGAAGATGGCCCTAGAAAAGAGGCAGTTTCCTGATACAAACAGAAAGGTTTAACTGGAGATTTGCTTATGCACAAGTTCTTGGTAATATTGAATTTAATGACGACCATTTAAGGATTTTTTTCCTGCTTATGACAGATGCTACAACAAGCTTCTGGTTTCATCGATATTGATAGGATTGATCCAAATGCATGGCCTGCACTTCTGGCTGACATATCTGCAGGAGAGCCTGGAATAATTGCACATGCTTTTGGTGAGTGACATTAGACCTGTAAGTTTACACGTTCCTTGCTCAAATATGTAAACGTGTTCTAACAGACTGAGATGGTATGGCAATATTATTAGGCTACACAAGACTTTTTCAGCCAGATAAGCCTGTGACAAAGGCCCAAGCGGCAATTGCTCTGGCAAATGGTGACTCTGCTGATATTGTGAGCGAGGAGCTCGCTCGTATAGAGGCTGAGTCTATTGCTGAAAATGCAGTGGCTGCTCATACTGCCTTGGTTGCTGAAGTTGAGAAAGACATTAATGCAAGTTTTGAGAAGGAACTTCTAATAGAAAGGGAAAAGATAGAGGCTGTGGAGAAAATGGCTGAAGAGGCAAGACTGGAACTGGAAAAACTGAGAGAGGAAAGGGATAAGGATAATATAACCCTCGTGAAGGAGCGAACTGCCATAGAATCAGAAATGGAGGTTTTCTCAAGATTGAGGCGGGAAGTCGAGGAACAGCTGGAGAATCTGATGAGTAAAAAGGCTGAGATATCATATGAAAAAGAGATAATTGATAATCTCAGAAAAGAGACTGAAGAAGAAAACCAGGCAGTTGCTCGTCTACAATATGAGCTGGAAGTTGAAAGGAAAGCACTGTCAATGGCCAGGTAATACCGCCTATAGTATCCTGTATTTTGTCTATAGCCAAAGTAGCACTTGGAAAGATAGTCTACATGACATGCTTTTTTACTATTGGTTTCATCATGAGAAACTAGAAAATATTCCTTGTTAATTACAATTTCTCTTCTGTTCCTTTCTCTCTTTCTCTTTGTTCATATTTTTGTGCATGTGTTTTTTGTTTTCAACCATGTTATCTATTACCTCTTATCTAATAAGCTAACTTCCAAAATTTATTATTTTGATGGCATACTAAATGAATGTAGAAGGCATTTCTATCACCCCTTGAATATTTATTTTACAATTTTTTTAATCTTGCTCGGATATAAATTGTTACCCATCATGTTTTTGAAGTATTACTTTGATAACAAAAAAAACAAATATGTTCCTAGCTATGAACAATTTTTCTTTTTTCTTTTGTTTGGGCTTGTGTGCACGGTTTTTCATTCCTCGCTTATGAGATAGGCTACCTTCCAAAATGTATTATCTTGGGGGCATATCATGTGAATGTAAAATGCATATCTATGACCACTTGAAAAATCTATCTTAAAATTTCTTTTCTTCTATTGATTTCTCTGGGAAACGAGTCTTGTAAGTTCTGGCTAGTAAGTAGTACACCAACACGATTCACGTGCATGGTGAACAGCTGTTCGGTTGACTGTAACAATGGACTAGTCAAAATATGCCTATCGTAGCAAAAATGTGTTCCTGATTCTGGAATCTTATGATATCGGTCTTGTTTGGTAGTTCAAGAAACTGAATTTTCATCTAAATTTTGGTGGGAGGCTTTTACAATATGCATCTATCTAACGAGTTGGATGACAATACAGTCTACAGAAGCCTTGATTAAAAATAAATCCCATTTATAACTTGTTTTACGATTGTTTTCTTTAAAAAAAGTCTTATGAAGTTCCCCCTTCTGTGCTGCTTTGTAGATACTTTTCTCCAACTGCTGTGGTGCTATCTAGATTATTGATCCATAACTAATTAAATTGGATACTTGGTTTAACATCAGGGCATGGGCTGAGGACGAGGCACAGCGAGCAAAGGAAAATGCAAAGGCTCTAGAGGAAGCTAGAGATCGGTGGGAGAAACGTGGCCTTAAAGTGATGGTTGATGATGACCTACGCAAAGAAGCATTAGATGAAGATACATGGATCAATGTTGAGAAACAGCTTTCTGTTGGTGGAGTTGTTGATCGAGCTGAAACCTTGGTCGACAAGCTCAAGAAAATGGCGTCTCAAGTGAGTGCAAAATCAAGAGGTTTAATCAATGGGATCATCCTGAAGATTGAGGCAATGATCACTGCTTTGAAAGAGTGGGCTACCAAGGCAGGCCAGCAAAGCATAGAACTCAAAGACGCTGCCGTTTCAAAGATAGGTGAATCTGCCCAGGAACTTAAAGAGAATGCTGCTGGGTTTAGTGTAAGTGTTCAGGAAGGAGTTAAGAGGGTGGCCGGAGACTGTAGAGACGGGGTTGAGAAGCTCACTCAGAAATTCAAGACATGAATTCTCTCTTTTTCGCTCTAAAACAATGCGTAAACTTTTGGTGACAGGATTTTCGAGTCTTCTCGTAAGTTACCTGGTTCTTCTTCTCCACGGATGCTCGGCGGAGTTGTTAACTACCCATGTATAATGGATTGCAGATACTTGTGAGAGCTAAATTAGTGCAAGGTGATCATTTTGTTGTCAATAATGAAGTAAAAATAAAAGTAAGGTAAATAAAGGGGGAATTTACCTTTGGAGTTTTGCACATCTTCTGCTCTAAATCTGTAGCAACAAACCATAAGCGGCTCTTTATGTCTTGTGGACTATGGACATCAATTTGTTAAATAAATCTTACGTTGTTGATCTTTGATAGAAGGTAGAAACACGATGATTGAGGCACTAATCTATCTGTTTTGTTCCTCCAAATTTGTTTATAAAGTCATTATAAGGACCTTGTATAAAGACAAAAATACCCTTGAGCTTTTTTTTTTTTTTTTTGATACATGGGTAAAATAATAAGGTGGATCAATTTCTAAAGACCGACCGAAAGCATCCTTTCGGATGAGGTCTTGAACATCCTCTGGGACAGCATTGACGTCCAGAACGCAGTTGTGTCCGTGCATGACAATCTTGTCCGCGACCGAGTTAACTTCCCTGTAAATGTGTTGTGCTATGGAGCAAGAGAATCCCGAGATCAGTTTTGATATATCTGTGATGATCATGTCCAAATCTCAAGGAGATTTCCAAACTTGATTAATCGCATTGATGAGCGTTAGATTGTCACCTTCGATCATAATGGAATTCACTCCAAGCTCTTTTGCCTTTTGGAGGCCCTTTCTAAGAGCTAGTGCTTCTGCTTCTAAAACTGATTCTGCATTACATCTGTCACTTCCTATTGCAATAGGAACTGCGTAATGGTTTCTAATAATGAAACCAAACGAGAAAAAATTCGACGAGTTTTTTGAAGTGTCGAAATTGATTTTAAATGTACCTTCTTCTGGGCGTTTTCATTTTATAATTTTTCTTTTTCTTCTTTGTTTGTTTGTTTGTTTGTTTGTTTGTGTAGTTTTAATGTTTAGTTCCTTGTTTGCTTGATCCCATTCTGAAATTTGTTTCAGGGCTACTGCTTTGATGCTTTGTGGAATATTGTCTTATTAAAAATGAACTGGTTTCGGGCCATCCAAACATTCCACCAAATGACAACAAGTAATCTTAATTCGGATGGCGTAATTGTTCCTTTGAGGTCCAAGATGACCTCCTCAATGCTCCTGTTATCCAGGTCATAATTTTGTAGAAAATTAGAGATTTTTGTGTTATCAACAGATTTCGTCATGTATGGGCATTGAAAGAACAAATGCTTCGCACTTTCCGTGTGGTGATTACAAAAATCACAATTCATTACAACGGAACTCGTTGTCTATCAAGATTTTGTTTTGTGGGTAACCCGTCCATATTCAATTTCCACAAAAAGTTTTGAATCTTTGGCATTACATCAATTTTCCATAGCTATGGCTTGTCCATTGTAACCCCCGTTTTCTTTTTCTGGATCATTTCCATAGCTGATTTAGTGAAATACCAATCTTCATCGTTTTCCGCCTAGTACAATCTGCTCTTAATCTCGTTAGTAGGGAGGTTGTATCTTTTTATTCTCTCGAATCTCGATGGTGCTAGTGGGTAGAATTGTAGTTAGTTGATTAAGCAGAAATACCCTTGGGCTTTAAACTTACCTTTTTAGAATTTTTAAAATTCGATTAAAATTTTTGTTCGAATCGAATCCAACTTATTAATAAATGAGCCGAGCACAGTGACACTATGAAAATTGTTTTTAAGGTGTTCATATCACTAAATTGTGAAAACGAGGTCAGTAAGGGCCCATTAAATTTGAAGCCCAACCAAGCTTCCGTCTCGTTTTAATTACTAAAAGTCTAAAATACCCTTGAGCTTCCGCCGCAAGCTTTTGTTTTGTCGAAACCATAGATGGATGAGGAGCCTCTCTCAGCGCCAGAAGCACAAACTTTCAAAGCATTTCAAATTTATAACGTCTCCTTCTCTATCAACGAAAAAAAAAAAAAAATATCTTCCCAACTCCTCTCTCTTTCTCTCTGATCTTGTGTTAACTTAATGGAGTTCTCGATCCAACGTGAAAAAGTGCGGGAGGTTGCCAGAATTAGGGGTTTCGGGGACCAGAGTCCGGCCAAGACACCCAGTATTTCTGTTCGCAAATCTTCTGGAACCAATAGAGTATTACTTTCGTTTTCCGGAGATCAATCGAGGTGAACGTAACTTTATTTTTTTCCTATTCAGTATCGCTGTTCATGATTCAAAATTGAAGTGAAGAACTTTATTCATGTGGAAATTACTGTATCTGTTACTCGGCAATCGGATTATCTTGAGCTGGTCAATTGTTTCTGATTCATATGGATGGATTAGTTGATACTATTAGGGAGGAATTTACTTACCTCTACCAGTTAGCAAGGACATGAAGAATTTTTTCTAGGGTTTAATCTGTTGAATATGCCGTGTGATTGAAATATAAACAAAATGGAAATTTTCATTTTAATTGATTGGTTTGTATTTGTTCTTGTCGATGGCAGTAATAAACCCTTCAACTATGAAGTAGATCATTGTTATGATCATGAAGCAAGCAACGATCTAATCTTTTCTGAAGAGATTAAGCCTTTGATCTCCTCCGTCTTTGATGGAAAAAGCGCCACTGTTTTTGCTTATGGAGCTCGAGGCAGTGGCAAAACATATACCGTTCAGGTTTTCTTATTCTCCATGCCTCAAACTATAAAATCTTTTGAAAGCATATTGTCAGCATGTGTGGAGATGACAAATAATTCTTAGAGAGTTTTAGAAGGGAATTTATTTTCAGGCTGAGTAGACTGTGTGGAGCTGAAATATAGAAACTCATAGAAATTAAACCATATTAGTATCAGGATTTTTAGTTGAAGGCAAAATAACATTTTTTAATATTTGTGTTTGCTATGTGGAGCTGACAAATAATTCTGAATGAATTTTAGAAGGGAATTTATTTTCAAGCTGAGTAAATTTTGTTATTGGTTTTATGGTTGACACATGTAAATTTCTCATCATATAAACGTGAACATTATAAACTGTGGACAGGGATCCGAGCATGTACCTGGGTTGATGAGTTTATCTATGTCTGAATTCTTGTCTCGAGCAGAAGAAGCAGGGAAATTCATTTCTTTTTCTCTCTACGAGGTGCTCCAAGATCATGTTTTTGATCTACTGAATCCTAAGAAACCTGAAATTTCAGTGCTTGAAGGTGCTAATGGAAAGATTGTACTGAAAGGGCTATCTAAGGCAAGTAGTGGTGATTATATTTATTATGATTATGCCTTTTTCATGTTAACAATAATTTCGATAAATTTGTCCAGGCTATTATAAAATCTATGCCAGAGTTTCATAAGTTATGGCTAGCTATTTTTCAAAAACCGTTGCAAAAGATAGCAAATGAGCCACCTCCTAGGAGCCACAGAGGGATGATTATCAATGTAGTATCTTCTCAAGAGGAGCCATCACTTTTGGGCAGGATGAATTTGGTCGACTTGGCAGGTTTATCTTTAATATTGTGAAAAACTCTTAGCAGCTTGTATACTTGTATAGTGAATGCAAGTTAATCGTAATGATTATTTTATTAACCAGGTTATGAGGATAAGAGACAAAGTGTTAATGGTGCCAACCTTCTTGGTATATCAATAATAAATAAATCTCTCTATGCTATACACAATGTGCTTTATGCCTTGAAGAGCAATGATACCCGTGTGCCTTATAGAGAGAGTAAGCTAACTAGGATGTTGCAAGAGTCCCTTGGTGGCATGAATAGGATCCTGATGATTACTTGTATGGTAAACACTTCGATCTTTGTCCAAGGTAGAAATATATTTTTCAATTGCAACTTATTTATGTTCAATTTGTTTTTCCAGGATATGTCTTTCTCTGAAGATACCATCAAGACACTGAGTTTAGCCTCTCGCTCATGCCAACCTGTCAATAAGACCAAGGTGGATCAGCCATCTAGAGTAAGAAGTTTAATCAAACCAACTATGACACCAGCTAGTACAACCAAACAAACAGTGGCACATTCCTCAAAGTTGGTGAAAGTTGCAAGCTCTCCTGCTTCCACAAGAAAGCAAGTTACATGGATAACCACAAGGAAGCAACTTACATCTGTGTCTCGTAGTATTGATAGAAAACCCCACGATGTAAAAGTACAAGCAAGGTTCGTGCTTAAGCCTCAAATTTGAGTTCATTTAGGTCTCAAAGCCGTGGTTGAGAAAACTCAGAAAAGATAGAAGTATATCTCGTATCTAACTATAATGTTTTGTTTTTGTTTTTTCAGGAGGTTGTTTGAGGAACCCCGGTCAGAGGATACAAAGGAGGTAATGGGATTGATTTTGGAGATAACTTAATAACCAAATTAGAGCAATATAAAGTGAGGTATAGTTTGCTCTTTTACTTTGAAACTGAAATAGATATTCATTGTGCAGGAGACAATATCGGAGAAAGTTGTGGAAGTTAACGAATCATCTGGAGAACAAGAGGTTGCATGATAACACAAATTGGAATGACAGTTGAATACTTTTACTCGAATCTTAAAAATGTTTCTCTCTATAGTCATATTGTGGACCTTTTCTTCAGGAAACTAAGTGTGCTGTCAAAGCTACTCAACCTTCCCTAGATGTCCCTGCTTATGAGGTAAGATTGATTTCTTATCAGTTTTCTATAACCTTAAAAATTTTTCAAATATGAAAAAGTAATAGCTCAAATGTTTACTACATGTTTGTTCTCTTGTGGAGAAGACTGGATGCAACACACCTTCAAATGTACAACCTGTTCCAGCGGTAACAACTGAACAATTAAGATTGATTTCATTCTTATAAAATTTTCTCTTAAATTTTTGAAAACTTTCTTTCTACTTGTTAAAAACTGAAAAATAAAGCTGGATTTTTATGCAGGAACTGAGAGGTGTTACGACGACTACAGTCGATGCACAAACGGTACACGGATAATTGGATTTTATTTTAGTGATAAAATATTTTCTGAATATGCACTCACTAGTTCTATTTTGTATTTTGATTTTGTTTGTTGATTCAAGGACAACTTGGTCGCTGAGATTCCCATTGATCACCACAGTTTAGTGGTACCAGACACAGAGATTCTTCAAGCTGGTAATTCAATATTCCAATAGAACCTTTCTTTGTTGTGAAAATATTGCTTATGTTTTCTTGTAACTCATAATCTGATTTGTAATGAAGACAAAGAGAATAAGAGTTTAGCATTGAATGAAGATGTTTCTCCGCCTTTATCTACGAGACTCCAAGAACTGAAAGATAGCTTGACATTTATGTACACTTCTACCCCGTTAAATATTAAAGCGGAGCTAGACAACTCTAATTTAATCAAGGGTAATGACAAGCTCGAAATTGAAATTTACGAGCCTAGAACTCCAATCTCTAAACCAAATACGAGTCTCATGAGTCCTTGGGAGCGACGTCAAATACACAGCACTGGAGTGAAGGTTAATTTCTTTGTCAAAAACTTCACTGTCTTCGAACAAAATGATAGTTCAACATCCATATTTTTACTTATTACAACATTAAATCATGTATTTGCAGGAATCCCTTGTTCAAGAGTGCTTACACATCCTAAATACCGGAACCCAGTAAGTCGAACTTTATATTTTTTATTCAACCTTTTCTTATGCTCTAAAATACTAAGTTTGTTTTGATTTTCAGAGAGGAGCTCATGGGACTAAGGGTGAGTGATAAACTTTTAAGCTAACAACAAACCTTACTCCTGCCCTCGAGTTCGAGAGTTGAATGTTTATTTTATGTTGTAGGGCATTGCTGAAAAGAGAGCTAGATATATTATAGAACTTCGAGAACAAAGTCCTATAAGAGATGTAAGTTCCTAAACTTTCTGAAACAAAATTGACATTTGTAGATACTGTTTAAATTAACATATGAAGTGTATTGCATATTGTAGCTTGAGGATTTGAAAGAAGTTGGTATGTCATCAAAGCAGGTAAAAGTTATTGTATGCTCTTACAAATGTATCCTTTATTTGTGAAGTTCAATGTTTTTGATTTTGTTCCTACCTCTGTTGCAGATCACTGCGATGGTGAAAAATGTAGCTGGTGGTCTTTTTGATTGATTAGTATGATGAGAAACTCGAGATAGTACGCCGTGCAATAACTGTATATTTGCAACATACACTGTTGCTTCAGTTGGAATACTTGTTGTAATATTTTATATTGCAGTGTTTCATATAAATTTGAGAATGTCGCCTTCTCTTTCGTTGTTTGAATTAAGAGATCTTTGCATATTGTTTCAATTTACAAACTCGTTTAATGTACGTACCTGTGTAGTTTCTTTTTAAAACTCATTAACTTTATGATACTAATTATGAGATCGAAAGAATAACATTCGATAATGAGGCATAAAATAAAGTTTTAATTCGAAACTTACTCTTGACACCTTTATATTATTGTCTTTTCCTCTTGTTACTATGGTTTCAAAAAAATATATGGTTTCAAAAAAAAGTATGGAAAAATTGGTATTGGGAGGGTATTCCATTGATGGATGGTACCCTCAAACTTAAAACATTCATAGTTAAACATTAAAAAAAAAAAAATCTAAAAGTTAACTTTGATTTTTTTGTTTACTTTTAAAATAATTTCATGTGGATAAAGGAAATTTTGTTTCTTTAATTTATTTTTGTTTACTTTATAAAAATAGGTTAATTTTTTTAAAAAAATTTACTTCATAAAAAATAACGGTTAATAGTGTAATCTAGATTATAATGTATAGCAAATATTTTTTGTTAAAAAAATTGAGTCTTAACTTATTTTTATGTTTACTTCATAAAGTTAAAAAAGACACCAAAAGAAATTTTGAAAACATGCAAGGCCTGTTTGATATCTGATACTTGTGTTTGACAAGATGATAAGGTATATTAGGTATCAAAATTGATATTTTATAATAATAACTTGTTTGTAAGATAAAATAATATTGCTCAGTTAACCTAAAACTACAAAATCAATAAAAAGATATTACAATAACGAATTTAAACCACTTCATTAAACATGTAAAACAAAAAACAATGTT
This sequence comes from Fagopyrum esculentum, assembly GCA_033239045.1. Classification (NCBI taxonomy): domain Eukaryota; kingdom Viridiplantae; phylum Streptophyta; class Magnoliopsida; order Caryophyllales; family Polygonaceae; genus Fagopyrum; species Fagopyrum esculentum. Next base: position 30,269,962 of record BSUD01000005.1, on the reverse strand, counting down.
TTGTAAGTACCACAAATGTTTGAATCGTAACTCTTAAAAATGAAACCATAGAAAAGGTCTTGTAGTCACTTTTCTAAGCCATTTAAAAACGATACAAACAAAGAACATTCTTAGTCTTGACTTGCACCCAAAGAACCTTGAACTTGTTCTATATTAGTCTCCACATACAACTTCTTTCACCCATCTTTGGGACAATTGTAGAAAGCTTCGAGCTTATTTATGGACTTTGAAAGGATTCACGTAACAATAAAAACATCTCTCTATCAGAAAATACTAACATAGATATTTCTAAAAGCAACAAATTCTTTTGTTGCACCACTTCTTCATCGCGATTTTGAGGCTTCAATATGGTACTTGTTATGCTCCCCAACTGAACTTTGATTTCATCTATGTCAAGCGAAAACTATCACTGACATCGTTATTTCGAGTGACGCCAAGAGGACTTTTACCTATCTTTTGCCTCTTTGATAGTGGTTGCCTTGAGCCTCCATCATTAGATGAGTCATTCAATTCGTCTAGTTCCTTGTCTAGATCAACATAGTCGTTATCCATGCTATAAACCATGTCCTCCACATCCTCAAAAATGCCCCCATTTGCTCGATTTAGACAAAAAATAAGTTTCAACTTTTTGAATAATGAAAATGCAGTCTTTCATAATCCTCTAGCCCTATGATGTAGTTGAAAATACACATATATAATGTTAAACTTAGCTACAAAAGTCATTATAAGCTAGTGTGTAAATGACGAAAAATACCTTACAAAAGTCTTCATAAGCTTGTCTTTCACAATTGATCATATTATTTTGATCATCCCATGTGTATCTAGATAGTTGATCATCTCATTTATGATGGTTTATTTCTCCTTCATAAATTTTATCTTTGACTCAATTTGTGAAGCCTTCAATCCACTTCCCACATACTTAACTTCAAGTAGTTGCTCCAATTGTTGACAAAATCCAGTATTAAAGCCACCTTCACATTTCCATTTCGGGTCACCTTTTAGATCCAATACACAATCCAACAACACTTCTTCCTCTTGAAACCTCCATTTTCACTTGTTTTCCCACGTCCACTAATGTCACTTGACTTGTTCATCCTAAATAGTACAAAATTCAGATTCTAACACATGAAAGTAAAAAAAATAGTGCAAAACTCACAGTCCAACATAGTAAGGCAAAATTCAGCAAGTATTACACAATTTAGCATCTAACAGATAAAAATTTTAGCAAGTATTACACGATTCAACTAAGGCATGAAGAATAGTCTTGAAAAATAAAAAAACATAGTCTCTCAAACAAATCAAGTAGAACAAGATCTTACCACCTAAGGCATATCCTTGGAATTCCAACGCTGCAAGTTGGATTTTCCTTTGCTCATTAAAGTTATGGCAAGACCAAATTTATTCAATTTTAGTCTCTCATTCCATGAAAACGTCCGGATTGCACTTGCCTTCAATGCTTGGGACTTTGACCTTCACCTTCTCAATCTCATCATTCTCTTGGGGAGGTCAAAATTACTCAAAATCTCGTCCTCTCCTAGGACGAAGATGACGTCTAGGGTAATTTCTCTACATGCCCTTTTCATCCTCATCCTCGTTTTCTTGAAAATCATCAATGAAATGCGGAATATTAGGTGTATTGAAAAGAGGATTCAAATATCTCATACCTAGCCCTTGAGGGGGTCTTGGAAATGGATCAAGGGTTGGAGGCATAGGTAGAGTTGTGAGCTTTCTCCCACATTACTATCAAATCTCGGGTGAAATCTCGGCTAATTTGAGGCGAGATTCTAGGGCAAGATTTGTTCTTTAAGGCGAGTTTTCAGTTGAATTTGAGGCGAGATTCTAGGGCAAGATTTGTTCTTTAAGGCGAGTTTTCAGTTGCTCCATTCGTTCAGTCAACGTTGAAATTATGGCTAATAGTTTTTAATAGTACGTCATTGGTTCTAGGACTCGTTGGGTTGCCCCTTTGTGAATCTTAGACATACTACACAATCACACAAAGTAACAACAAACTCGTGAAGTTAGTGAAAAGAAAGGTCCTTACTTGTTTTCTCTCACACTAGCACTTTGTTGTGAATCTCAAGCTAATTTGATGTAATTGCCTTGGATGAATTAATACTTCTTTACAAATCGATGACTATGTTCAACTAGAACTCTTTGGATGACTTAAATAGTCAAATTAGCTCGGAAGAAGGTTCTTGTGTTAGAAGATATATAGTCAAGCTAAGCATGTTGGAAGTTTCTTCACACAATTGACACAAAGTTGAAAGGATATTGCAAGTAGACACAACTAGTATGATAGAAAGTATAGATACTAGCTAACACACCCAAAGAAATGACTCAATGTGTTTAGAGATGAAAAGATGAAAAAATAGACTCACAAGAGACTAAGAAGAAACATTTACTTACCTTTCACTTGAGCAACTAGAGAGAGATATCCGGTTAGGATTAAGTCTCGATAGTAACAAATCTCGGTCAAAAGTCCAAAATCTCGGGCGAGAATTTGTTCACTCTCAGACGTGTGTTAATAATGAACGAAAATAAGCTTTAAATTTATACATGAAATAAAATTCAAGCAAATAAGCGAACCCGCAAGCCGCAGTGTACGGATCAATCGCAACAAAAGCAAATATTTCAGGGTCGATCACAGGGACTATGGTGAAATCAAGCGGTAATAAATCAAATCTAGAATAGATTATTGCAAATATCAATGACTGAAAAGAACAAAAGCAATGAATGTATGCTAATTGGGAAAATGCATATTCTAGAGATTAAAATATCTAGTTGTGGTTTTGGATTCAAGACTTCTAAAGATCTATGAACAAAGTTGGAATTGCTAAAGAAAGGTGTTTCTAAGGTGGGAAATATCACGGGGGAGGTCTCACTATCTACTATCCCAAACCAAAGCTCCTATCACCGGGTAAGTCTCAAGGATCTAAGGAAAGGAACCATAACCTCAAACCAACAACTCAACCTAAGGGTCAAGAACTAACCTTTACCGGGTAAGTCTAAGGTAAGCTCACTTAGGCAAGAAGAAGACACACTCAATACTAATAAAGGATAAACCTTTATTACCTTGAACTCATCATCTTTGACAACCAAGAAAGGGAATCACTGGGTAAGTCTCTTCCCAATCTTGGATATAAGCTTGAAAGGCTTAACAAGGCTAGGATTTGGGCAATCTATAACCTAAGCATAAGGATATAACATGAACGGATAAACAGGAGAAATATCGGGTTGTTCTTGCTAAAATCTCGGCAGAGATTCTTGAGAATATACCGAGATTCGGCATCTGCGTAGGTTAAAATAAACTCTCAAGGTCTAATCTAACTTAAAGGCTAATTATATCATCATCTATACCCCAACCATCAATCAATCACCCTAGAATCGCAAGGGTTTTAGCTAATAACACAATATTTAAATCAAGAAAGGTATATGAAATCAAGAATATCATAAAACCAAAATAGTTAAGAGAAGGCCAAGAAATACTTAGCAAAGGGTCTTCAATAATCAAAATTGTGGCAAAAGCAATAACAAAGATCCAACCTTGTGTTCGAAAGAAATGATATCTAAACACTAAGTATTTCCCTCCAAAAATCTTCACAAATCTCTCAATTTGAATGTGTTACAACTAAATATGTAATATGTGTATCTGATGTGGGACCATCTTCAACACAAGGACTAGTTACACACTCAAAGGCTAAGACATTGAAGGCCAAACCAGCAACCCCTTCACCTTCTTCAGATTCAAACATGGATGGAGCGATCACAAGGTCAAGAGCAAAGGCGATTCAAGATGAAGTTACAAACATACGCATGACATGTACGCTCAAGGAAACTCTCCTCACTCTCAAGAGTTCCTTGGTGACGTTACTGACTGTTATAGAAGAGCAAATCCATGACCAAGAAGATCCACCAAGCAAAGAAGAAGGATAAGAGCACGGAAGAATCTCAAAGAGGAAAATCAACCTAATAATTCGGCCGATTTTCCTGTAGGAAATTCGACCTAATAAATCGGCCGATTTTCATGTAGGAAATTCGAACGATTTTCTAGTCCAATTTCCTCCATTGAGACGAGTTTTGCAAGATCCGGTTATGATATTCTATCTTTGGCAATTATATCTTTTATGATTCCTTAAATCTCTCACACTATCTTAAGGGATTATTAGTTTAGATTTTATCTTTATAGTTTTTTATATTTTATATATCTTAAAGACATCTTTACAAGATAATCTTTAAGTATATATTTCCTACTTTTCATAGTTAATCTCCCTTATAAATAGCCATATTGGGAGAGATTGTTTGGTAGATTAGGTTTGATATTTTTCACAAATTTGTGAAACTTGCAGCTTCGCTTACGGAGTTTGTATTTTATTCATTAATTATTTAAACAAAAAGAGAGTTTTTGGTTGAATTGTTGTGAAGTCCTTGCTAGATTGTGCTTGTGTGTGTTAATCTTATTGAAGGTTGGTGTTCCTGGTCAATTCTAGTCCCTCCTTGTGCTTGCCTTAATTAGAAGATTGGTGTAAGGTTAAAGAAGTGCGGGTTAAAGTAATCTTCTCGTTTAAGGGTTTTGACACATCATTGGTCAATGTTCTTTTGCAGAATTATCTTAGTTTATATCTTCCTTTATCTTTCATTTATCATTCCATATTCATCTTATATCTTTCCATATCATCCACTAATCGGTATTTTGAGTTTACAGAAAAATCGACCTATTCTTGAATAAATCTACTAATTTTCTCTAAAGAACAACCCAAATTTTATCCCACTTAAGGACTTTCAATCTAGATCGGGAACTGCGGTTTATCTCCACATCAAAGTGATATCAGAGCTAAGCGATTGAAGTCCAAACGTTCACAAAAGGTTTGAATTTTTATTTGAGTCTTCTTTGATTTAAGTTGAGTCTTTTCTTGTTTGCCATCTTTACGAGTTTATTTGAGTTAACACGCGTTGATTTGTGTAAGTTTTTGAAGAGAGAAATGCCATCAACCAAACACAAGCCAACCGTTGACCTTGAAACCTCGCCAATACAAAAAAAAAGGAAAAGAAAACAAAATTGTGCTTCAAGTAAAGATATTTCCTAGTAGTTAAGATCTTACCCATATTCGGTCAAAGCAATGTTACAGACACTTCTCCGAGCAGTAAAGATCATAAGGCAACCAAGGAGTAGCAGTCCAAAGGAGATTCTTGAACGTCGAATCCAAGAGTCGATTTTTCCAACGAAAATCGACCCGTTCTTCAGAAAAATCAGGCGATTTTTCATCCGATTTTTGCTATTGTTGCCAATTTTCGAAACAATTTTGAGGCATACTTTGCAGAATCCAAGTGCACCCTGTGCAAGAGTATTACAACAGAAGAGTTTCATTATATACCTCAAAGAGTTCTAGCCATATCTAAATCCAAACCCGGCTAACTCTCTTTCTTAACTTCGCAATTCAAGGTACGTTCTTCTCTCTTCTTACTTGTGTGCGTTTCTTTAGCCTCTTTTTCTATTCTAAACATCGATTATTTTATTTGAGTGTGTTAGTAGTATCTATACTTGTTAACATACTAGTCTTCTATCCGCAATATTTTCTTTATACCTTGTCGTGTGTGGAGTAAACTTCTAACAGGAATTCCTTAACCATCGCAACCCACAAGAACCTTTATCCGAACCAAGTCAACTACTTGATTCAACCAAGGAGTTCTAGTGAGACCAAGGCGCTGATTTGTAAAGAAGCATTAATCCATACAAGTCAATTCCATCAAATCAGCTTGCGACAACACAAAACGAGCATGAGTGCGATAGAAAACAAGAAGGACCTTTTTGATTTCTCTAACCTTACAAGTTTGTTGTTACTATGCGTGTTTGTATAGATGTCAGGAAGAAATAGTCCGCGCGGATATCAGAAGGACAATACTCCGGATATAGCGGACATGTTCAAGCAAATAATGACCAAGATATCCAGCATGGATAGACGGCTTGAACAAGTGGAAGCTATTTAATCTCGCCTAAGAGTCGATCCGAAAGCAATTTATGAAGTAGGCGGGATCTCCGGTAATCCACCACCACCACCCCCAGTATCCGCCATAAACCGTCAACCGATGCCCGGTAATAGTCACCCTAATCAATTATTTAATGCTAACCGCAATCCATTTTTTGGTGACGAATTTCAAAACACGAGTGATGAAGAGGATGAGGTCATGTGGAGAGAGTACCCACGACGTCATCAACGAAGAGGACACTAATATGAACACCATAGGCCTCAACAGGATAATGACGGACTTGGGAAAGTAAAGGTCAAAATTCAAAGTTTCGAAGGTCAATGCAATTCGGATGCATACATGGAATGGGAGACCAAAATTGAACAACTTTGGTCTTGCCATAACTTCAGCGAGCAACCGAAGATCCAACTTGCTGCGTTGGAATTCCAAGGCCACGCTCTAATTTGGTGGGATCATCTCAATAAAGAGCAGATATGAGCGGGAGAACCGGACATCAACACTTGGGAATACATGAAGACCTTGATGAAGGCTACGTTCATGCCACCGCACTATGGTTGGGAGTTGAGACAACACTTAGAGAACCTCAAGCAAGGTTCCATGGGTAGAATAAGTCTACACCGTCATGCAAACGGCAATGGTGAAAGCCAACATACAAGAGAATGAGGAGTCTATTATGGCTCAATTTTTACGAATTTTACATCCCTCTTAGCTATTGAAATTGATCTTTATCCCTATGTTTCTATGATTAATCTACTGCATTTGGCTATTAGGGTTGGGGAAAAGATCAAAGGACGGAATCAATGAACAACTTCTTGGAATTCAGAGAAGAAATTCCGACCCACTTCCAGAAAAATCGACCGATTTTTCGACCAATTTTCTTCCCAAAACGGCAAAGGAAAACGTTCTTTGGCCGATCCAACAGCTCCCAAACCTTCTACTCAGTCTCGTCCTTTGAATGAGCCTTCAAAGGACCATAAATGGAGTACTTCTAACTCTCACTTAAGATTTAGAGATATTGTTTGCTTTAAGTGTCAAGGTAGAGGTCATTACATGCGCTATTGTCCTAATAAACGAGTTTTATTTCTAAATCAATAAGGACAATATGAAAGTGAGGAAGAAAATGAGCATGATCATACATACCCACATCAATGCATTACATGAGCATGAGCATGATAATCATTGTGTTAGCGATTGTGAATATGAGCATGGTGAATCCTTGATTGCTAGACTTACTTTGCATGCTAAAATTGATTTATGTGAGGATAATCAAGGTGAAAACCTTTTTCATAACGATGTCTTATTCAAGGAAAGGTTTGTAACAGGATTATTGATGGAGGTAGTTGTTGCAACATCGCTGGTGAGGAATTGATCACTAAGTTGAAAATCACTACCTTCTACAATCCTCGACCTTATAAACTACATTGGATGAATGATTGTGGAGAATTAAAAGTTAATAAACAGGATCGCATTGTGTTTACTTTGGGAAAATATGAGGATATTGTTGTTTGTGATGTTGTGTCTATGCAAGCATGTCATATTTTGTTAGGCCGTCCTTGACAATTTGATAGAAAGGTTACGCATGATGGTTTTTCTAATAAATATTCATTTGAGTTTAAAGGGAAAGCCATTACTCTCAAACCCATGACTCCTTTGCAGATTGCTGAGCATTACGACAATAAGAAGGAGAAACGCAAGTAGAAGGACAAAGAACCAACTCTCATAGAAGAAAAACCAGGAAGTTCTTCCAAAAATCGACCAACTTCTGAAGAAAATCGGGTTGTTCAAGAGAAAATCGAGCAATTTTCCTGTAACTCATCCGATTTTTCCTCTTGGGACAACAACGAGCCCTTCTTTCATTGAAAAGGGAGTTTCTCGATGATTATATTCCTTTAGACCTTTCTTTACTCAGTTTATATAAAAGCCTACTAACTTTAAGTGATGAAGTGAAGGCCGCTTTGCCTTCAAACATTTTACTGGTTTTGGATGAATACAAAGTGTAACAGTAAAAAATCGAAGATGACCTAATTGAGAATTTTAAGGAATTAAATCCGTTATAACACGAGATACCTCTCGAGGTAACCTGCTCCTAGATGATATTACACCCCGGTGTTATTTGGAGCATTTGGGAGCTTCAATTAATAAAAATGCAGTTGAGAGAAATGATCAGGACATCGGACATGTCCTAGATATGAAAAAACATAGAAAGGCAAAACGGTCAAAAGAGTCTCTATTTCGTTTCTTAGCGGCTAAGAAAGACGGCTTAAGAATACGCGTTTTCGAGACAATTGCGGAATAATTATCCATACAATATTCTAGATTTATTATTCCAATTTTGAGAAGTTGGGAGAAGGGACTAAAACCGCTTTCGGATCGGTGAAAGGATAATTATCGACTCCGCTAAAGGATAATTATCGTCTTCGCTATAAATAGCGGAAATAACGTTTATTAATTTATTTCCTTTCACGTTTTCTCGTAAAAACTCTAATTTCTCTCAACTTCAAACTCAGATCTACTCTTCGTTTCTAATCCGATTTCAAATCCGTTTGAGTTTTTGGATTCCTCTCTTCATTCTCTTCATTTTGGTACCGAGTTTCTACATTTCCGAGCAAGGGAAGGTCTGGTCGAGCATATATGATACTAGGGAGGTTCCGTCGCTCAGATTCCGGTGAATTTGATGGTGTCCGAGCGTAGCCTGTATCGTTGTGATTCCGAATCTTCTTTCGGATCGTCAATCGGGTTAGTAACGAATAAGTTATGAATTTATTCATTTTCCCTATTGCGATTTGGCCTAAATTGACCTTAGGCTTGTCAAAATGGATAACTGGAAATTCCATTATGCTCGTTACATTATTCTGGTGATTATGGGTTGTTTGTTTGTTGAGATTTGATGACAGGTGGGTTCAGAAATTGCTTGTAGGCAAAACGTTATTCTGGCGAAATTTAATTAATTAATTGAAGGTTAAATTAGTTAAATTGGGATTATAGAGGAGGATATAATTTAATTAAATTCAAAGGAATGAATTTAATTGGTGTTTGAATCGAGAAGTTTAATACGAGGAATATGATATTCTCCGCATGTGTTGTTGAAGGTTTTGGTTAATTATAACTTAGTCTTTGTGAGCGTATCCAAGCACGATAAAGGAGGATAGTCCGAGTGGAAAACGGACTCAATAGTTGGTTTGCGAGGTTTTATTGTTCTTACCTGCGAGGTAAGTGTATATGAATTACACTTGCTTAATATATGTTATGTATTTAATATGCCATGCTTTTATGCATGCTTGAGTGTATATATCTGTTTGTTATGATTTTATGCATGCTTATATATATATGAGTGGAATGATGATGATGACTTGATATGATTTATGAATGCATGCATGAGGTACATGAGATGATAATGGAAAGAATATGATGGAAGAATATGATGAAAGCATGAAATTGAGTTATGATATGGAAGTGATAATATAGGATGGTAATTGATTAATTAGCCCAACTGGGTCCCGCACGGTTTTCCGGGTGATGAGGTCGCTACCTGATCTACAGGGGGCCTCAGAGGTCGCTACCTGATCTACAGGGGGCCTCAAGATGAGAAAAATAGTCCAAGATCGCAACCTGATCTACAGGGGGTCTTAGGACAAGATGACCGAGGTCGCTACCTGATCTACAGGGGGCCTAGGACGCTATCGGGTTGGCCAACCGAAAGAAAAAAAAAAGAAAGAAAGAAAAGAAATACGAAAGCACATGAGAAAATATATCGTACGATCAGTTGGGGCTAGTTAGTTAATTATCGCCTATGCATCGATGCGATCGAGTTTAGCATGCTATATGTTATGTTATGATTATTTATATGTGATGGTATGATATGAGATATTTATATGAGATTATATGTTTATATGTGTTGTGATAATATGCTTGATTGTTTATATGCTATGTGTTATGGATGGTTGTGGATGTAATGTGAATGTGGACATGTATGTATGTGCTTTGGAATGTGAGAAAAGGGTATAGAGTGTCCTTTGGGGACGGGATATTAGATACTTATATATATTGGGGAGTGTGATTTGTATACCCTTAATGAGCGTGTGGCTCATTGTTGTTACATCCACATTTTATTTCAACTACTCAGACTCGGCCTGACCAAGGCAAGGACGTTGGATCCAACACCTGGATTTGAGATCATATCAGGTGGGCTGTTATGGGATGCTACCGCCTAGGATGTTTTGTGTGGTTTTAAACAGTTGTGTTTTGTTAAATAGGGTTTTGTGTGGTTTTAAACAATTGTGTTTTGTTAAATAGGGTTTTGTGCGGTACCGGTTCTGTTGGTGCCCAAGAAGGACAACACTTGGAGGATGTGTGTAGATTGTCAAGCAATCAACAACATCACTATCAAGTATCGACATCCCATTCCTCGATTAGATGATATGCTGGATGAGCTGAGCGGTACACCTTGTTCTTCAAGTTCGATCTTAAGTGTGGGTATCATCAAATCCGAATGAGGAGGGAGATGAATGGAAGACAACATTCAAGACCAAGTTTGGACTTTATGAGTGGTTGGTTATGCTATTCGGTTTGACTAATGCTCCTAGTACTTTTTTGAGGTTAATGAATCATGTCTTACGCCATTTTATTGGAAAGTTTGTGGTTGTTTACTTTAATGACATCCTCATTTATATCAAATCCATTAAGGAACATGAAGAACACTTAATGGAAGTACTTGCAACTCTTAGATCTGAATCTCTATATGTCAATATTAATAAATGCGAGTTTAGTACTAATCAAGTGGTTTTTCTTGGATTTGTAGTCAGCGCAAGAGGCCTTGAGGTGGATAAAGAGAAGATCAAAGTCATTCAAGAATGGACTACACCTACCACCGTCGGACATGTGCGTTCTTTCCATGGATTGACAACTTTCTATAGGCACTTTGAGAAGGATTTCAGCACCATCGCAACCCCTCTCACGCATCTTACAAAGAAGCAAGTACCGTTCGAGTGGGGAAAGCGCAAGAAAAAGCATTTTCGGAACTAAAGAGGCGACTATCAAATGCACCTCTTCTTGTACTTCCGGATTTCACCAAAACTTTTGATGTGGAGTGCGACGCTTCAGGTATTGGCATTGGAAGAGTACTTATGCAAAAAGGTTGAAGAACTGTTAGGTGAATATAAAGGATAAAAGATACTTAGAAGGGGGGTTGAATAGAGTATGGGAACTTTTCGCAAAACCTATTTCAAGGCTTTGAAACTAATTTCGAAGGTCTTGATGTCGATCTAAGCTCTTTGTGACACACTTTGATTTCAAGGGCTTTGAAATTGATTTCAAGGGCCTTGACTTTGTTCACCTGCAAGACAAAGTTAGTCACGATAAAGCAGATATAGTGCGGAATATAAAAGATCGACACGAGGATATGTTTACGAAGTTCGTCTCTAAATAGCCTACTCTCCGTCCCAGGGTATAGCCGTAGGATCTAACTATCTATTATCAGCTTCAAAGAGTCCTAGATACAAACTAGAAGAAATTCCCTTCTTCTCTAACTGTAGCCAATGCTACGATCTAGCTCCCACTCTTCACCTTGCTATAATAGCCTAGTTACTTCGCAGAGTAACACACACTCTATTATAACACTCTTTAGATATTCCAATGGAGCTCTAGAGTTTTATCTCTCTCTAGGGGATAAAGCTTTTTGTAAAAGAGAGAAAGAAAAACTTGTTTGATCGAATGAAGATGTTTTGGATCGCTTGAAGACTTTGAATGTTTCCGTGTAAGCTTGTGTATCTCTTCTTCAATGGACATCTTCATTTATACTCTTTGATGGAGAGGTCTTCTAGCCGTTGGGAAGATGACCGTTGAAGATGATTCTTCTTCTCCATGAAAGCCGCTTCTTGGTTGAGATGAGGTAGACGTTGTAGATCTTCTATTGTCTTCATCTCCTTAAAGCACGTTGATCTCTCTTGTCCGTAATCTTCTCAAACTTGTTATAAAGATATCCGAAATCCGTTGAGAGAGTATCTTTGCGCTTTTGGTTGAGGATCTTTGTAAGATTTTGTTTTGAATTCAATCTACTTGGTCAGTTGAGATCTTTGTTGAGCATGGCGGCTTAAGATCTTCTTTTGAGCGTATCTTTTTGTTGGGCATATCTCCTTAGAAGATCTTCTTTGATGCTTGGTAGATTTGGTTGTTAGAGTTTAGAAATCCTTCCAACCGTTTTGTTTCTACTTCAAGGCTTTGGATAGGGTTAGAGGAGGGTAGAAGCCGGGCGCAAGGGCTCACACCCTTGCGGCTTTGGTGACGCAGTCGAGTAGGCCGCAGGTGCGGCTAGGATTCCCGTAGGGGCGGTGACACGCGTGGGCGGGGTAGCAGCGTTTTGGGCAACCGTTCACCTTCCGATCCTTTTAACTCCTCTCTTTAATGCCATGGGGAGTTGTTTGCTGAAGACCTTTAGTATCCTTCCTCTTTTATGCATCCAACCCTCCTCCTCCTCTCATTTTTCCACTCACGTTACTTTCTTTCCTCTTACCAACTTCATCCTCTAGCACCTTCCTCTTACATCCTTCTCCTCCATTCTTCTCTTGAAGTGCTCCAGCTTGGATCCACCATTCTTGAGGTTGGGACTACAGTGTCGGGACGAGGGTAAGGCTCCTTCCTTTCTTCTTCTTTCTTTCTTCTTCTTCTTCTTCTTCTTCTTCCTTCTTCCTTCCCCTTCCATGGCTTGAATGGAAGATATTCATGAATCCGTGCTCAATGACCTATCGTTGTTTTGTTGGTTTGATGACGAAACTAGACTCTAGAGGGAGGCTAAGACCAAGTGTGAGAAGTGGAAGACGTTCATAACACCAAAGGAGACCTAAAGGACCGGCTGCACAATCAAAGAACTCAGCAGACGGACTTTCTGCACAGATAGGCGCAGGGGCGGATTCACAAAGGCGCAGGGGCGGCTTCTGTCAGGCACAGGGGCGGACCTATATCGGCGCAGGGGCGGACCCAGATAGGCGCAGGGGCGGCTCAGGCAGGCGCGGGGGCGTTTTTGGCTCCAGTGAGTCCCAAATCTCGTTCTTTCCTTTCCTTCTTTCATTCCGTAGATTCGTTATACCTTAGAAGCATGTTAGGCTGGCTTAGGGTAGTTGAACTGGTGGAACTGGAATGCTTTAGAGTGGTTGGACCTTAGAGGTCTAGTGTGAGTTACGTGAGTATTGTGGTGGTATGTTGTTGAGGGTTCGTTTTGAGCTTGTGGAAGCAACCTTTGTGTATATCGTTATGTTGAGAGTTGGATAGGTCATGGACTGAGAGTGTAGTCTTCTTTGACTAGGTGGTTGAGGAGTTTGAGCCTAGAAGTCTAAAGACTTCTAGTGGACTAGAGTTTGGTTTGATTGTGTGCCTTGTCTTGAACAGACGTTGTACGTTTTCCCGAGGGAACTTACTAGTGCGGTGATCTCGTGCGCTTCGGAGACTGGTAAGTCTACGGACTTACTTAACTGGCTTCTTGTATGAATGTGATGTGTATGAGTGGTGTTTGTTAATTATGATGAACAACGAAACCGGATTAAGCCGACTTAGTTATATTATGTAATTGACCCGAGTGTATGATAACGGGTCGTGACATCACTTCCTAGTTCTTGCGAGAGCTAGAAGGTTCCTTGTACCAGCCCAGGCAAGTAGACGGTCAGATGCATTAGCACCATTCCTCGTTGGTAAATGGGATCAGGGGTGAGGTTTGGGAATCCCTCGTGTCACAAAATAAGTATCATTAGTAATGACATATCACCTAATTAAAGATAGCAAAAGGATTGAGTGTTGCATGTTGATTGTGTATGTCGTGTGTTTGTGCTTCTACCTTTATACTTATGCTTAGAATGTTAGCTAACGGTATTATACCGCCTTGTAGATGCCTTGCAGGTTAGAGAGGCGATCGAGTGATCCGGCGGTAGTGGGCAACCGGGGTTCCGTGCATTATAGGACGGGACTGTTTATCTTATTTCATGTCTTTGGGACTGACGTTATTGTATTTTGGTTTTGAGACTCGGCTGGTTTGTTTTGAGTTCGTACTTTTGTTTCCGCTCATGAAATAAAACTATGTTGTTTTGCCTTTTTATTTGTGCCGTGTTGCAAGGTCCGGTGAAGTTGTTGTCAGGCTAAGGGCCGTGACCCATTGTGAGGTCCTATCTCGTAGCATTCTGAGTCCTCCATGATTTGGGGTGTTACAATATGATATCAGAGCTCTAGGTTGGCATCAACGGCACTCACAATCTTCTAAAAGGCCAAATAGACAAATAAACAGAACCCTCAAGGGTTCTGAGTTTTCAAAACGAATTTTGTTTCAAAACCATGAGCATAGCCGGGTTGGGATAGAATGTACGGGACCACCACTACCTCCGCGGATCTCGGCAGCCTCGTTTACTAGATTTAAAGTTGTTTCTGGACTTGTTATGATTATAGTAGTAGCATGAATTCTATATAGTTATATATACCTATATATTTATACGTATGGTACACTAGTATCATATTAGAGTTGTAGACTTTGTAGTTACATGATAGGAAGATATGATTGCCCTTGGACAAACGCCGTATGGCTTAGGCTAGTGTACATACGACGAGGAGTATGTTCAAGTTATCGAGTTGAACATCAAGTTTTGCGAGCACCCCGAGGATTTCTCGGATCTGTTATGAGGGCGTCGAAGTAGAAGACTAGAGACGACTTAACCGAAGGTTAAACAAATAGAGAGGAACCCAAGTCAACTTAAGAGAAACCGAGTTGGAAACTACACAACTAAGGAACCGACATGAAGATATGAGAGTGGTTTTGAGGAACCAAGGATGGATCATCAATAAAGCAACAAGAGACAAAGAACATAAGGTTTTTCCCATTGTCGCGTTGATAAATTGAAGACGTGGAGCGAGTGAAGGTGAGTACAGTTTCACTCGAGGATAAAATTGGCGTTCCCATTGAGACGTAAGTTTCCCTAGGCTATCCTAAGCACGGGAGTCTAGACGAAAGGTGCAGATGAACCAATTACAAAGATCTAAGAGATACGTAAGTTAAGCTTACAGAAGTACTAGAAGGTGAAGTGCCGATTTTACGAGATCCCAAGTGGATGACTTTGTTCGGACATATGAGGCTACGGGAAAAATCACTTGGTGAAAGTTCACATAGTAGAATGTTTTAAGAGGGTCAACCGTTTTGTTATGGTGAGAAGGATAAGCAACATCAAGAAGAAGGAAGTGAATAGAGATGATGGTTTTAGAAGACGAGAGACGCAACAAGGAGCTTTTATCGAAAGACATAAGACATCAACCAAGAGAAACACGAGTTGATGCTAACTAACGTTAGAGATTTTTGAGAAGGCGCACTTACAAGATATCATGAAATGCGGGTAAGCATATGAAGGTACATGACACAACAAGGCCGAGAAGGGTATAATTATCTTGCAGAAGGAAAAGGGGGTGTGGAATGAAGAATGAGCTAATAGAGTTTAACATAAGAGTACCCCGAGAGAGTAGCCTTCATGAGAAGGATAACAAGGAGATTATAGAAGAAAGGCAAGTTGTTGACCTCAAAGAAGGTCAACCATAAGCTAATCAGTGACAATTGAGAACTCACAAGTGTAGGCTGTCTATGGATGAGTGTAGATGGGAAGAGTAACCCATATTGTGGATCATGAAGGAACGGTAACAAGAGCATGGAATATTCCCAGTGGTTCAATGTCAGCAGTAAGGAGTTATATCAACAAAGGGGCAAACGGCGTCATCAGGTAGCATTTAACGGGTTCAAGGCAAGTAACAGTAAAAGACCTCTTAGGGAGAGATTGTAATGACCCTATGCAACCTTCTTAGGTCATGGGATTGACATGTGGAGGAACGAAACAGATCAGAACCTTTAAGGTGTGATCAGGGTTGGAAGAACTACAAGATCAAGAGGAAGGTGAGGCTTTCATTGTTGCTTTACACAAATGGGAAGTTATATAAAGGATGCATGGCATGAAACGGATGATATGTCGTCGCGAGCAAGAGATGAGTCAAAAATTTTCTAGACTCACCCGAAGAAGCCACGAGGGCTATATCGAATAATGGAGAACCCGAGTTAGGGCAACGCTGCAAGCTTAGAGATTTTTATACTATTGCTTGGTAAAGTAACGACTTGAAGTCGGGATGTCACCAATGTAGGACGAGAAAAGAAAGTACCTACGTAAGACGGCATTTCGGACAGGTATGATCACTCCAAGTTGTAGTGAATCCTTTTGGCATGAGTACACACGAGGAGTTTAGAGGTTATGTTAATACGGATTCATCGGATTCTGAATCGAGTTGCAGGGGTGTCGCACAATTTGTGGCTTTACAAACGGTTTCAATACGGACTATAATCTAATAGTTGAGAGGAACCAACTTGACACGGGACGATAGTAATACAAGTTATGCGGGATAAGAGTTATGAGCCAAGTCATCTAAGTGGGAGTTAGG
This sequence comes from Fagopyrum esculentum, assembly GCA_033239045.1. Lineage (NCBI taxonomy): Eukaryota > Viridiplantae > Streptophyta > Magnoliopsida > Caryophyllales > Polygonaceae > Fagopyrum > Fagopyrum esculentum. The sequence continues at coordinate 30,253,534 of BSUD01000005.1, read as the reverse complement.
ACATCATGACTTCCTAGGGCACGTAGTGACAACGAGAGTGGACAAGTTGATCCAACAAAGACCAAGGTGGTAGTTTAGGTGCTACCTCCAATGAATGTTGGGGAGGTAGGGAGCTTATAGATTGGTGGGATATAACTGACCAGTTGCGGAATGGTTTTAACGACCTCCCTTTCCGATGAGGTATACTAGAATCGTATGGTCTGAGCCGTATCTGTGGAGCTTTGAAAAGCTGAAGAGGTGTGTGGTCTCTACTCTAAATTCTTGTGCACAGACAAGAGTTTTGTGGAGTTGGTGACAAATAGGGATGTATCCAAGCTCAGCTTGGGATGCGGGTAAAGTAAAAGATAGGTTTTGCGTGTATGTGTTAGACAATTCTGGGCGTATGAGAGGAATGCCCCAGGAAGGGTCGTGAGCTAGCCACTTAATACATGTGTTTATGAAGATATCAGTATTTTTATGGAGCGACATGTCAGTCTTGAACGGGAGATAAGGGTTTGATATATATATATATATATATATATATATATATATATATATATATATTCACTCACCAAGAGTTGAATACCGGATAGGAGTGATGAATAGAGTTGATTAAGGAATTCGATCAGATGGTTTTGTATCATCCGGGGAAGATGAATGTGGTCACCGACACCCTTAGCATGTGGATGCCTCGAGAGGAGGTGATAGCTCGACTGACAATCCAGCTTCAAATGTAGAGGGATTTAGTAAGGATGGAGATGGATATCCGGTTTCCGGATAAAGACAAACCCTTATCCGATTTGGGAGAGGCTACCTTATGTGTTATACAGAATGTAAGATGAACTGGGACATCATATGTTGTAGTGATGATGTGGGCTTAAGGCCGACGCGACTATGTACGAAGTCAATGTGTGACATGTCATCGGGCCAAGTGTTAGCACTATATATGACGGGATGAGAATTTCATCAACTTCCAGTTACGTAGTGGAAGTGGGAGGATATCTCCATAAATGTTATTACCGGTTCTAGACCGAGTAAAAGTTGTGACGTAATTGGGATTGTTGTAGAGCAACTAACAAGATCGCGCGTTTTATAACTATTTGGGAAACGTGGTCAATTGGTCGGCTAGTGGATGAATTCACTAAGTTGATAGTGAAATTTTGTGGGAATACCGAGTACCATCTTCTCGGATTGAGAGCCTGTGTGCCAGATTGGGGACAAGCGTGATCAGAACACTTCCCTTTGTTTAAGTTTTCGTATTATTATAGTTGTCATGCGTCGTTTGGGATGGCCTTTGTGAGACTTTATATGAGCGGGTGTGTCATACACCGTTGTGTAGGGATTTACCGAGTAGTAATGATAGGATGACCTGGAGCAAATATGTGATGACATCGCCCGAGTAACGATAACCCTAGAGCAGATGTTAGCCGCGCCGAGTGGCTAGAAGGCGTGTACAAATAAGAGGCTCATGCTTCGAGAGTTCAGATAGGGAGTAGGTCTATATGAGAGTTTCATCAACGTGAAGCGTCAGACGTTTAGGCATTAAGGGGAAGTTTAGTCCCCGATATGTCGGGCCCTTTGAGATCCTTGAGCAGATAGGAGAGGTTGCGTACAGATTGGCATTGCCACCCCGATTGGAGGGAGTTCATCCAGTATTTCATGTGTCACAGCTGAGAGAGTATGTGCATGACCCGAGACACATAGTGAGCCATGACGACGTAGTGGTCGAGCCGGATCATACATTTCCAGAGCACCCGATAGCAGTTTTGGAGAGAGATACGAGATGCGTTCGATCAAAGGTAATACCCATGATGAGAGTGCAGTGGTCGAGACGAGGGATTGACGAGGCCACTTGGGAGACGGAGGATAGTATCCGGCGCAACTATCCTGAGTTTTATGCGGGTCTAGAGATGTCTATAGGACTGTCAGGTAGTATACCTTCTGGTTTTGGTTGCTTGTAGTGTTGTATGTGTGATATATCTAATGTGCTTGTGTGTGACCCTTAGGTGGTCTTGATGCGGTAATTTGTTAGTCATAGGGCTTGCTTATATCTTATGACCGCGGTTAATACCCCCTAAGTTTCGGGACGAAACTTATTTTTGAGGGGGATAAGATATAACGACCGGATTTTCGTTACGCTTGGATAGGGTTAGAGGAGGGCAGAAGCCGGGCGCAAGGGCTCACGCCCTTGCGGCTTTGGCGACGCAGTCGAGTAGGCCGCAGGTGCGGCTAGGATTCCCGCAGGGGGCGGTGACACGCGTGGGCGGGGTAGTAGCATTTTGGGCAACCGTTCACCTTCCGATCCTTTTAACTCCTCTCTTTAATGCCATGGGGAGTTGTTGGCTGAAGACCTTTGGTATCCTTCCTCTTTTATGCAGCCAACCCTCCTCCTCCTCTCATTTTTCCACTCACGTTACTTTCTTTCCTCCTACCAACTTCATCCTCTTGCACCTTCCTCTTACATCCTTCTCCTCCTTTCTTCTCTTGGAGTGCTCCAGCTTGGATCCACCATTCTTGAGACCTGGACTGCAGTGTCGGGACAGAGGTAAGGCTCCTTCCTTTCTTCTTCTTTCTTTCTTTCTTCTTCTTCTTCCTTCTTCCTTCCCCTTCCATGGCTTGAATGGAAGATATTCATGAATCCGTGCTCAACGACCTATCGTTGTTTTGTTGGTTTGATGACGAAACTAGACTCTAGAGGGAGGCTAAGACCAAGTGTGAGAAGTGGAAGACGTTCATAACCCCAAAGGAGACCTAAAGGACCGGCTGCACAATCAAAGAACTCAGTAGACGGACTTTCTGCATAGACAGGCGCAGGGGCGGATTCACAGAGGCGCAGGGGCGGCTTCTGTTAGGCGCAGGGGCGGATCTAGATCGGCGCAGGGACGGACCCATATAGGCGCAGGGGCGGGTCAGGCAGGCGCGGGGGCGTTTTTGGCTCCAGTGAGTCCCGAATCTCGTTCTTTCCTTTCCTTCTTTCATTCCTTAGATTCGTTATACCTTAGAAGCATGTTAGGCTGGCTTAGGGTAGTTGAACTGGAGTATTATGGTGGTATGTTGTTGAGGGTTCGTTTTGAGCTTGTGGAAGCAACCTTTGTGTATATCGTTATGTTGAGAGTTGGATAGGTCATGGACTGAGAGTGTAGTCTTCTTGGACTAGGTGGTTGAGGAGTTTGAGCCTAGAAATCTAAAGACTTCTAGTGGACTAGAGTGTGGTTTGATTGTGTGCCTTTTCTTGAACAGACGTTGTACGTTTTCCCGAGGGAACTTACTAGTGAGGTGATCTTGTGCGCTTCGGAGACTGGTAAGTCTACGGACTTACTTAGCTTGCTTCTTGTATGAGTGTGATGTGTATGAGTTGTGTTTGTGATGAATAACAAAACCGGATTAGGCCGACTTAATTATATTACGTAATTGACCCAAGTGTATGATAACGGGTCGTGACATCACTTCCTAGTTCTTGCGAGAGCTAAGAGGTTCCCTGTACCAGCCCAGGCAGGTAGACGGTCAGATGCATTAGTACCATTCCTCGTTGGTAAACGGGATCAGGGGCGAGGTTTGGGAATCACTCGCGTCACAAAATAAGTATTATTAGTAATGACATATCATCTAATTAAAGATAACAAAAGGATTGAGTGTTGCATGTTGATTGTGTATGTCGTGTATTTGTGCTTCTACCTTTATACTTATGCATAGAATGTTAGCTAACGGTATTATACCGCCTTGTAGATGCCTTGTAGGTTAGAGAGGCGATCGAGTGATCCGGAGGTAGTGGGTAGCCGGGGTTCCGTGCATTATAGGACGGGACTGTTTATCTTATTTCATGTCTTTGAGACTGACGTGATTGTATTTTGGTTTTGAGACTCGGCTGGTTTGTTTTGAGTTTGTACTTTTGTTTCCGCTCATGAAATAAAACTATATTGTTTTGCCTTTTTATTTGTGTCGTGTTGCAAGGTCCGGTGAAGTTGTTGTCAGGCTAAGGGCCGGGACCCATTGTGAGGTCCCAGCTCGTAGCATTCCGAGTCCTCCAGGAATTGGGGTGTTACATATCTCTTCTTCAATCGACATCTTCATTTATACTCTTTGATGGAGAGGTCTTCTAGCCGTTGGGAAGATGACCGTTGAAGATGATTCTTCTTCTCCATGAAAGCCGTTTCTTGGTTGAGATGAGGTAGACGTTGTAGATCTTCTATTATCTTCATCTCCTTAAATCACGTTGATCTCTCTTGTCCGTAATCTTCTCAAACTTGTTGTAAAGATATCCGAAATCCGTTAAGAGAGTATCTTTGCGCTTTTGGTTGAGGATCTTTGTAAGATCTTGTTTTGAATTCAATCTACTTGGTCGGTTTAGATCTTCGTTGATCATGGCCGCTTAAGATCTCCTTTTGAGCGTATCTTTTTGTTGGGCATATCTCCTTAGAAGATCGTCTTTGATGCTTGGTAGATTTGGTTGTTAGAGTTTAGAAATCCTTCCAACCGTTTTGTTTCTACTTCAAGGCTTTGGCTTCTGATCCCTTGAAATGGCTTTCAAGGCCTCCGTGTTGAATCTCTCTAAACTCTTCATCAGTCCCTTTGTATCCGAATTCAAGGCCTCTGGCAATCCTTTGAAATGCGTTTCAAGGTCTGCATACATTCTAGACAAAACACCAAAACAAACCAAGCAACTATACATACAATCGATAATTTGTTAGTAATAAAACCACTTCATTTGTGTTTAAGTCTTTCATCATCACCTATACAAATATATAATCAAGGTGGAGTTTTCAAAGGTAAACCTTTAGCCTACTTTAGTGAGAATTTAAAAGGTCCATGTTTGAATTACTCTACTTATGATAAGGAACTATATGCTTTATTTCGAGTTTTCAAAACACGGCAACACTATCTTTGGCCTAATGATTTCATCCTTATAACTGATCACGAGTCTTTGAAGCATTTTCGAAGTCAAGATAAGTTGGACAGGAGACATGGAAGATGGATGGAGTTCATTGGGACATTTCCTTATATTATCAAATATAAGAAAGGGAAGGATAGTGTCGTAGTGGATGCCCTTTCTAGGAGGTATACTTTGATCACAACAATGAATTCTAAGGTTTTAGGATTCTAGTATATCAAAGATCTATATGAGGATAATGCAGACTTTGGCGACATCTACACTCAATGCAAAAATCGACCTAGTGCCAGGAAAATCGGTCGATTTTCTAACCGATTTTTGCCTCAGTCGAGAGATAAGTATTATATTTTTGAAGGTTCTTTGTTCCATGAGAATAAAGTTTGTATTCCTAGATGTTCTCTGAGATTATCATTAGTTGAAGAGGCTCATATGAGAGGATTAATGGACATTTTGGAAGAGATAAGACTCCTATTATTCATTGTCATTTCTTTTGGCCTCACATGTTCAAAGATGTTGAACTTATGATTAAGAGTGTCTTGTTTGTCTAAAAGCGAAGTCAAGACTAAAACCACACGGTTTGTATACTCATCTACCTATTCCTACTTCACATCTTGGCTTGACATTAGCATGGATTTTGTTGTAGGTTTGCCAAAGACTAAGAAGGGGAGAGATTCTATCTTTGTGGTTGTTGATCGCTTTTCTAAAATGGCTCACTTTATTGCTTGCCATAAAATTGATGATGCATATAATGTAGCTAACTTGTTTTTCAAGGAAGTTGTTAGATTGCATGGAGTGTCAAGAACTATTGTGAGCGATAGAGATGTCAAGTTCCTTAGCTTCTTTTGTAAGACGGTTTGAGGAAAGTTAGGTACAAAGTTGTTATTTTCAACTTCTAGTCATCCTCAAACAGATAGTCAAACGGAGGTAACTAATCGGACTTTAACTACGATTTTACGAGCTGCGTTAAAGGAGAATTTGAATGCTTGGGAAGATATTTTACCACATATCGAATTTGCTTATAATCGTACCTTGCATTCATCTACTAATCTAACGCCATTTGAGTGTGTTTATGGAGTGAATCCTTTAACTCTCTTTGATCTTATAACATTGCCCGTAGAGGGGTGAGTAGATTTTATTGCAATAGAACAGGTGAAGTTCATAAAGTAATCACATGAGAAGACGCGCTTACGGCTGGAGAAAAAAGGAATTTCCATTGCTTTCAAAGCAAATCGGAATCGCAAGGCAATGTTATTCAAACCCGGAGATCTAGTATGGTTGCATCTTAGGAAAGAGCGATTTCCGGCGGAAGTCGAAGTTATCTCCAAGAGGAGATGAACCTTTTAGAGTAAAACGGAAAGTTGGTGGCAATGCTTACGTCTTGGAGCTTCCAACTGACTATGGTGAAAGTCCCACCTTCAACGTTGGTGACTTAAGTCCTTACGACTTTAGAGATGAGCATGCCGATGATTCAAGGACGAATCCTTCCCAAGAAGGGGAGTCTGATGTGGAACCATCTCCAACACAAGGACAAGTTACACGTTCAAAGGCTAAGACATTGAAGGACAAACTAGCAACCCCTTTACCTTCTTTGGATTCAATCATGGATGGAGCGATCAAAAGGTCAAGAGCAAAGGCGATTTAAGATGAAGTTACAAACATACCTCATGACATGTACGCTCAAGGAAACTCTCCTCACTCTCAAGAGATCCTTGGTGATCAACGTTATTCACTGTTATAGAAGAGGCAAACCATGATCAAGAAGATCCACCAAGCAAAGAAGAAGGATAAGATCAAGGAAGAATCTCAAAGAGGAAAAATCGACCTAATAAATCAGCCGATTTTCCTATAGGAAATTCAACCGATTTTCTAATCCGATTTCCTCCATTGAGACGAGTTTTGCAAGATCCTGCCATGATCTTATATCTTTGGCAATTATATCTTTTATGATTCCTTGAATCTCTCAGACTATCGTAAGGGATTATTAGTTTAGATTTTATCTTTATAATTTTTATATTTTATATATCTTAAAGACATACTTTAAAGATAATCTTTAAGTATATCTTTCCTAGTTTTCATAGTTAATCTCCCTTATAAATAGCCTTAGTGGGGGAGATTGTTTGGCATATTATATTTGATACCTTTCCACAAATTTGTTAGACTTGCAACTTCGTTTACGGAGTTTGTATTTTATCCATTAATCATTCAATCAAAAAGAGAGCTTTTGGTTGGACTGTTGTGAAGTCCTTGGTAGATTGTGCTTGTGAGTGTTAATCTTATTGAAGGTTGGTTGATAGAAATAGGAGGCGATCTACATCGAGGAGAAACTTCAACTACTTCTTCTTGATCGTTCGTGTTGGATCAAACGTACAACTTGAGCGGCGGAAGCTTAGAAATAAATGTGGAAGCGTAAGGTCGATCCGATCTAGTTAGATCGAATCATCCATGAAGTGGAGTAGAATAATGTTGACCCTTCAAAATGATCCTCGAGTATGAAGGCTTTGATCAAAGACTAGATCCAAGATAGAACTTTATGAGGGTGGAAGAAGAAGTGATGCCTAAACCAAGTAAGAGGATTTTCCTTCTCAACACTTGGATTCAACTTAGACATGATTTACAAATAAGTCAAACATCCCCTTATATAGTTGATGGAGGCTAAACCAAAGGTTGGAAAATAAATGACGCAATTAAAAGCCAGAATTTAACATTCCGAAAAGAAAGGTCTAAAATATGAAAGGTCGGAATTTAAGTCACGGAGTTATGTTCCAGAATTAAAGTTCGGAATATAAAAAGTCTATTATTAAATAGCCGAAATATTATAAATGTCTTCAAAATATTGCCGGGTCCTTTTAGCCGGAAACACGGATGGTATCGCTATCCGGGGGCGTATCATTATCCTCCTCTTAAATGTGAAACGTCCTCGTTTGCACGGTCAAAAAAGAAAGGAGTATCTTTGGGAACGTGACCCTTGAATTTCAGCACGGGATGGATATTATCGGATTCGGGCGGCTTGGACTTGTAGTCTTTCAAAGGATGGTGGGACCGCCAAGCTTGTCAAACATAAATAGAACAAACTCCGGATCGGGAGGCTCGAACTTGTAGTTCGACATGGTGGTGACGCTATGGAATTTGTCTCTTATGCCTTAAATGGGCTTGACTTTGAGCGGCGGAAGCATGCTGAAAATATTGAATGGCGAGCCAGGATGGAAGTTAGTGGGCATAGTAAAGACAAACCTCGGGTCATGCGACTCAGATTTGTAGTCTATCAAGACCATCGTGCCGTTGTCGGAGTCGATGACTTCCTCTTTCTCAATGATGACTTCATCTTTGTCATCTTGAAAGTACTCTCCACATAAAGGATTGACAAGTTGAATTGGAAGTAATGGGGCACAATTTTCAATGACGATATCTCCATCGTCTTCAAATTCGTCACACAACAGTTTGACCACCAACTTACCTTATGGTTGTGACACCGCTTGAGGTTCTTCTTGTTGGGTGATAGCATGAATTATTGTATATATTTCAGATATGGTTTTGACGTTTTCTCATCATATTTTTGCATGCATTGATGTATATTCTTGATAATTATGTCATTATTCGTCTACTTTGCAAGAATCGAGGTCTACACCACGTTTGATTGTAATTGTAGGAAATAAGGCATGTTTTGGATCTATATTGGACATGGAAGTCTAAAGAGGCCATGGAGCTACATTGTGGAGCATTAGGAAAGACAAGAAAATAGGAAGAAACCTTAGGAAAAGAGTGATGGAAGGAATCAGTTGAAGATACGAAGCAAAGTACGTAATTTACCACTGACCTCGGATGACACAACCATGCACCTCGACCGAGATGGCCAACCGGGTCTAGCTTATGGTCGACGGCCCAAGCCCAAGAAGAAATAAAATATATCTTAACCTATAATTATTCTATAAGAATGGAGTTTAATTGCCGCAACAAAGGTAAGCGCATCTACGGATTGTTGGATTGACGACTATTGGAAGGATTTACGGGAAGATTGAAGGAAGGATTACTTAGGATTCAAGGAAGAAGAGATTTGCAAGACTTTCTTGGGAAGTTGTTAGTGAGTTGTTATCATACTCTTTGGAACACATATTGATACCATTGTGGGTTTGTTTTCTTTTGATAATTGAGATACCTTTGTTGAGTGTTTTATTCTCTTTTCTAGATATTCTTGATATATATTTGATTGCCTTAAATATGATGATGGTTGGCTAAATACCCTTATGATTCTAGGGTGATTAGTTGAAGGTTGTGGTATAGACGATGAAAGAATAGACCTTTATCGCGAGTGGATCCTGAAGGCTAGAGTTAACCCTAAACCGAAACCCGTATCGGGTTGTTCTTGGAGTCATCTCGACCGAGATCGATAAGAACTGCACGAGATCGTCCACTGTTTTGCTCGATCTTGAGTTTAGGTTATAGTTTTCCAAATCCTATCCTTGTTGCACCTTTCCTGGTTTACATGCAAGCCTGGAAAGAGACTTACCCGGTGATTCCTTTGCTTGCTTACCGATGATGATGAGTGTTAGGTAACAAAGGTTTATCCTTTGTTAGGGTTTGACCGTGCCTTCATCCTACCTTTGAGAGTTAACCTGAGACTTACCCGGTGATGGTTAGTTTTGTACCCTTAAGTAGTGTGTTGGTTTGAGATATAGTACCTTTCCTTAGTTCCTTGAGACTTACCCGGTGGTAGGATCTTTGGTTGGGGAAAGCGGATAGTGAGACTTACCCGGTAATCTATCCCATCGTAGAAATACCTTCCCTCCGCAACCTCAACTTTGTCCACGTTTATCTTTGATAAGTCTTGAGTCGAAACCACGACTGGATACCTTGATCTCTAGAATCAGCATTCCCCCAATTCATATTACATATTCTTGTCTTTTGATCATTGTTATTGTATGCTTGCTAAGTTAGATTGCTTTGATGAATTTATTTTCACAAAATCCCTGAGATCGACTGCCGAATATTAGTCCTTACTACGATAGATCCGTATACTGCGGGTTCGCTTATCGTTAGGCATATATTTCAGGATATAAATTTAAGACTTTTTGCACACACCTTTTGGAGCGAACATTGGGTGGACGTCGTGTGGCAAGAAGTTGTGCCCTTAAAATTTCTATCTCACGCTTGAGAGCATCTTTTGTTTCCTTGAGCATAACATACTCCCCTTGGGGACTAGGACGCTGTCGGGGGGCAACATTGACAACTTGCTCAAGATTGGAACGCCGTCTTGGGGCAACATAGGTATCCTCATAATATTCTTGTCAGTGTGGATACCGTTGGTGCTCATCCATGGAAAAAGTCGGCCTTGGTGGGTCCGGAGGAGGCAACCACTCCTCATCCTCAAAATATGGTCTTCGTCGGTCTTGTGAATACCGTCGGTACTTCCGGGTAGTTTGTTTGGCCGCTTTGAGCTTTAGTTCATGAGGAGAAGGCAACCACTCTCCATACAAATATATTGATCATCATCATGATAGAACATGATGAACGATGAAGAACACTGAAGAACACAATGAATATCTTCGAAGAATACTGAAGAACACTTGAACATCTTCGAAAAACACCAAAGAACACAAGAGGAAAAAAATTGATGATGAACAATCAAGAACACAAGTAAAGAACTTGACCTCGATCCCTTGCTCTGATACCAATGATAGAACTTTAAGAGGATTGAAGAAGAAGTGATGTCTAAACCAAGTAAGAGGATTTTTCTTCTCAACACTTGGATTCAACTTAGACATGTTTTACAATGAGTCAAGCATCCCCTTATATAGGGGATGGAGGCCATACAAAGAGTTGGAACATAAATGACGGAAATTATAGTCGGAATTAAGTTCCGAAAATGAAAAGTCTAAAATATGAAAGGTCGGAATTTAAGTCACGGAATTAAGTTCCGAATATAAAAAGTCAATTATTAAATATCCGAAATATTATAAATGTTGCCGGTCCTTTTATCCGGAAACACGGATTACATCGCCATCCGGGGGCGTATCATTCTTCTCCTCTTGAATGTGAAACCACTACTACAAAAAGGGCAAATAACCCGGTTATATCAGGGCAAATACCCCGGACTATAACCGGGTTAAAGGTTAGGGCAATGTTTGGTCAGACACTTTATAGCTCGGACTTTAATTTTCAAATATCCGGGGTATTTTCCCTCTCTTTTTTCGGTTTAGTAATCCTATCCGGGATATATTCTATCAAATAACCCGGATATTTGAGGATCCGGGATATATATGTTTTCGGGTATCTGGAGCATTTGCTTGCTAATAACCCCTAATAACACGGTGCATAGGAACCGAGGTTATTTGACAAATTTAAACAAACCGTTTATTTTATGAATACTAGTAGAGCCGCGCACGCGTTGCGCGCGCGTTGGGATTTATTTTCGGTGCATATATACGGTGAACATAAGTTATAGTACGGTTGAGTAGAAGTGATGTAACAGAAATCAAGTACATAAATACTTGTACGGAAACGATAAGATCAACAAACAAACATGAAAACCAAAATTACACAATATCATTAATTAAAATTGGAATTAACATAAAAATACAAGATTATGAGGCACTGTAATGTGCTATGAAAAAACTTATCAAAGATTTGAAGCATGCATGGTCATTGCGAGTTTGTGGATTGTCTAGAAGCTTGCTGCAATGGAAAACATTGAATTCTAATGAATCATTGATTAGTTGCCTTAATTATTTGGTTCTCGTGTATAAATAGACGGGCATACCCCATGACTTCTTCATATGGAGTCTCCGCCTTGAGGGAAAATATGAGGCTTCAACTTCAAGTTGAGAATGAACAGACACAAGCCTTGATAGAAAGTAGAATGATTGAAGAAATAGAGCATATGGTCACTCCCAAGATATGGATCATGAGAGAGAGATCAGGGCCATCACATAAAGTATAAATGTCTGTATTCATGAAGAAATTTATGTAAATAGGTTGATATAACATCAATCAATCTAGCATACCACCAGAAAAGGAGAAAACATAAGAGTTTTAAAGTGCTATAGTGCAATAAACTGACGAATGTGCAATTAAAAATTAGAAGCTTCAACAACCTATGATAGCAAATTACATAAAATGTTCCTTAATGAGAAGCAATCCAAGGCTTAATCAAATTCATCTGGATGTGGAGAAGATTGTAAGGCAACATGCTTTCTAATGTTTATGGTTGTGGAGAAGATTGTGAGGCAACATGCTTTCTAACGTTTATGGTTGTGAGTAGATTATGGAGTAGTTCCCAATTGCAACCATCTACATCATACATAACAAATCAACATACATCAAGGCAGCTAACTTTGAATTTGTTATCATGATACACGCTATCCCTACTAAGTTAGTATATGCATAACTATATATGTCGTCAAAAATACAAGTAGCATAAAAATAAGACTGGAAATGGAGACAATCAGTCAAGCATCTAAAAATTCAGCAATATTAGAAACAAATGGCAGTTCAGTTGCTAGAATTATTTAGGATTGATTAACCAAGAAAAGAGTAGGAAAAATAATATGTATCAATTGTAGAATAAGACACTTCCAAGAAAAGAATACAACATTGGTCTGAGAGAGAGCAACTAACTTTGAAATTAGCTTCTTTTGTTACCTATGCTTTCAATAAAATTAGTATATATCAATTGTAGTTTTAGTAATACTAGATTAACATACAGTAGAAGAAGAAGACACTTTCATTTTGTTATATTAGCACTTTGCCCATATAAATCTTGAAACATCAAGAGCCTATAAGTCTAGAAATTAAATGCTTTGTTTCAGTTTGCCTTCCTGCTTGACTAAACTATATTTAATCATAACCTCTACACTTTCATTTTGCAAAAAGGCATAAATTATCCAAGCAACACGACTTGCTGAGTAGTACCAAATATCTCAACGCCATCAAGCTCTTCAGCTCTCTTGCGTAATCAAATTTTACACATTAAGAACATAAGATAAGGAGAGGTGTGACAAAATACGTACAGTTCCATGCCAGTCTCCATGGTATACTTCGCCGTAGGACCCTGGCAAATACAATATGATTTGGTGAAGAAACATACTCATGGACAATTAGATGCAAGAAGTTTCACAGGATAAAAGTTTAGTACCGAGTCCGATACGCTCACCCAATGTGATTTCCTCCCATCGTATTTCACAGTCTGCCACCTCATCAAGTGGCACTTCAGATCTTCCACTATCGGTACATGTCGATCTGTCAGATATTCTTTCGCCCTCTAAGTTTGCCCCATAACTTTCACCGTCCTTTATGTCCCCACTTTGAGGATCATGACAAAAACTATCTGCATCTCCATCACTACGCATGAGATCAAGTTGGTGTTCATATTGCATACATACAGTAGAAGAATAATTGTAACACCCCGATTCTGCAAGACTCGGGGCGCTACGGGTTGGGACCTCACAATGGGTCCCGACCCTTAGCCTGACAACAATTTCACCGGATCTTTTCAACATGAGACAAATAAAGGAAAAAATCAAAATTGTTTTAATGCAATGCAACCAAAACGAAAGGAAAGGTACAACTTGGAAACTCAGCCGAGTCCTCAAAACAACACAACTCCCAAAACGATAATCCGAACATACAACAAAACCCGCAACTAACAACACAAGACATGTCCCAAAAACGTCCCAGTCCTATAATGTACGGAGACCCCCGTTGTCCACTCCTCCACCTCACTCGGCGGCATCCCTAACCTGCAGGACAATCTACACATTCGGTTTAAAACCGTTAGCTAATATTCAAGGCATTAGAAACAAGGTGATGGCACAAACACACATAAATAAACAAAACACTCAACATGATCCAAACACACAATATGGGCACAACACATAAGTCCGGTTCATTATCTTTTCCATTACGTCATTTCCCGTTACTAATTCATCTTTCATTTGGTGACACGAGAATCAGCGCATGATCTCGCCTCGGTTCCTACTCACCATCAAGGAATGGCACTGATGCATCTGGCCGTCTACCTGTCCGGGCTAGTTACCGAGAACCCCCTAACTCTCCGCAAGAGCCAGACAATGTTGTCACCGCCCGTTATCATACACTTGGGCCAAATATCAATATATAAGGGTCGTCCTATTTCCGGTTTTATGGTTATAAAATAAACAATACTAAAACACACACCACCAAGCACACATCGAATTTAATACAAAGAATACGAACTAACTATGTCCGAAGACTAACCTTGTCTTCACACTCAACTCACAACACTCTCGCTTCCCTTGGGAAGAAGCCCAAAACCTGCTCACAAGAGGATATATACATATATATATATCAACAACTCGCTCAACTCAAAAGTCTAAGGCATCTCACACAAACGATCTACGCAAGATCGTTTGACTCTCATTCTAGGACCGCATCCTAGAATCTATAGCACTCACATCTCCCTCAACGCATGAGGAGATCTCTCAACAGCCTACTATCTCTCATATCTCAAACTCAACAGTCAAGAACAACCTAAAAGTCTATGAAGTCCAACATGCTCATCACACTCACCTAAGGTCTCAAAAGCCACTACATGGCATTCTCAATCACCCTATGTCCAAACCTATCACGACACTATCATAACACTCTCTAGGATCATCAAAGAACACAAGCTCAAGGGAGGGAACTCACCACTCAAAGGCACGGACTCGGAAGAAGGAAGAACAACCGCAAAAGGGAGAAGAAGACCGCAATGGCGTGTTGGCTGAGCCAGTGGCCGCCCCTGCAGCTCATGCTGGTCGCCCCTGCGACTTAGTGAAATTCCGCCCCTGCGGCTCTGAAGATCCGCCCCTGCGGTCGAACAGTAGAGGGTCGTCTTCGATTGTGGATCTTTGGCTCCAATGTCATCCTCCTCCTGCTGAATCTTCTCTCAACATCAACCATTGTATCTTGGCTCTCCCACACAACCTAATTGAGCTTAAACCACATGCATGCAAAGATCAAGAAGAAAACTCTTCTAGAGCTCAATCCATAGCCATGGATGAAGGGAGAGGACGAAGAAGGAATACAACTAGAAAAGAGGAGAAGGAACGGATGAAACTTAGCAAGTCTGGATCCACATCTCCTATACTGCAGCTCACACAAAAAGTATCCAAGAGAAGTGAAGATGGAAGCATAAGGGAGAGGTGGGAGTGAACTCACGTGAGAGAAAAGAAGTGTGGAGAGAGGGAGAGAGGGCTGCACAAAAGAGGTGGGGGAACCCAAAGGTCAGCTGCCCACATGTCCCCTCACACCAAAACCCGAGGGGTCGGAAAGAAAAAGGGGAAAACGAAAGGTCGGGACGGAATTAGGAATAAATCCCATCACTCAGCATCTTGTGTCTGCGGGAAAACTGAGCCGCTAACGCGGGAGGGTCGATAACTCGCTAACAATACGGAATAAAAATTCCGGATGTTACAACTAACCCCCCTAAAAACAAGTTTCGTCCCGAAACTTGCTACCACAAGACTCTCAGTGAATAACTCGGTAACCACTCAAATCATAACGTGCCAAAACTCTCCTGGATAACCATATCACACTCGTGTACCCGCGTCAAGATCTCGCAAAGCCTACAAGCATACTCGCATGAACTATGTACCATAAGACAATTAAAAGATAGCCAAACGTACACACATTCCCGCTCGGGGCACAAAACACAAAAACTCGCACATGAAAAGAATCTCCAACACATCGTCCATCTCGACGTAAGTAGATCATCGCAATAACTCCGACAAAGACACTATACTACGTCTTCACGGTAGCCTCGTCGGCTCTTCGTCTATCACCCGATCAACACCACTAGCATCATATCTCAAGTCATAAATGTACTCCCTCAACCATTACACGTGAAGCCTGGTGAATGTCCCTCACTTCCGGTGGCCATGCCCGTCGGTGAACCACTTCCCAACTCGTGCAAATGTCTCCAAAAAGGTCCGTATCAGACTAGCATGTCTCTTCATAACAAGGTATCGACTTCATCATAAATGTGTGTGCAAAAGCGCCTTACTCCCGACCCTCCAATGGTCCATTTCCTTATATGTCTACCATCGTCTATTCCGCTTCTATTCAATTTCCCCATACACATCTCGGATCTCACGATCTAACCATCTTTCCAAGAAGGAAGGAGTGTCAAAACCATCCCGCATCTCGGCGGTTATGGCCCATCGACCTATACTGCATACTTCTCCTACATACCTTGGAGGTATTACCAAAACTACCAACTCGTTCCCGTCTGATTAACTAGATATTCTCAACACCACTACGTCTCTTAAGAGGTCTCTACGGAAGTCCCATCCTGTTATATAACTCTGCACGTCACGCGTAACTTGTATTATCGTTGTCCCATGTCAAGCTTGTTCCTCCCAACTCTTAGAGTACAACAAAGCACCATCAAA
This sequence comes from Fagopyrum esculentum, assembly GCA_033239045.1. Lineage (NCBI taxonomy): Eukaryota > Viridiplantae > Streptophyta > Magnoliopsida > Caryophyllales > Polygonaceae > Fagopyrum > Fagopyrum esculentum. Next base: position 30,237,265 of record BSUD01000005.1, on the reverse strand, counting down.
TCCGAACATAAGAATCATCCGTACTACTCATGCACCAATGATTGTCATTTCTTAACATTAGATTACGGTCCACCCCATACAACATCGCTTACTGATCTGCAACATTAGACATAAGCTTAGGGTCCACCTTGGGACCACCCGAAACCACAAATCGATCGTTATTACCGCAACCCGATTTAGATCCCGATGAAAGCACTTCTATTCACGCCAACTCAACAATCGCACTTGCGAGTCCACCACGCTTCACTACTACTTGTAGCGACCATACCGGTCCGAAACGTCGTCTTACTTAGGTTCTTCTTCCTTTCTCCATCTAACTCGGTGAAATTTAGACTATGAATCGATCTAATCAAACATTGGGACCACACACAACTTGTTCTAACGAGTCATCCACTACGGCGAGAGGGTGTACATATCCTCCTTGGTAGGCTCACGTATTTCTCGATAACCATATCACAACTTCCCGACTCGTAACATTCTCGAAACTTGTACTAGAGTGCCTTGAGGGGAAAACTGGAAGGCATTTTCCATTCAAAACCACTGTAACCTTACCTTCTTCTTGATCCATTAGATCATTATATCATGCTTAAACCTTTTAAGGTTCCAAAGTACGTCATTCCTCGATATGTCAATCTCGAAATGACAATCACTGTAGCACCCCGAATCCGCGGGACTCAGGGCGCTACGGGTTGGGACCTCACAATGGGTCCCGACCCTTAGCTTGACAACAATTTCACCGGATCTTGCAACAAGGCACAAATAAAAGCCAAAATCGAAATACATTTTTATGCAATGAAAAGAAAAACCCGAGAGAATACAACAAAGGACTTCAGCCAAAAATACAACCCCAAAGACTAAACGCCATACAACATACAATAAATACAATACTCAAACTCGACTCCACCCAAAACCAAATCCTAAAATGTACGAACCCCGGCTGCCCACTCTTCCGGATCTCTCGGCCGCAATCCTAACCTGCAATGCAATCTACAACAGACGGTATAAAACCGTTAGCTCATATTCGAAGCATTAAAATCAATGGGAAAGGCACAAACACAAGTAAATCATCATAAACACACAACATTCTCAAAGCACACAGTTCCGGTTTATTATCTTTTTATTATTAAGTCATATCCCGCTCTAATTCAACTTAGTTTTGTGACACGAGACCATCGTGGTCCCGCCTCGGTCCCTACTTACCGGCATGGAACTGTGCGGATGCCTCCGACCGTCTAACCAGCACGGGCTAGTCGCCAAGAACCTCCTAGACTCTCGCAAGAGCTAGGCAGATGATGTCACTGCCCGTTATCATACACTTGGACCAAAATAATATAAGGTCGGTGGTCCTATTACCGGTTTAGTTGTTATAAACAATAAAGAATAATCACACACCACCAAACACACATCAATGCTAATACAAGGAATACGAGCTAAGTAAGTCTGGAGACTTACCTCGTCCCATAGGTAAACCCGATAACCACTGCTCTCAACTTCCCGTAGGAAGGCACTCAATGCCTGGTCAAAACAAGGCACACGATCAACAACTCTCTCGTAAGCTAGAAGTTCTTAGACTTCTAGTCCCAATGATCTCGCAAGACCATAAACCACAAATATGCTAGGATAACAAACTCCTAGTCATCCCGATCTCACCTGGTCATAACCATCACAAAACAGGCTAGGATACTCTCGTTCTAGTCTCCATAATCTCAACAAGATCATACAACCATAATCTCAATCCTCATAAGCTCACAAGATCAACCAAACACTCAACGCCCTACAATCCTCACAAGATAACATCAACACCTCGAGTCTTAAGACATTTCAAAAATCCTCAAACACTCACCTAAGGTCCAAAGCCACTACTTGGCATTTCCACTAATTTATGCTAGATCCAACCTAGCATGATACTAATGCTAAACATAACTAGATCGAGGGAGAAGGTAACTCACATGACGTCAAAAGACGGATATCGAACTTGGACTCTTTAGGCCTTTATCGGGGCGCTTCCGGACCTAAAAACAAAGCTAAGCAAATTTAGCTAATACGCTAAATTTGAACGGAAGATTTAATATATATAAATCTAAGGAAGACTTGCTTTCAAAATCGAGGTTAAAACCGCTCAAACATTTTCCGAGGCAAATAATACGACATAGGAACTTGGTCATAAACCACAATTAAAATCTTTGGGGTTATAATCCGAAATTAATCCAGCAAGGGCATAATTGATAATTTGTAAAACCGGATCAAAATATGTAATTATTTTCCTACAGAGGTTATAAATACAAACTTCCAAAAGTGTGGGTCAAAACTGCAATTATAAAGCATGGGGCACAATTCGTAATTAACCATAAAGATAGGGGCCCGATTTAATATACCCTAAAAAGGGCTTCTTCCCAACTCCCAAGCGATACACGTTGTGTGGGGAAAAAGACAAGAAGCAGGGACTGGGCGGCCGCCAGAACCTCAGTGAGGCAGATCCGGGTGAGGCGAAGGTAGAGCCATGGCAGGGAGGCTCCGATGGGCTCGCTTCGGTGGTCATTCGGTGGCACAGCGAGGCGGTGACGACTCTTCGGCGACAACAAGTGGCCCAAATAGATTGGTCTTTGATACCGGTGAGAGGGCGAGGCTTCAGGCGTTGCTCGGGTGGAGAGCAGAGGACGGCGAGGCAGGGCGAAGGCGGCTCCTCTGGTGGCGGCTGCGTCTAGCGTCGGCGACAACCACTTCTCCGGTGACGCTTGGTGGGGCACGATGCTGGCACAGTTAAGAATAGAGAAGAAAGGGAAACTAAGGGCACCAGGAGTCGGGTAGCTGGTGACTCCGGTCAATAGAGGTGGAAGGCATCCCGGTCCAGTGCTTGCAGAGGGAGAGATGAGGAGATGATCCTGAAGACATGAGGCTGAAGGTTGAGGGAAGATGGAAGGTTGCAGCAGAGGAGGCGATTCAGTGGTGGTTTGAAGGGGAGAGGTGTGAAGCTGCTAAAAGCAGATGGAGTAAAGCGAGGGAGAGATCTAGAGATATGAGATGGGGGTAGACAGGTGCGGCCAAAGGCCGGACTAACAGCCATAGGCTGCAGGGGAGCTAGCGTGTAAAGGGTGAGGGGTCACTGCAGTGTTGCAGCTTATCAGGGGTGAAGGAGAGGGAGAAGAGAGGGAAGAAAGAAAAACAAAAAAGAATAGAAAAATAAACAACATAAAAAGGAAACAAAAAGCCATAGAATAACTCGATAAATTTTAATCGGAATGGAACTTTCGGATCGGAAAAATTTCACGAACCTTTTCCAAAAAGTAAAAATACGGAAAATATGTATGGATCAAATAATAAATCAAATCGCAAAAATATACTTTGCGATATAGAAACTATTCTCGCAAATTATTTAAGACATTAACATGGGTAATAAAAAATATATATATATATATATATATATATATATATATATATATATATATATATATATATATACTCGTAGAATTTAATTAACGACGTGAAAATATTCATAAATTTTTTTTAAGCTATTAAAATATCGATAAAAGCCGGATAAAAATCAATATCGCAAACGCGCCAAAATTGGGGCGTTACAATCACGCCTTTCTGATGTACTTCTTTACTATCGTCATTGAACAATCCGAAAATCTTCAAGCTCTTGTTACAATTCGTATATGTTCTCCGCTTGAGGTCATACTTCCCATCTACCATTCCTTAACAGGCAACCCGCACCTCATGCGTTCTTGGTTGTCCCTGGTCCGCTTATAGTAGACCTTTTCCAAGGTCATCAACTTACCATTCTTATACACTCCATGTTACTATTCTCCTAAAGGTACCATAACATTGTTGGCTATTTCCACCTTATTCGTTTCCTTGGGGTACTCCACCTTAACTTCGTTAGCCATTTTTACGCTCCGTGGTTTCTTCTTCTTCCACATGGTAACCATACCCTTCTCGGGGTCGTGCTCCGTATAAGTCGCTTTCCTTGGCTTAACCGCACCTCATGATATCTTGTAAGCGTGTCTCCTCAAAAGTTCTAACGTTTACTCAACAGCCACTCGCGCTTCTCTTGATAGTCGTCTTACATGTTTTCATAACTAAAGCTCCTAGTTGCGTCACTCCTCTTCTCGGAATCACATCTACTCGTACTTCTTTCTTCTTGGCGTTCTTTAGCCTTATCGTCATACGGGATCCGGTAAACTCTACATGAATCCCCACCATGCCATTCTTCTCATAACTGTCGGAATGTTGACGCTTCACTTCTTGGTACCTTGTAAGCTTAACTTATGGTATCTTACGTCTTTCCACTTGGTTCGTTCATTGTACGCATCTTAACTCCCATGCTTTGAAGCGTCTAAGGAATCTTCACACCATCCTGTGTTACCACCATTAACCGTGTTAGAACGCACCCAACTCTTCCTTGATTCACTTCTTTAGTTGTCCACGCGCCTCCTTCAAGAACTTAAGGTTGTTATCTCTATTGATCTCGTTACCCTTCCAATCGTGACTTCTTTGTAACTACTTCCTCACCATTAAGTTACTCCTCTTCTTGTATGGTTCCCGTCTCTGTTTCTCTTAGTTAACTCGAGTCTTCCTTCCACTTGTTCGTCCTTGGTTTATGTCATCTCCCCGCCTTCTCTTCGACACCCTTCTAAAGGGATCCTGGAACACCATGGTGTTCGTCCGCACGAAATGCTCAACTCGATACTTGAGCGTATTCCTCCACTTATGAACGTCATCCCAAGCCACGGCGTTGTTTTAACGATGATGACATCTTACTATCATCTTTCCTATAAGGTCCTATAACTTCATATGCTACTATATATAATAAGAATATGTATAACCGACTATATAAGTCCTATGTCCATATTATTACTATTATAATACATCCGGCATTCCATTATAAACATACAAGGTCCAAAACATGCAACCTACCACATAATATAATTATACACATATATCCAGTTGATCATCCAACTTACAATCCACATATAAATTACATATCTACATATATAATACATATTATATATATATATATATATATATATATATATATATATACCGAAATCCAAAAACTACGTCGCCGAGGTCCGCGGAAGGAGTGGTGGTCCCGTATATTCTATCCCATCCCGACTCATGCATATGATTTTAAAAACGAAAAGTCAGAACCCGTGGGGTTTTGTTTATTCCTCATTCTTCCTTTAGAAGATTGCGAGCGCCATTGTTGTAAACCTAGGGCTCTGATACCACTTTGTAACACTCCGATTCCGCGGGACTCGGGGCGCTACGGGTTGGGACCTCACAATGGGTCCCGACCCTTAGCCTGAAAACAATTTCACCGGATCTTTCCAACATGGCACAAATAAAGGCAAATATCAAAATTGCTTTAATGCAATGCAACCAAAACGAAAGGTACAACTTGGAAATTCAGCCGAGTCCTCAAAACAACACAACTCTCAAAACGATAATCCGAACGTACAACAAAACCCGCAACTAACAACACAAGACTTGTCCCAAAAACGTCCCAGTCCTATAATGTACGGAGACCCCGGTTGTTCACTCCTCCACCTCACTCGGCGGCATCCCTAACCTGCAGGACAATCTACACATTCAGTTTAAAACCGTTAGCTAATATTCAAGGCATTAGAAAAAAGGTGATGGCACAAACACACATAAATAAACAAAACACTCAACATGATCCAAACAAACAACATGGGCACAACACATAAGTCCGGTTCATTATCTTTTCCATTACGTCATTTCCCGTTACTAAATCATCTTTCATTTTGTGACACGAGAATCAGCGCATGATCTCGCCTCGGTTCCTACTCACCGTCAAGGAATGGCACTGATGCATCTGGCCGTCTACCTGCCCGGCCTAGTTACCGAGAACCCCCTAGCTCTCCGCAAGAGCCAGGCAATGTTGTCACTGCCCGTTATCATACACTTGGGCCAAATATCAATATATAAGGGTCGTTCTATTTCCGGTTTTGTGGATATAAAATAAACAATACTAAAACACACAGCACCAAGCACACATCGAATTTAATACAAAGAATACGAGCTAACTAAGTCCGAAGACTTACCTTGTTTTCACACTCAACTCACAACACTCTCGCTTCCCTTGGGAAGAAGCCCAAAACCTGCTCACAAGAGGATATATACATATATATATCAACAACTCGCTCAACTCAAAAGTCTAAGGCATCTCACACAAACGATCTACGCAAGATCGTTTGACTCTCATTCTAGGACCGCATCCTAGAACCTATAGCACTCACATCTCCCTCAACGCATGAGGAGATCTCTCAACATCCTACTATCTCTCATAACTCAAACTCAACAGTCAAGAACAACCTAAAAGTCTATGAAGTCCAACATGCTCATCACACTCACCTAAGGTCTCAAAAGCCACTACATGGCATTCTCAATCACCATATGTCCAAACCTATCATGACACTATCATAACACTCTCTAGGATCATCAAAGAACACAAGCTCAAGGGAGGGTACTCACCACGCAAAGGCACGAACTCGGAAGAAGGAAGAACAACCGCGAAAAGGAGAAGAAGACCGCAATGGCGTGCTGGCTGAGCCAGTAGCCGCCCCTGCGGCTCATGCTAGTCGCCCCCGTGGCTCAGTGCAATGGCCGCCCCTTCTGCTCTGAAGATCCGCCCCCGCGGTCGAATAGTAGAGGGTCGTCTTCGTCGTCTTCGATTGTGGATCTTTGGCTCGAATGGCCTCCTCCTCCTGCTGGATCTTCTCTCAACATCAACCATTGTATCTAGGCTCTCCCACACAACCTAATCGAGCTTAAACCACATGCATGCAAAGATCAAGAAGAAAACTCTTCTAGAGCTCAATCCATAGCCATGGATGAAGGGAGAGGAGGAGGAAGGAATACAACTAGAAAAGAGGAGAAGGAACGGATAAAACTTACCAAGTCTGAATCCAGATATCCTATACTACAACTCACACAAAAGGGATCCAAGAGATGTGAAGATGGAAGCATAAGGGAGAGGTGGGAGTGAACCCACGTGAGAGAGAAGAAGTGTGGAGAGAGGAAGAGAGGGCTGCACAAAAGAGGTGGGGGACCCAAAGGTTAGCTGCCCACATGTACCCTCACACCAAAACCCGAGGGGTCGGAAAGAAAAAGGGGGAAACGAAAAGGTAGGGACGGAATTAGGAATAAATCCCATCACTCAGCATCTTGTGTCTGCGAGAAAGCTGAGCCGCTAATGCGGGAGGTTCGATAACTCGCTAACAATCCGGAATAAAAATTCCGGATGTTACAATAATGACTTTACTTGAGAGTCTATCACCATTGATTTAATTGTACTTGAAATTAAAAATTCAAAGTCTTATTTGGCCATTTACCTGTCTAAAGTCATGAGTCGTGACTTTACTTGAGAGCTTACATTCATATATACAGTAAGACACCAGGAAGAGAGGCAAAGACGCAGTCACGCAGAGTCATAAGACTCACAAGTCACAAGAGCCGATAGAGGGATCAGAGATGTAGGAGAGGCGGAGAGAGTTGAGAGATAGATACAAACGCACAATAACAAAGGTAGAAGGTGGAATCGAGCTTGGAGGATCGCAGATTGTCTTAAACCATAGTAGGAGGCAACAGAGATTGAGAAAAGAGAAAAGTCGTCAATCGCCAAGACTCAAGAGCGATGCAAGAGAGTTGGAGAGAGCAGCGACTAGTGAGCCAAGTCCAGTTGCCGGAGGAAGAACTGACAGTGGTCGGAGACAACAACTGTCGCAAGTCGTTCATTCGGTCTTCGCTAGTCGTCTTTCGCTATTCGAGGGAGAAAAGTAAGTTGAAAATAAAAACGGGGTAGGGTTTTTGTTAACACTTCAGCGTCCGACCCGTCCAGTGGTGGGAAAAATATTCCGGACGCTTTGCTGAATTTACAAATTTTACCTAATATATAACCCGGTGTTCAAAGTAACCGTGTTATAAATATTTTATATAATCCGGATATAACAATGTTCGAGTTATTTACATACCTCTTGCCTAATTTTACATAACTTTATAACCCGAGTATTACAACATCCGCGTTATTATAGGTTTCCAAATTAAAATTTTTTAAAAATTCGATTTTATACCTCATGATTTATAACCCCGGGATATATTTTAAGGGTTATAAACACATTTTTGTAGTAGTGAACATTCCCATTTCACCGTCAAAAAAGAAAGGGGTAACTATGTGAACGAGACCCTTGAAATTCAACACTGGATGCACATTATCGGGCGGCTTGGATTTGTAGTCTTTCAAAAGGGCGGTGGGGCCGCCAAGCTTGTTGACTATGCCGACAAGGTGCCGGAAAGAGCACCGATAATTGATTTATTTCAGTTGATAACGCTGATACTCCTTATAATTTTGAATCAAGCCTTGGGTGGGTGGCAAGTCGTCCGATATAACAAGGAAAAACTCTGGATCATATGGCTCAAACTTGTACTACATGCGAATGGTCTCGCCGGTGAGTTTGTCTACCATGTTGTCTAAACTTGTGACATTGTACGTCGGAGGCATGCCGGAAATAAGCAAGGGTAAGCCGGTAAATAAGTTTTAGACAAAACAAAATCAAACGTAGAACTTGAGCGGCGGAAGCTTAGAAATAAATGTGGAAGCGTACGGTCGATCCGATCTAGTTAGATCGAATCATCCACGAAGTGGAGTAGAATAATGTTGATCATTCAAAAGGATTCTCGAGTATGAAGGCTTGGATCAAAGACTAGATTCAAGATAGAACTTTAAGAGGGTGGAAGAAGAAGTGATGTTCAAACCAAGTAAGAGGATTTTCCTTCTCAACACTTGGATTCAAGTTAGACATGATTTACAAATTAGTCAAACATCCCCTCCTATAGTGGATGGAGCTAAACCAAAGGTTGGAAAATTAATGACGGAATTAAAAGCCGGAATTTAAGGTTCCGAAACAAAAGGTCTAAAATATGAAAGGGCGGAATTTAAGTTCCGGAATGAAAGTTCCAAATATAAAAAGCCTATTATTAAATAGCCGAAATATTATAAATGTCTTCAAAATGTTGTCGGGTCCTTTTAGCCGGAAACACGGATGACATCGCCATCTGGGGGCGTATCATTGTGCTCCTGGTCAATTCTAGTCCCTCCTTGTGATTGTCTTAATTAGAAGACTTGTGTAAGGTTAAAGAAGTGCGGGTTAAGGTAATCTTCTCGTTTAAGGGTTTTGACACATCATTGGTCAAGGTTCTTTTGCAGAACTATCTTAGTTTATATCTTCCTATATCTTTCATTTATCATTTCACATTCATCTTCTTATCTTTCCATATCATCCATTAATCCATATTTTAAGTTTACAGAAAAAAATCGACTGGTTCTTGAATAAAAATTGACCGATTTTCTCTAAAGAACAACCCGATTTTTATCCCAGTTAAGGACTTTGAATCTAGATCGAGAACTGCGGCTTATCCCTGCGACAGCATCTCTCAATGTTGTAAACCATTCTTGAATTCTCTATCCTAGCCTCTTGTATGCAATGTAACATGTCCTCTTGTATAGCTGCAACCATGCTTCAACCTTATAAGAAAATCTAGGGTTGAAGCTCCGGGCCATGGGCCGTTTTCACCAAATCTCGGGTGAGCCCGATAATAATCTCGGCCGAGATTTCTATGGGCTGACCGAGATTATTTATTGTTGAGTGTTTCCCTTAGCTCCTTGCATGTATCCTTTTGATAATGACATTTATCTCTCCTTTTAAGCTTCAATGTGCTCAAGTATGATCTCCTTTTGATACCTTATCTTTCTATGCTCTCTTTTGATCCAAAATCCATCATAATTCCTACAATTGTAACAAAACTATGTGTAGACATCGTTTCTAACAAAGTAGGAAAATATAAGTTCAAGTGCTATGGATTTATGTTTGTGCATGCAACACAAAGGGAAAAAATATCTAAATGCATGTCTATCCTAAGTTCATAATTCATGTCATCAGAATTCTCACTAGGGGGTCCGAAAGGCAAGGTTTTTGTGATGAGAACTAGGTGGGGCTTGGGGTAAGCTTCTTCCTTGATGTCTTCTTTATATTTACACGCTTGGATCGTAGTAACTCTTGTTTGAAAGGCTTCACCAAAAATTTGGTTATAATCGATGATATAAAGTATATTTGAAGTAAATAGAGGATTTTTTATACGATATGAACGTGTATCCAAAGTTGGGAATGAATATACAACTGCTGGATAGAGGATATGTTCGAAATTCGAAAGAGATATTCGGTTAGGATTTTAAAGAATGATAAGATCTCACCTACTAAATAAGATTCCAATAATAAGATAAGTTGTATATATCCTTCCTTTTGGATATAGCATATGGATATAATCAGATTTGACTCAAATCTATTATGAAAACCTCGACTAGATATAGAGAAATCACGAAACTTGTTGGTCAAGTAATCACAAAATCTCGGCTGTATGCACACGATCTCGGATGCGGCTTCCTTGGAGTTCGGGTGAGATTTAGTTAGGGTTAGATGGCTTGTGTTTGGCTATGGCGTCTCTCTCTCTAATCCAATAGACACAAGTCAACGCACATTAAATTCAAATAATCTCACAAAGAAAGGCAACAATGAAAACACTCGATTTTTATATCACTCAAAAAAGACAAATAAAAATACTCAAACCTTTATTGTATGGTTGAGTTGAACTTCAATCGTTTAGCTCTGATACCACTTTGATGTGAGGTTGATATTGTAGTTTCCCGATCTAAATTGAGGTTCACGAAATCAACGACAAAAGAAAATCTCAGGCGAGATTTGTATGGTAAGACCAATATTTGTAAAATTCGAACACAAAGAACGTGAGTTGATGGAATAATACTTGAAAGATAAGAAGATGAATAATTGAATGAATTGATGAAAATATAGGAAGATACGAACCAAGATATTCTTGCCAAGAACCTTGACCAATTGGATTAAAACCCCCTAACAAAGAGCTTACCTTAACCCTCTCTTCTTCAACCTTACACAAGCCTTCTAATAAGACAAGCAAAATGAGGCATTAGTTTGACTAGTAGCACCAATATTCAATAAGATTAATACATACAAGAACAACCTAGCAGGACTCACAACGATTCAATCAAAGACTCTCTTTTTGATTGAATAGGAATGAATAAAATGCACACTTCGTAAATGAAGCAACAAGTATCTCACAATGTATGTGGAAAATATCAAAGTCAAATATGCCTATCAATCTCGACCTTCTATGCTAATTATAGGCGAGATTCCTCTAGAAAATAAAATAAAGATAATCCTAAAAGATAGGATCAAAACCAAAAGATACATTTAGAATATTTAGAGCTTTAAAGGTAATAAAATATCTAACAACTAATAAGATCTCGACTGGATTTTGTGAATCTCGACAAAAGCAAATCTCGATTAGAATCTCGGGCGAGATTTGGATCTCATAGCCGAGATTTTGACTGGTTTGTTCAATTCTCGTTCTAGCCATATTTTTTTATCTCCTTGATCATCTTCAATCATGCATGACTCCTTGGATGACACCTTCTTTTGGCTTTTTCTGGCTCTTGATCTAGTGGTCAATTTTTTTGTGGCATTTCTTGAAGATGGTATCAATTCATTCTCCTTAAATGCTCTTGTCCTTGCTCTAGGGATTGGTCCATGTATAGGATGCATTGGGGAAGGTCACTCATCACACGGTCGTTATGTTTTTCTTCTCTTCGGTTGTCCAGCGTTTCATCATGCTCGGTGTTTCAAAATTTCGTCGATTGATGCATTTTGTTTGTTTGTCTTTTTTTTTTCTTTTTTTCTTATCCCTTGGTTTATCAAAACATGACGGTTAGTCCGTCTATCACTTTGTGGCCTCTCGTTTCGCTAGTTTTTTGCTAGTGAATCGAATTTCTCTCCTTCTTAAAAAATAAGATAAAATGATGATGATGTCTACCTTACAACGCATTATTTTAATGCATTTATTTTACAACCCTTCAAATGATAACTTTCCGGTATTGGAAAACACCGAACTTCTTAATCCTTACACAGTGATACCGAATGGTGAAACTCCCTACATTAAGTCACTTACTACTCTAAATACTTTACATAGAGGAATCCTTTCTATTAAAAAAACTACTAAAACAAGAAACTTTGTAACATACTAAAATTGACTCGAGCAACTTAAATGTACTTGAGTTTCAAGTAACGGTATTATAACAACTCAAGATGATCATCACCGTACAACCTTTCTTCTCTAATGAGAAGTAGTACTACATCTCGTACTTACACCGACTACCAAACTGTATTATACTAAAACCAGTATTTTGAGTTTTGAAAATACTACTCCCTCAGATCATAGTTAATTGTCGTTCTAGACTGAACACAATTTTTAACAAACATTTGTGTTCGACGGGCCTTTTCTAGAAAATTAATAAAAAAAACTATAATTATTTGTTCAAAATTAAATTATATTTTCTCATAATTTTCAAGTGTTATAGTTAATGTAAATATTTTTTTTATCAATGTTAGGAAATACTTACTAATTTTTTTCTCATCAACAAAAGATATTATCCCGTCCTATAATTGTATAAAAAGTAATGATATTATTATTTATAAAAATAAATAAAATCTTAATCTATATAAGGTATCCCAAATGTCATAATTCACCCGGCTCTTTCCCCACCTATACAAGGGAAGTAGAAGATAACAAAACGGTTAAATTATACAACTATTGCTTTACAAAGCTAAATCTCATGAACCGTAAAAAATACCATATAACTTACGAGATCCAAACTTCCACATCTTGTACTACAATATCATACAATTAACTTCTTCCTTATAGCCAGTGGCAGAGCCAGGGGTGGACTGGGCTAGGTCGTCATCCACCCCGACCCATAATAAATAACTTAGTCCAATAGAATTACTATGTAAATAAAATAAAGTCCAACATTTATTTCTTGATTCTCTATGTAAAGTACAATGGGTATTAAAGTTAACGTTGAGAACTTGTTTGTTGCAGATATGAGATTTTTTACTCAAATAATAAAATTGTGTAAAATAATTATCAGAATATCAAATCTTAAAACTTATTGTAACACCCCGAATTCGCGGGACTCGGGATGCTACAGGCGAGACCTTACAATGGGTCCCGACCCTTGGCTGACAACAATTTTCCGGGCCTTTCTAACATGACACAAATAAAGGGAAATACTTAAAAAGTGTTTTACAATGTATACGAGGGAAACTGAAAGAGAAGGTACAACGTGGAAACGCAACCAAGTCCTTAAAACGACACAACTCCAAACATAATCCAAAACCGTACAACATACAACCATAACCCACAATAGCAAAAGACATACACGTCCCCGTCCTATAATGTACAGAGGCCCCGGTTGTCCACTCCTCCACCTCACTCGGCGGCATCCCTAACCTGCAAGGCATCTACATAATCGGTTTAAAACCGCTAGTTAATATTCAAGGCATTAGAAACAATGGGAAAGGCACAAACACAAGTAAATCATCATAAGCACACAACATACTCAAAAGCACACCAATCCGGTTTATTATCTTTTTATTATTAAGTCGTATCCCGTTCTAATTCAACTTAGGTTTGTGACACGAGAGTCCCCAAAACTCACCTCGGTCCCTACTTACTGGCATGGAATGGTACTGATGCATCCGACTGTCTACCAACACGGGATAATCGCCAAGAACCTCCTAGCTCTCGCGGGAGCTAGACAAGTTTTCACCGCCCGTTATCATACACTTGAGCCAAAATAATATATAAAGGTCAGTGGTCCTATTACCGGTTTAGTTGTTATAACGAAAGCAATAAAACACACACTACCAAAAACGCAACGAATCTATTACGTAGAATACGAGCTAAGTAAGTCTGGAAACTTACCTTATCACGACACTCAACTCACAACACTCTTGCTTCCCTTGGGAAGAAGCCCACAACCTGCTCAGAAAAGGATAAACATCAACAACTCACTGAACTATAGAAGTCTTAGACTTCTACACAAATGATATTTGCAAGATCATTTGACTCTCATTCTAGGACCACAACCTAGAATCCCTCATGCTCACATCACACTCAACACAAGCTAGAAGTCTTTAGACTTCTAGACCCTATGATCTCACAATCAAAACCCATAACACATACTAGGCTAAACAAGCCCGGTCTCAACAACTCAACGGTAACCACTCTATGCTAGGATACGCATATCCTAGCCCACAACCTCACAGCTATAGACTTACAATCTCAACCTCACAAGCCTCACAAGGAACATCCAACTCTCATCCTAAGAACCAACTCAGAAACGTGCAACATCAATCCTTAGAACATCCCGAAAGTCTCACACACTCGTCTAAGGTCCCAAAAGCCACTACATGGCATTCACAACTATCCTAGGTCCAACCTAACATACTTATAACATCAACACTCTCTAGGATCAACCAAGCATATATACACAAGGGAGGGTACTCACCAAGCAAAGGCACGGACGTGGAAGAAGGAAGAGCAACCGCGAAAGGGAGAAGAAGACCGCAAGTGAGGGTTGACAACGTCAGTGGCCGCCCCTGTGGCCTGGGTTGGATGCCCCTGCGGCTCAGTGCATTGGCCTCCCCGAGGCGTTGTCCAACCGCGGGTGCGGTCGAGCTCCAGTGGCCGATCTGCGATGGCTTCTTCGATGATTCCTATGTGCCATGACCTCCTAGCTTCCGTGCTTGGCTCCAGAACATCCACCACATGGATCCCCACTCAAGCAAACATCCTAGACATGATCCACTCACATACAAGCCAAAAGGGGGAAGAAAAGCTTAAAATCCATGGCTTTCACTATTGAAGCTCAAGGAAGAAGATGAAAATAGAGGAGGGAGAAGCAGGAACTTACTGCTGAACCCGGAACTGCACATCATTCCCTGCTGGACACTTACACAAGAAGAAGATGAGGAAGGATCATTAAGAGCTTTTTTAATGTCAAGGATGGAAGAAGAGAGCACAAGAGGGAAAATGGGAAAAGAAATCAACGAGAGAGAGAGAGAGAGAGTGCTAGGCTGAAAAGGTGGGAGAGAAACAACGGGTCGACTTAGGGGAACAAGGGGTCGGTTCCCTAAAACGAAGGGTCACGCCCTCCAATGAAAGGTCGGCACGGGATTTTTGGAATATAACTCGTCCCTCAGCATCTCGTGCCTGCGGGAAGGTTGGTAACTCGCTAACAATTCTGAATAAAAAATCTGAATGTTACAATTATTTTCCAATATAACAAATTTTCTGACAAAAAGTTAAAAAAAAAAAGCAATCTTGAACCGCGTGTTTTTTGTTTTAATATATTAAATTCGTACAGTGCACAAATAAAATGATCAAAAGAAAGAAATTGCAAGATATGAGACTCGATTGGTGACAGGTACAACTAAAAATACACACTCTTCAAACCACCATGCCAAGTTGACTTCATTGAATATCCTTGTTAATGTATGTATTTATATGCTTGTTTTTTTAAATACATGAACACAACTATTGATTTTATTAATATTACTGGTAGTTCATTTACAATTTTTAAAATTTTAAATTATAATTTATATATATATATATATATATATATATATCATAATACCGTTTTGAAATTTAATGATTATTTTTTCATGAGGTTTATTTATTTAAAAGTATTAATTATATATAATAATTGATTATGTGAATGTTTTTTCTATTTTTTAATCTTTTAGAATAAAATTTCGTACATATATTTTCAAAGTATAAATTATGAATTTAGAAACCATCCAAAAATAATTAATTTTGTTGATTCTTGTAGCTTTCTTCTTATATAGTTTTTCATAAAATACATATACTAATTAACGATAATTTTATATAAATTTAATTATCTTAGGAATTTTCCAAATTCTTAATCATGCCTTAAAAGTTTATGTAATCACGAAAGTTTTATGCTAAAATATAATAAGAATAAAATACCTCCAAAATAATCAATTATATATATATATATATATATATATATATATATATTATTAATTTTTAATAAATAAATAAATAAACTTCATTAAAAAAATTCAATTACTTAATTTTTTTTATCCATATATATCATAGAATTATAATTTATAAATTTAAAAGTCGTAAATGAATAACCGGTAAATTTAATAGAAATAATAATTGTTTTCATTTAAAAAAAACTAGGTTATAAATGTATACAGAATCAAGAATATACAATGAAGTCATCATGGTATAATGGTTTCAAAGACTCTTTACTTTTCAATTGTCCTTTGTATCTTCTGTTTGAGTCCCATAACTCGCATTTTCTAGTTTTTATTATTTTTTTATTGGACAAATTTAATATATTCAAAAAACACGTAGATTAAGATTGATTTTTTACTTTTTGTCAAAAAAATTGCTATATTGGAAAATAAGTTTTAGGATTTAATATTTTGATAATTATATTATATAATTTTGTTATTTGAGTAAAAAATTTGCGGAAATGTGCCTCTTGTTGTTGTTTTCATATTGAGCTTTATCTTCAAAGTGTCATAATGAGGTATTGAGATAACTTTTTTTTTTAAAAAAAAATTCTCTTTAAGCTATTTGGCCATTAGGATGATATTGATGCTAACATTTATTTCTTAATTTCAAAAAAAATATAATATACAAATTAAGTAACTAATTAGTTGTGATAGTTTTATTTTTAAATTAATGTATAGTAAATTTAAATTTCATATAAATATTACTTAAAAATATAATTTTAATATTCAATTTTGTCCACCCACGTATAGTTTTGCCCCTGCTCATAGAATGTGTATCTTTTAACTTTAGCCACCTGACATTAGTCTACGTGAAAACTATTTGCAAGTTAGTTACTCTATACTCAAAACTAAATAAATTAAAAACACATTATTAAAATAGACAATTTATCTTGTAAAAAAAACAATCAAAACACTTTTAAGAGAAATACGAAAACCAAAGCAAATGAGACAATGATGGGAACACAACAACATTAGGACGGGGCACCAATCTCAAAACATATACTCTTGAGCGAGTGTAGTTGTGATGAGAATCGTGATCACACCAATAACGCATAGGTTAAACTTTAATCATCTAACAACATGTCTTTTATTGAGATGAGGATGAAGATAATATGCACCTAAAAATCTTATAGACAAAGAGTAAAGAAGTAAATAAGTAGTCATTAGTCAATTTAAAATAATTAGTTAGGAGTCAATTAGAGGTATATCATAGGTTGACTGTCTTGGAGAAATTAAATAAAGGTGTTGATTAAGAAAACCTATTAGTCAATTGTAATTTTGTAGTTGTAATATAAAACAATTAGTCAATTTAAGGTGTTGATTAGAGAGGTAAACCATATGTTTCTTGCTTGTTTTGGAAGAACTAATTAACTTAATATAATGTAATAAATCAGGAGTGATCATTGGTTAATTTTTTTAAAAATTAATCAGCAATTAGAGCCAATGGTTAATTAGTTTAATTTGAGACATGCGATGTGCTAAGAAAATGAAAATATAATATAGCAAGATAATTAATTATCTTAACTGTCAAAAGTATTAAAAAACTGTTTTGGAAAAGTTAATTGGTCAATTGTGATAATAATTTCAATTGTCTTTTCAACTTCATTGTAATCGGTTAAGGTTAATGTTAGCATGTACAAGTCATATGGAGTACAAAAGTGTAACACCCCGAATCCGCGGGATATCGGGATGCTACGGGCGAGACCTCACAATGGGTCCCGACCCTTATTTTGACAACAATTTCACCGGACCTTTCCAACATGGCAAAAATAAAGGAAAAAAACATAAATCAATTTCAATGCAAATGATGAGAAACCCGAAAGAATGCAACAACAACTTCAGCTGAGGTACAACTCAAACCAAATGCCAAACAAGCGGCACACGAAACGTAATAACCGGAAGACAAACACAAGACAATTCCAACTCAAAACCCTTCCTAAAATGTACGGACCCCGGCTGCCCACCCTTCCGGATCTCTCGGCCGCAATCCTAACCTGCAAGGAAAACTACAACATTCGGTATAAAGGGTTGATGAGAATGCCATGTAGTGGCTTATGGACCCTAGGCGAGTATGATGATGTTGTTGGATGGTCTTAAGGGTTAAGGGTAGTATGTTTCTGAGTGGTACATGGGATGAGTGTAGGGCTGTCCTTGTGAGGCTTGTGAGGTTGAGATTGTGAGTTTATAGTTGTGAGCTTGTGGTTGTTGAGTTTATGGGCTAGGATATGCGTATCCTAGCATAGTGTTGTTGCTCTTGAGATAATGAGACTAGGTATGTGTTCGCTCGAAAAGTGTGTGCGTCAAAGTCTTAATATTTATATCTAGAACTCAAAGCAAAGCGAACCCGCAGTGTACGGATCAGCTGTAGTAAGGTAAGAATTCCAGAGTCGAACTCAGGGATTTGGTGAGAATAAATTCAAACTCAATTATCTAGCGAAATTGCAAAGGCTTTTGTGATTAATAAAGGGTGAAGTGATTCCAAGGATTCAAGTATCCGATTTCGGCTTTCGATTCAAGACACTTCTAATTGATATAAGGACAGAGTTTATATTGCCAAGATTATATGTTCTAAGGCAGGTATCGTACAGTGAAGTTCCGAAACCTATTTGTCTAATCCAAAGGTTCTCTCTATAAGGGTTGTTGAGGCTGCAATATAGAAAGACCTAAAGACAAGAATTATGTTCAAACTAACTATCTAAAACCTCAGGATATGACTCTCCAAGATAAAGAATAGAAAGCACATTTAAAATCTTAATAAAGGACGTTGAGTCTCTCCATTACCCAATTCTTGAAATCTTAATCTATTAAATGTAGAATCAAGTTTGAAGTCTCTTCATACATTCAATTAGAGGTTAAAAAGGTTAATCAAGGTTGGGATTTAGGCTAGGATTAACTTTGGTTAAGGAATGAATCAATTAAAGTTCGACAGAGTATTAAATCGACCTACCATAAATAAATCGGACGATTTATCTCAAGAACAGGGCGATTTTCCTATTTGTCGCAAAGTTAAAATCTAAACTCTCAGGGTCCAAATGTTTGAATGAGTCCAGTCTATCATCATCTAAGCCTTAATCATCAACTATTCTCCCCAGAATCACAATGGTTTTAGCCAACCATTTTCAAAATCAAATCAAATTAAAGATTGAGTGAAATAATTCAAAT
This sequence comes from Fagopyrum esculentum, assembly GCA_033239045.1. Taxonomy (NCBI): domain Eukaryota; kingdom Viridiplantae; phylum Streptophyta; class Magnoliopsida; order Caryophyllales; family Polygonaceae; genus Fagopyrum; species Fagopyrum esculentum. The sequence continues at coordinate 30,218,102 of BSUD01000005.1, read as the reverse complement.
ATACCCGAATCTTGAATAAAAACTCAATAACCTTCAAATCTTTAAACCAATCTCAAATGTAATCAATGTATCTCTCAATTAACTCAATATCGTGTTCAAAAACCACAAAGACTTCAATGGAATACAGAAATCTCACAAATATGATCAAGATTGACTTTCCGGTAAAAGTGCTTCAATCCTTCCTTGGATCTTCAATCTCTCACTAACGTGTAAAGATTTCCCGCTGCGGCCTCCTCGATTTCGTTCCCAGGGTTCCCAACTATAGTTTCTTGCTAGTGGGCCGTTTGGCAAAACCCTTCTCGAGCCCAAAGTTGATGGGCTTTATGTCGTCTTTTTATTTGGCCGAAAAACAAAGTAAATCGGGCTGGCCGATTTATACATAAAACCGTTCGATTTCTAATGGCACGATTTTCTTCAACGGAAAGTGCTCGTCTTTTGGCTTGTTTTCTTCCTCTTCCTTGTGCTTCTTTTACGTAACTCCTCTGCCCTTTGTGACTCTTCTAAGACTCCTTTAGCTTCCTTAATGACCTTAGATGCTCCTTGCTCCACTTTTGCTTTCAAATCCACTCCATTTACCTATAATTCAACCAAAACTCGTGTAGACCTCTATTTCTGAAATATTATTGAATAGAACGCAAAAGGTACACAAGTTCTCCTTAAATGCAAGGCAAATTGAGGTAAACCTCTACAATATGCATGATTATAATGGTATACAATTCATGTCATCAAAATACCCCATACTTGCCCCTTGCTTGTCCCTAAGCAAGACTCAAATTTAGAATATAAGATGTCATGGATTATATATGTATGAAAACTCAAAAACTTTTCTTTTGATAGTGCTTCTTCTTATTGGATCACCCTTAAAGTGATGTTTCAAGGCATAGGAAGGCAAAGTATGTATCAATGATAACAATAACATGGACTAACTCTCTTTTCTTTCTTGAAAACACAAATAAAGGACATGATAAAGATGTAGAGGTAATTAAAATCAAACAAGTCTAAGCTATGAAGTCTTAAATACATGCATAAAAGTCTCAAGGTCTTCTAATCAAGGATAAGGTCTAAGAAACGTGTTAAGGGAGGGAACTCTTTTAGGCCATTGTGGTGTTAATCCGGGAAAGAGGAACAACATAAAACCTTCAAGAACTTTACTTCACCACACATGCTTTGCATGTAAAAGCTTTGCTTTCTTTACTTTACTTTTTGAGAGTATGGATAGAGGTGCACAAAAACCGAAGCCTAGGAGATCGGCGTTTCTCAAATTTCGAGATGCCTCAAACCCTTGATGCACATACCATATCCCGTTAGGACTTTTCATTCAAACGGACTTTGGCAAGACACAAACACCCGGCTATGTGAATGGTGCCGAGTTACTCATCCTCATGTTCAACGTCCCCAAACTTATGAATTGCTACACTTTCACTTAATACATTTTCATTGGCCCTCCCACATCAAACATGCCTTTTTTCAAGCACTTATCCTAATTCCCGGATGGTAAAAGGAGGGTCACATATTTCATTGAGGGGCTAGCATGATCAAGATATGAGAAGAGAAAAGAAGTGAATTGTCTTAGTCATCCTTATATGACGTAGAAAAACTTGCAATATAGCTTCGACTATTATTTCATTCTCTTATCAAAACATCTAAATCATATAACTTATTCATGTGTTCAAGTAACAAAAGTAAGCTCATTCATGTTATGATTAAAATCTCAACACAACCAAGTCATCTTTTTGCCTATCCACATCACAATTCTCATCATAGAGGTCATTTCCATCATAAGAAGCACAAAATTCTTTTTGAAAAGAGTCATAATTTTTAAAAAGATCATGCAAATGCAAATCATCAAAGTAGAAAGCAAGTAGTGTAAGAGTTATTACAAACCAAATCATCAAGAGTAGTGTAAAGTGCATAGAGTGCTAAGATGAAGCAAAAGGTATTGTAAGTACCCACACCCCATACTTAACATCCACATTGTCCCCAATGTGAAAATCAAGCATAAGATGGAGAAAAATACTTACAATGTAAAAGAAGTGGAAGCTCAATCCTCGGTTGGTGGTGGTGGTGGAGGATATGGATACATCGGTGCACTAGGATCGTAGAAGTGGCCGAACTGATGGTAGTATAAGTCTCTCATCTGGCCGTCGTAGGAGGAATGCCTAGCGTCCGTCTCCTACCGATACTCCCTGAACTGAGTGTTCAAGGTGTCATAGTCGGTGTGGAGAGCGCGATAGTCGGTGCGGAGGTTCTGGAAGCTAGAGACTAAGTCTCTAAAGTGGCGGGGAAGTCGACGTCCTCGTCCATGGCTCGGGGGATGTGCAAAAGAGTGGCGAGGTGGCTGCATGTCATCCTCTGTCTCCTCGTCACATCTACTAGTCCTGCTAGGTCCTCCACCATGAGTGCCGGTGTCCATGGCATCCGTGACGTGACCACTATAAGTGTCACTCTCGAACTCAAGCATGTTCCTCTGGTGTGCTCCATCCTCATCATCCTCCTCGTCCTCAGCGTCACCTGCATCATCATCATAATACATAGGAGGAGACATCTCCTCAAGCATCGATTCAAACGTTTCCTTCCAATTCCTCCTATTCCGAATAGTGTATTTGGACTTTCAAATAATCTCGGATGGCTTCTTCTTTGGATCCTTTGCCCACGGCATGGGCACATGAAGGGTTCCTCTCCCTCGAGGAATCAAAACCTGTCGGACAACCAATCTCTGTGAACCTAATGGAAGGGCACTCTCAGCTAGAGTTCAACCCGAGAATCTAACTCCAATGCCTTAGCCACATGAGTGACAAGGCCTCCAGCACATATGTCACCTTTTGCCTTGTTGGCTATCTTTCCTAGATAGTCAGCAAGCATGGAGGTGATGTCGGGGACGGTAGTGCATGTCATACAGTATAGGATGAAGAGCTCATCAGCCTTGAGCTTCTGTGGGGTTTCCGTACGAGCAAATAGGCTTTCACTAAGGATCTTATGTACTACCTTAAAGGAGAGGTTGTACATACCAGCCTCCTTTGAATTCCCAGGTCTCCACTTATCTCCTCCATATTCTCTCACCGAAATAGATTTCCAAAAAGCGCTAGCGCTTACTCCTCTTGCAAATGTGCCTGCATTAGAGTAAGAGAAACCAAACAAATCCCCAAAGTCATCTATACTCATAGCATGGTCGCGGTTCATGAGACGGAAAGAGACTGTTCTCTCTCTAGGGTCATGCTCGAAGGTGCTAAGGAATTCTAAGGTGATCTCGGTGTAAGCATCTTCTCTTATTGTTCGCCACTTAGCGTGCGTGTAAATAAGCTTTAAATTTATAAAACTAAAATCAAGCAAGCAAACCCGCAGTGTACGGATTGACGTAGTTAAGCAATAATTCCAGAGTATCGAACACAGGGATTTGGGGGGTTAAATCCAGTTATAGATTATCAAGCAAGTAAATGTATGAAGCTTTTCAAATTATTGGGAAAACAACAATCCTAAAGATCCAGGAATCCAGCTGTGGCAATCGATTCAAGATATACTAAAGATATAAGGACAGAGTTGAGGTTTGCAAAGGTATACGAATGTAATGTAATCGTACGGTGAAGTTCCAAAAACCTTATATAACCCACCTAAAAGACACTCTCTATAAAGGTTGTTGAGGCTTCAGTATAGAAAGAACCTAAAGGTAAGAATTAACGTCAAATACCCAAACTTGTAATCCAAGGATCAAGACTAACTAAACCGATTAGGGTTGTGACACTCAAAATCGAGGTAGAGGTTGTTGAGGCTTCACTACCACCTAGAAAAGGCAAGTCAAGACTAAGTTAAAGCAAATCTTTAACTTTGAATTAAAGTAAAAGCAAGGTTCGTAAACTGACACAAAATTACGGGTAGTTCTTGAGTTCCACGTCCGTGGAAGCTCAAGAACAGACCGTGGATTAGGTTCGTCGGCGATTCTCTCTAACTCTCAAGGTCCAATCTGTTTACGATCGATCTATCATCATCTAAGCCACAACTATCAACCCTTCACCTTAGAATTGCTAAAGGTTTTTAGCCAACAACAGTCATATTGATATCAATTTCAAGATTTAAAAGAATGAAAGATGAAAACTTCCGAAAACTATAAATAAATCTCAAGTCAATCTCAAATCCACAAATCAAGAACAATAATATCAATAGATTCGGAATAACACAAACAATCACAAATCTTAGATAAGAACGAAGAACGGGATGTCAATCCGTCTTCTAATCAAACCTAAAGATGAAGCGTAATCTCCTTACGAACAAGTCTTCTAAATCTTCACTCTTTCCGTCAATCCGGAAATCTCAATAAGGCAAAGCGCAAAATCTCTCAACGACGATCTCCACAAGGGCGTAAAACTAGGGTAAGCCGAAGTCTAAGCGAAGTTGTAAGCGGAGGTGTAAGCGGAGGTGACGGAATCTCTCTTCTTCCGTCCTTTTATAGTGTAAGATAAAATATGAGCCCGGCCCATTGCGTAGAAGATCGTGGCTTAAAATATTGCGTAAAAGATCGTCAAGATCACGGTCGTGGAAGGGTTCCACGCCCGTAATTTAGAGCGTGGAAGTTGGTCACGGTTTGTCACAACCCTCCACGGCCGTGTAAGTTGCTGGAATGCACCACTCCTCTCTTGCCAAGTTCCACGGCCGTGGACTAGAACGTGAAATCTAGTACGGCCGTATTTTAGAGCGTGATTTAGAGGTAGTTCGTGGTTCTCCTTAGTGTCGTGCTATTCTTCAAGTTAGCACCTTCCTTAGCTCCTAGTAATGTCCTCAATCTTTGGACATGCTCAATCTAACTCCGTTCTCTCTCAATTCGTTCGGAATTAGCTCTTAATTGCCTACAATCAACATAAAGCTTGTGTAGATCTCTATATCGACAATATAGACAAACTAGCTCATAAATGCATCAATGCTTAATCAATGACTACCAATATAGATGAAATACACTTAGAAAACGTGCCTAAAATATCACAATATTTCATGCTAACAAATAACCCCATACTTGCCACTTGCTTGTCCCTAAGCAAGGTCTTTCAAAAAGCTTTTAAAACACAAGTTAGGATGAAATATGTGTACCTTCTCAAAGCAAAACTTCTTTTAGATGAATGTGCCTTCTAATCAATAGATCATTCTCAAATCTTGCTTCATTCGCTTACAAGACTTTCATATGCATAATCAAAGAGTAAAGAGTAAAGAAAGCTCATGAATTAATCAAACTTCCATGTAAACATCATAACCTTCAAACATTATCAAAATAAATCATAAGAAACTTCAATTTAGATCACCAAGTCATATAACATTCTTTTGATCTTAAGGACTTTCAAACAAGGTCTAGAATGTGGAAAGGGAAGGAAAACTTTAAGGAATGTGGTGCGTGAATCCGGGAAAGTGGATAACTACTCTTTTCTTCTTCTCTTGTGGTTTCCGCAGCACTTTTAACTTAGAGCTTCGCTCTCTTCTTTTCATTTTTCGACTTTACTTTTGGGGTTATGGATAGAGGTGCACAAAAACCGAAGCCTAGGAGATTGGCGTTTCTCAATTTTTATGAGATGCCTCAAACCCTTAGCGCACATACCATAATCCGCTAGGAATATCGCTCAATCCGACTTTGGCAAGACACAAACACCCGGCTATGTGAATGGTGCCGAGTTACTCATCGTCATGATTGACTTCCCCAAACCTATAATTTCTTTCTATTCTTTTGATTGCAAATAATTGCTTTCAAGGCCTTCCCACATCAAACATGCCAATATCAATCAACTCCTCCAAATTCCCGGATAGGTAAAGGAGGTCATTATTTCAATGAGGGGCTAGATGATCAAAGAAAGAAGAAAGAAAATCGAATTGCCTTAATCATCTCAAAAGGAAGTATAAGAACTTATAGTGTGATTTCAACTTTGATTTCTCAACATGATTTAAGTAACATTCATCACATTATGAAACTTGCAAAAGAGGGGTAATCAACTCATTCAATTTCTTTTCAATTCACTATTTGTTTAAGCATGCGATTGTCATCAAAACTCAATTCACAAGTGGTGATTATCATAGAAATCATTTCTATCCTTAGAAGCACAAAATTTTCAAAATTTTTCAATTTTATGGGTTTTTCAAACTCTTTTTCATGCAATGCAATAATGAAACGTGTAGCAATAGAATGAAACATGCAAGATAGTCTCAATAGAAGCATACAAAGTGAGTAAGAGTTATTACAAATTATTAGTCACACCCCACCCCATACTTGGAACAAACATTGTCCCTAATGTTCAAAGAAAAGAAAAAGAAGAAAAGAAAGAAAGAAAAAGAACTCACAAAACGGTGGTGGGGCGGCTAAACTGTCGATCCTCAAAGTCGTCACTGCGGTGCTGGTGGAGGTGGAAATGGAGAGAAGCTGGGATCGTAGTACCGCCCGAACTGTTGGCGGTATACATCTCTCATCATGTGGTCAAGGTCATCCACACGTGCATCCCTAGCGTCAGCGCGGATCTCCAAAGCTCCAACCCTGCTGGAAAGGTCGGTGGCCCACTTTGGCAACTGCTCGTACCAGCCAGGCGGCTGGCTGTACCACGCCGGTGCATCTGAAGGTGCTGGTGTTGGTGGCGGCTGTGTAGACCATGGTGGAGGAGCTCCCATCCAATCCGGCTGAGTCGAATACCAAGCAGGAGGGTCAGCCATCCAAGTAGGCCTCTCGCTCACACTAGCGCGGCGAGAGGAAGAGCCAGATGCTCTAGCAGGGCGGGGGGAATGCCTAGGCATGTCGGGAACTGCGTCCGGCTGATCCGGGAATGTACCAAAGTCCTGCTCAGCTCCTCCTCCTCCCTCATAATCATCTCCTCCCATCTCCTCCTCTACAACTGGTGGTGGTGGAACGTAGGGAGGGGCTACCAATCTATTCGCATGCATGGCAACGAACGTCGCCTTCCAGTTATGGCGTCCAGCCATAATGGAATACTCAGGGAGCCACTCAATGCCTCTCCCGGTCCTACTCTCCCACGGCATAGCAGCATAAGGTGGACCTCTATGGGTGGGGAAGATGAGGCATCTAGTCATAAGGGCCTGAAGTCCTAGGGGTACAGCAGCAATACGTGTGCAGGCGGAGAAATCTACCCCTAATGCCCTAGCAAGGTGGGTGACTATCCCACCATATCCAATGTTGCCAGCCCTCTTATTCTTTAGCTTGCTCATGGTAGCAGCTAAGAGGGTGGCGCAATCAGCAGGTCTACCGTATAGCATACAGTAGAGAAGAAAGAGCTCATCTGTCTTGATCTTCTGAGGTGTCTCCGTCCTAGGGAAGAGACACTCAGAAAGTACCCTGTGAGCAATCTTCAAGGCTAAGTGATACATCAATTTAGCCTTGGTATCAGCTGGCTGCCAGCGGTCCTCGCTGGCATAGATCATAGCGACCTCTTCCCAGAAATCCTTGGCGTACACGCCACTGGGGAAACGACCATTGAAGGTCTCATGGAACCCGAAGAAGGCTCCAAACTCCCTGATGGAGAAATCATAGTTTCTTTCCATCAGCCGGAAAGAAACTGTCCTGTCAACATGGTTGTGCTCAAAGGAAACCACAACCTCTCTCGTAATCTCCTCATATGCATCTTCCCGAATAGCGGAAAAGATGATTAAGCCGGCTCTATCCAAGAGCCAAGTAATGTCTCCTACCACATGTAGAGGCGCTAACTCCTCAAGAAATAGGTATCTAGGTCCTATGACCATCCTCTTATGGATCCTCTCTAAAGCATCGAGATGATCCTCATGAATGGTAGGGATCCTAGGGCGAGGTGGTGATGGTGATGATGGTGATGATGGAGGTGAAGGGGATGAAGGTGGTGGTGCTCTAGAAGAGGAAGAGGGGTTGCCCTTCCTTTTCTTACTCTTATCCTTATCTTTATTGTAGTCCTTATTCCTACCGGACACTCTCCTCACAAAATCCATGATCTATCCAAAAACCACGGTCTGTTCTAACTATTCCACGGCCGTGGAAGCTCCAGGAACCGTGGTTCTGTTCGTAATTTTGCAAATCTCAACAGAATCTCACCAAATTTCACAGCAGCAGTCCTAGACTAATTCTCTTCCAATTCCAATAAGTTATTCCTAAAAATTCTAGCAAATGCAAGTCCGAATCGACAAAGATAGAGAAGAGCGAAAAAACCTAGGTTTTCGGATTTTTAAATCCGAATTTTGTTTTCCTCGGTGATTTGCCGTTCGAATTGTTGCTTGGATCTTGTTGGTGATCGGATTTGCTTTTGTTTTGGCCAAAGAATCGTTAAAAACGATTAACGGATGAAGATTTGAGAGTGGGGGAAGCAATTCGGCGTTTTTGGGTGTGGTTTGGGTATGTGGTGTTGTGTTTTTGTGAAGAACGTGGTTTATATAGTGGTCGTCAAAATTTTTAAAAACCACGGTCTATCGGGGGGTTCCACGGCCGTGGAAATGTACGAAACCGTGGTTTTGGTGATTTTTCTCAGGCTTTTGAAAATTACGGTCACTATAGCTGTCACGACCGTGGAATAGGCCGTGGAACTCTTTGTAATGCTCCAAAGTCCAAGTTTCGTCACTTTTCTTCAAACTTTCTCTTCCCCTTTCCTTTTCCACTGTTCCTACATCCAAAAACACGAACATACCGGAAGGTATCGAAGGCAAAACAAAGCAAAAACGTCTAAACTAATGCTAATCTATGAATCAAAAACAAAAACGTAAATGCAATACCTTGGGTTGCCTCCCAAGAAGCGCTTTGTTTAAGGTCCGTAGCTAGACCAAATTCGCACTTATTCGAGTGCGGTGGGCGCGAACTCTTCAGCTTGGAGTTCCGGCGTATACTTCTTGAGTCGTTGACCGTTCACCTTAAAGCTTCCGCCCACTTCACCCCATACTTCAACTGCGCCATGGGGAAAAACACGCTTAATTAGAAAAGGTCCGGTCCAACGAGATTTAAGCTTACCTGGAAAGAGGCGAAGCCTTGAATTGAAGAGGAGAACTTGATCTCCCTCTTTGAAGTCATTTGGAATGATATGCTTATCATGCCAACGCTTTGCTCTTTCTTTGTAAATCTTGGCCTTTTCATAGGCGTTCAAGCGGAGTTCTTCAAGCTCATTAAGGTCCAAGAGACGCTTCTCTCCCGCTTCCTTCATGCTGAAATTCAACCACTTGATGGCCCAAAACGCCTTGTGCTCTAACTCTACCGGTAAGTGACAAGACTTCCCATACACAAGGTTGTATGGTGTGGTTCCTATGGGAGTCTTGTACGCAGTCCGGTACGCCCACAATACATCATCAAGCTTCAAGGACCAATCCTTCCTTGTCCTTGAAACCGTCTTCTCTAGAATTCCTTTGATCTCCCGGTTTGAGATCTCAACTTGTCCACTAGTTTGCGGATGATAAGGGGTGGCGATCTTGTGAGTAACCCCATACTTAGCTAGAAGAGCTTCAAAGCGCCGGGCAATGAAGTGAGAACCTCCATCACTAATGATAGCCCTTGGTGTCCCAAATCGTGGGAAAATGGTCTTGTTAAAGAACTTAACCACTACCATGGCATCATTGGTGGGAGAGGTAATTGCTTCCACCCATCTAGAAACGTAATCCACCGCCAAGAGTATGTATTGGTTTCCACAAGATGATGGGAACGGTCCCATAAAGTCAACTCCCCAAACGTCGAAAATCTCCACCTCTTGGATGTTATTGAGAGGCATCTCATTCCTCCTAGAGATATTTCCTGTTCTTTGACAAGCATCGCAACAGGAAACAAAGGTTTGCACATCTCTAAATAAAGTAGGCCAAAAGAATCCAGATTGCAATACCTTAGCGCTAGTCTTGTTCGAACTAGCGCGTCCTCCACAAGGTAGTGAATGACAATGGCGGATGACACTTTGCATCTCATCTTCCGGCACACATCGCCGAATAATGTCATCTGGACCTCTCTTAAAGAGGAGAGGTTCATTCCAAAAGTATTCCCGGACATCCTTAAAGAACTTCTTTCTTTGTGCGTAGGATAATCTGGGTGGTATCTCTTGACAAACCAAATAGTTAACAAAATCAGCAAACCATGGTTCGTTACCTTTGGAGATCACATCGATGCACTCCTCTATTATGTGTAAGTGTTCGTCCGGGAAGGAGTCATCTATAGGTAAATGGTCGTCCTCTAGATGTGTTAGGCGACTCAAATGATCCGCAACAGAATTTTTTGAACCTTTCTTGTCGCGGATCTCTAGATCGAATTCTTGTAGGAGAAGAATCCATCTAATTAGCCTTGGCTTCGCATCCTTCTTTGCAAGGAGATACCGGATCGCAGCATGATCCGTGTACACAATCACCTTTGCACCTACAAGATAAGAGCGAAATTTTGTCAATTGCATAAACAATGGCTAAAAATTCCTTTTCCGTAGTGGCGTAGTTGAGCTGCGCTTCATCTAGCGTCTTGCTAGCGTAGTAGATAGCGTGGGTTCGCCCTTCCTTTCTTTGTCCAAGAACAGCTCCTATAGCTACGTCACTTGCATCACACATAACCTCAAAGGGAAGATTCCAATCCGGAGGTTGGATAATAGGTGCTGAAATTAGAGCTTCCCAGATTATGTTAAACGCATCTAAGCACTCCTGCGAAAAATCAAAAACTGCATCCTTCATCAATAGATTAGTTAGCGGCTTTGATATTTTAGAGAAATCCTTTATGAAACGCCTATAGAATCCAGCATGTCCTAGAAAACTTCTTATCCCTTTCACCGAAGTTGGGGAGGAAGCTTTTCTATGGTCTCTATCTTAGCTTTATCCACCTCTATCCCTCTACTAGAGATTAAGTGTCCTAATACAATTCCTCCCTTTACCATAAATTGACACTTCTCCCAATTAAGAACTAGGTTAGTGTCTTCACACCTTTGTAATACCAGAGCAAGGTTAGAAAGGCAATTGTCAAAAGAGGAACCGTAAACGGAGAAGTCGTCCATAAAGACCTCCATGATTTCCTCTATATATTCCGAGAAGATGGCCATCATGCACCTTTGAAAGGTGGTTGGGGCGTTGCAAAGCCCGAACGGCATCCTCCTATAGGCAAACGTACCCCACGGGCACGTGAACGTGGTCTTCTCCTGATCGTCCGGGCGTATCGGAATCTGAAAGAAACCACTATAACCGTCAAGATAACAGAAATGAGAATGTTGTGCTAACCTTTCAAGCATTTGATCGATGAACGGCAATGGGAAGTGATCCTTCCTCGTTGCATTGTTAAGCTTGCGGTAATCTATGCACATCCGCCATCCTGTTACGGTTCGGGTAGGAATGAGTTTGTTATTCTTGTTGGTGATGACCGTCATTCCTCCCTTCTTCGGAACTACTTGTACCGGACTCACCCACTTGCTATCGGAGATAGGGTAGATGATACCTGCATCAAGAAGTTTAAGAATTTCCTTCTTGACAACCTCCTTCATGGTCGGATTTAACCACCTTTGAGGTTGTCGCAAAGTCCTAAAGTCCTCTTCCATCAAGATCTTATGCATGCATAGGGAAGTTTTAATTCCAACTAAGTCCTCTATAGTATATCCTAAAGCTTTTCTATGTTTCCTAAAGACAACCATGAGCTTACTATGTTCATCTATGCTTAAATCGGAACTAACAATAACCGGATAGGTAGAATTAGGTCCAAGAAATGCGTACCTTAGATGAGTAGGGAGTGGCTTTAGTTCCATAGCTTTAGGAGTCTCCAATGGTTCCTTAGAAGTGTCTAAGGATGTAGAAGGTGCTGGAGAAGAATCAAGAGAAGTTGAGGAAGAGACACAATTACCTTTGGAATCATCCAAAATTACGGCCTCTCTGCATCCTCCACGGCCGTGGTTTTGGGCGTGAAAAGGGAATACGGTTGCTCTGTTCTCTCCACGACCGTGTAACCCTCTGGAGTGAGCCACGCTTTTGTTGGTGAAATCCACGGCCGTGGAATATAGTGTATGGCCGTGGATCCGTACGTTTTCTGCCTCGTCGTGGAGTTTCTCAAACTCCTCTTCACACACTTCTTCTTGTGCTTCTAAGGCTTCAATCGCCTCATTGCAATCCTCTTCTTCCCCTACATCCATTAGACTCATAGTAATAACCCTTTGCAAAGGATCTTTGAAGAGAATAGCACTTACCTCCTCTCTAGACAACCCTTCTTCATCTTGGATATTGAATATATCCTCATCAAAGATTGGTTCCTTCACTAGAGTAGAAATAACGAACTCTACCTTCTCTTCTCCTATGTCAAAGGCGAGTCTAGCATTCTTGCAATCGACTATGCAGCCGAAAGTTGCAAGAAACGGTCTTCCGAGTATGATCGGGACCGGACTATCTGCAGGAATGTCAAGCACAACAAAATCAATGGGTACAAAGAATTTACCAAGCTTGACCGGGACATCTTCTACAATACCGACGGGACGAGTTATGGACCGATCCGCCATGTACAACGTCATCTTCACCGGTTTAGGGTCGCCTAAACCGATCTTCCTGCATAAGGCAAGCGGGATGATGCTCACACTTGCTCCTAAGTCACATAATGCATCATATGTGACATCTCCCACTCCTATGGGAATACAAAATGACCCCGGATCCTTTAGCTTTGGGGGCATCTTCTCTTTCATGGTCTTGATGAGATCCGAAGAATCCGAACTCATCTTAACCTCTCCAAAATCCTCTAACTTTCTCTTGTTAGAGAGGATCTCCTTTAAGAACTTGCCATAAGCCGGCATACCTATAATAGTATCAATGAAAGGTATATTAATATGCAATTTGCTCATGAGTTCTATAAACTTACTGAATTGTTTATCTAGACGCGCTCTTGCTCTAGATTGAGGGAATGGTAGGGGAGGTTTGTAAGCCGGAGGAGGAACGTAGACATCTTCCTTCTCCTTCCTCTTCTCTTTTTCTTTCTCAACGGGGACTTCAACAAACTTAGACTGCGGATCGGTGGTTGTCACTCCGCTCCTAGTTGTGATTGCCATCACCCTTCCCTTTGGGTTGTCCTCCGTCTTTCCTGGAAGTTTCCCTTGATTCCTAGGAACTTCCTCCGCATGGCTGAACATTTGGTTTTCTAAAACCTTTTGGGATTTATCAACCTTAGAAATGTGATCATCAACCTTGATGATGCGGGTTTCCAACCCTTGAAGCTTCCCTATAATCGTTTCCAACATGGGATCGGGCTTCTCCTTCCCCATAGTGCTTCCACCATTAGATGTTTGCCCCTGGCTTTTCAAAAGAGTGGAAGAAGAGGAAGGTGGAGTTAGTGAATTTGAATTGGAAGAATAAGGATTACCGGAATTTTGTTGATTGGGACGCCAATTGTTGTTGTTTGAACCCCTATTGTTGTTCCAATTGTTGTTCCGGTTGTTGTTGTTGTTCCAATTGTTCCGGTTGATGTTCCGGTTGTTGTTGTTGTTGTTGCGGTTTGTATTCTCACCACCGTTGTTGTTGTTGCCCAAGTAACCAACATCCTTTCCGTTTTGCTTTGGAAAGTTGGTCTTGATAGCTTCCTTCAACTCTTTAATCTCATTGTTGAGGGAAAAGATTTGAGTTTGAGCTTCATGTGTGAACTTTGCTCCTTGCTCCACACGGTTCCCTTCCACTTTCCAGTGAGAGTACTTCTCTATGACCCTTGCTTGCTTCTCAATGAAGTCCCAAGCGTCATCTTCCCTCATGTCCATGAATGTGCCACATGAGAGGGATTGGAGCTTGAATTGTGTCTTCACATCCAGCCCCTTATAATATATCTCCAAAAGCGCTAATTTGGATATGCCATGATGAGGGCAATCCAAGAGCAAATCCTGAAATCTTTCCCAAGATTGAAACAAACTCTCGTTAGATCTCATAGAAAATGCATTAATTTTACCTCTTAGCTCCGCCGTTTTGGATGGCGGAAAGAACTTAGTGAGGAACTCCGCAGAAAGATCCTCCCATGTCTCAAGCTTTCCACTTGGAAGAGCTTGATACCAAGATAATGCTTTCCCCTTCAAGGAGAAGAAGAAAGGCTTGAGTTTGTAGCTGTTGGTAGTTGCGTTCTTAGGCTTCATTGTCTCCATCATAATCTCAAAGTTTTGTAGATGTTGATGTGGAGATTCAGCACTTGTCCCACCAAATTGGTTTTGGCGAACAATGGTAATAACTTGAGGGTTGAAGCTAAACCCTTGTGCATCGTCAGCATCAAAGTTCACACCTAAACGGCGTGGTTGCTGCGTTGGATCCATCCTTTGGCCAAGAGTTCTTGGCTCTTCATCCACACGTTCGACCCTCGCATTTCTAGGTGGAACACGGCGATTTGCAGCTGACCGTGGAAAGAATGGATTCACATTGATCGTGGGATCAATTTCCTCTAGTGGTGGCATGGAGGAGTCGCTATCCTCATTGGATGAGTTGGCTCTAACCGATCTTCCCGGTCTCCTCCTTTTCTTTTTCTCCTTGAGGTTGTTTATTTCCAACCTCATTTGGAACATCATGTCCGATAGATCATCAACCTTTGTTTGATGACGATCCATCTCTTCCCTACGAGTCTTCTCACTCCATTGGAGTTGAGCTTCTTTTTCTGCTAACTCCGATTGGAGATCACGTTCTCTTTCTTCAACCATTTTTCTTTCCTTACGCTTTCTCCTTAAATTCCTCTCAAACTCTTGCTCAAGAGGTAAGAGGTCTTCGGTGTTCCTAGACCTGCGCATACACTCGAAGAGATATCAAATAACAAGGGAGAAGCTCCCAAGCTTGACAACCGATAACCGAATTCGGCCTAGACCAAATCCCCGGCAACGGCGCCAAAAACTTGTTCGCCACTTAGCGTGCGTGCAAATAAGCTTTAAATTTATAAAACTAAAATCAAGCAAGCGAACCCGCAGTGTACGGATCGACGTAGTTAAGCAAGAATTCCAGAGTATCGAACACAGGGATTTGGGGGGTTAAATCCAGTTATAGATTATCAAGCAAGTAAATGTATGAAGCTTTTCAAATTATTGGGAAAACAACAATCCTAAAGATCCAGGAATCCAGCTGTGGAAATCGATTCAAGATATACTAAAGATATATAAGGACAGAGTTGAGGTTTACAAAGGTATACGAATGTAAGGTAATCGTACGGTGAAGTTCCAAAAACCTTATATAACCCACCTAAAAGACACTCTCTATAAAGGTTGTTGAGGCTTCAGTATAGAAAGAACCTAAAGGTAAGAATTATCGTCAAATACCCAAACTTGTAATCCAAGGATCAAGACTAACTAAACCGATTAGGGTTGTGACACTCAGAATCGAGGTAGAGGTTGTTGAGGCTTCACTACCACCTAGAAAAGGCAAGTCAAGACTAAGTTAAAGCAAATCTTTAACTTTGGATTAAAGTAAAAGCAAGGTTCGTAAACTGACACAAAATTACGGGTAGTTCTTGAGTTCCACGGCCGTGGAAGCTCAAGAACAGACCGTGGATTAGGTTCGTCGGCGATTCTCTCTAACTCTCAGGGTCCAATCTGTTTACGATCGATCTATCATCATCTAAGCCACAACTATCAACCCTTCACCTTAGAATTGCTAAAGGTTTTTAGCCAACAGCAGTCATATTGATATCAATTTCAAGATTTAAAAGAATGAAAGATGAAAACTTCCGAAAACTATAAATAAATCTCAAGTCAATCTCAAATCCACAAATCAAGAACAATAATGTCAATAGATTCGGAATAACACAAACAATCACAAATCTTAGATAAGAACGAAGAACGGGATGTCAATCCGTCTTCTAATCAAACCTAAAGATGAAGTGTAATCTCCTTACGAACAAGTCTTCTAAATCTTCACTCTTTCCGTCAATCCGGAAATCTCAATAAGGCAAAGCGCAAAATCTCTCAATGACGATCTCCACAAGGGCGTAAAACTAGGGTAAGCCAAAGTCTAAGCGAAGGTGTAAGCGGAGGTGTAAGCGGAGGTGACGGAATCTCTCTTCTTCCGTCCTTTTATAGTGTAAGATAAAATATGAGCCCGGTCCATTGCGTAGAAGATCGTGGCTTAAAATATTGCGTAAAAGATCGTCAAGATCACGGTCGTGTAAGGGTTCCACGCCCGTAATTTAGAGCGTGGAAGTTGGTCACGGTTTGTCACAACCCTCCAAAGCCGTGTAAGTTGCTGGAATGCACCACGCTTCTCTTGCCAAGTTCCACGGCCGTAGACTAGAACGTGGAATCTAGTACGGCCGTATTTTAGAGCGTGGTTTAGAGGTAGTTCGTGGTTCTCCTTAGTGTCATGCTATTCTTCAAGTTAGCACCTTCCTTAGCTCCTAGTAATGTCCTCAATCCTTGGACATGCTCAATCTAACTCCGTTCTCTCTCAATCCGTTCGGAATTAGCTCTTAATTGCCTACAATCAACATAAAGCTTGTGTAGATCTCTATATCGACAATATAGACAAACTAGCTCATAAATGCATCAATGCTTAATCAATGACTACCAATATAGATGAAATACACTTAGAAAACGTGCCTAAAATATCACAATATTTCATGCTAACACTTATCATAGCAAACTGACTCAGCCCAGCTTTATCTAACATCATGTCCACATCCTCTCGAACAAACAAGGGGTTTAAGTCGTCTAGCACAATGTATCTAGGAGGGGTGAATGGGCGATCTAAGATACGTTCATATCGTTTCTTGTGTTTGGATGCGGGAGGTGGAAGTTTGGGAATGTTTTGTGAGGGTGGTGAGGGGAGGGGCTTTGGAAGAAGATCCCTTCTTCTTCTCCGTATTTCTAGTTATTCTCTTCACAATATCCATTTCTGCAGCAAAAAATTGGCCCGTTCTTCACACAAATCGTCCGATTTTTCTGGGTTAGGTCGATTTTTCTGTCGATTTTTACGATTCTCACAATTCTGTAAAGTTCTGACTCTACAATCACCACACACAGTCTCCTATAGTAATTCCTAAGCAAACCCCTCAATCAATCTCAACAAACAAACACTTTCTAAGCAAGATTCAAATTCGAATGAGAAACTTAGGTTTCGGAATGAAAAACCTGAATTCCGGATGGAAGAGTCGATTGCCGAGTTTGTTGTTGCTAGATCCTTGTTCCTTGTTGAAAATGCTTCAGTTTGGAGCCAAGAATCGTTCAAAACGATTAAGGAATGAGGAATTTAGGGGGTGGGCGATTTTCGAAGCTTTTGAGAGAGAGAAATCGAGAGTGGAGGTGTTTTGGAATGAGGGAATCGAGTGTTTGTGTCTTTATATAGGCTTGAGAATTTATGAAGAAAATCGGACGATCTAGATGGTCGATTTAATCGTCGGGGCGATTTTTTCTTTCATTTTCTCTGAACACAAGAAAAATCGGTCAATTTAATTTGGTGGGTCGATCTCTGGGTCGATTTTTCTTTCTGTTGTCAAAAATCGACTTGCTCTGTTCCTGAATCGAACGATTTACTTTGTGTACCTCGATTTCCTTCCTTGTTCCTCTTGGAGATTGAGATTTGAACTGATTTATGCTCCCTTTCTCCATGGATCTCTCAAATTGGACCTAATTTCCTGCGATTAATGACACGACAAACCAAGAGTGCATCGAGGAACAAACAAAAATCAAAAATAAAGAAACAAAGCAACTAATCTATTCTAACTAAGTGATGAAAGGAGGGAAAAACTATACTATCATGGGTTGCCTCCCAAGAAGCGCTTGGTTTATCGTCTTTAGCTGGACGGTGTATGGTTTGTGTTCAATAGAGGAGGATAGGAGCTATCTCCTCGACCGGAGCTTCCGGTGTGTATTTCTTCAACCGTTGGCCATTAACTTTGAAATTTCCGCTTTGTTCACCCCATACTTCAACTGCACCATGGGGGAAAATTCGTTTAATTACATAAGGTCCTGCCCAACGGGATTTAAGCTTACCTGGAAATAGACGAAGCCTCGAGTTGAATAGAAGGACTTGATCTCCCTCTTTCAGATCTTTTGGAATGATATGCTTATCATGCCAACGCTTCGTCCTTTCCTTGTAGATCTTTGCGTTCTCATACGCAATTAGCCGGATCTCATCCAGCTCGTTGATGTCTAAGAGCCGCTTCTCTCCGGCTTCTTTCATGTCAAAGTTGAGCCACTTGATTGCCCAATATGCTTTATGCTCTAGCTCTACAGAAAGATGACAAGATTTACCATAAATGAGACTATAGGGAGTCGTACCTATTGGTGTCTTAAAGGCGGTTTTGTACGCCCATAATGCATCGTCAAGCTTCATTGACCAATCCTTCCTTGTTTTAGAGACATTTTTCTCTAAAATTCCCTTGATCTCTCTATTGGATATCTCAACTTGTCCGCTAGTTTGCGGATGATGTGGCGTAGCTATCTTATGGGTCACCCCATACTTAGCCAATAGAGTCTCGAATCAACGGGCTGTGAAATGCGTTCCTCCGTCACTAATGATGGTTCGGGGAGTTCCGAACCTTGGGAAAATCGTTCTATTGAAGAACTTCACCACTACCATTGCATCATTAGTGGGAGAAGCGATTGCTTCAACCCATCTCGAGACATAGTCTACGGCGAGAAGTATATATTGGTTTCCGCAAGAAGATGGGAAAGGTCCCATAAAGTCTACTCCCCATACATCGAAGATCTCTACTTCTTGTATATTGTTGAGAGGCATCTCATTCCTTCTAGATATATTACCTGTCCTTTGACAAGCATCACAAGCAACAACATATTTTTGTACATCTTTGAATAATGTGGGCCAAAAGAAACCGGAACGAAGTACCTTAGCACAGGTCTTGTGGGAACTAGCATGTCCTCCACATGGAAGAGAATGGCAATGACGGATGACACTTTCCACCTCATCTTCTGGAATACATCTCCTGTATATGCCATCGGGACCTCTTTTGAATAGAAGAGGTTCATTCCAATAGAAGTGTCGGACGTCCTTAAAGAACTTCTTCCTTTGAGCATACGAAAGTCCGGGGGGAATCTCCTGACAAACAAGGTAATTTACAATGTCAGCAAACCATGGATCATTACCTTTTGAGATGTGTTGAAGACACTCTTCAATCTCATGTAGTTGCTCGTCAGGGAATGAGTCGTCTATAGGGAGGTCATCCGTCTCGTCGGTGAGGTGTGGAAGACGACTAAGATGGTCAGCAACGGAGTTTTCCGACCCTTTCTTATCACGAATTTCCAAATCAAACTCTTGTAAGAGTAAAATCCATCTTAGAAGCCTTGGCTTCGCGTCCTTCTTCGTGAATAAGTAGCGTATTGCTGAATGATCTATATAGACAATCACTTTGGCACCTACAAGATAGGAACGAAACTTTTCAAAAGCGTAAACTACAGCTAAGAGTTCCTTTTCCGTGGTGGCATAGTTGTATTGAGCCTCGTCTAGCGTCTTGCTAGCATAGTAGATGGCATGAGTGCGACCATCTTTCTTCTGTCCAAGTACGGCTCCTATAGCGACATCACTTGAATCGCACATAACCTCGAAAGGAAGAGTCCAATCGGGTGGTTGGATGATTGGCGCTGAAATCAAAGCTTCTTTGATCCTGCAAAAAGCATCTAAACAATCCTTCGAAAATTCGAAAGCTGCGTCTTTCATTAAAAGATTAGTCAAGGGTTTTGAAATCTTAGAAAAATCCTTTATGAATCTCCTATAGAAGCCTGCATGTCCTAAGAAGCTTCTTATTCCTTTTACAGAAGAGGGAGGAGGTAACTTTTCAATAGTTTCTATCTTAGCTCTATCAACCTCTATTCCTCTTTGTGATACTAGATGACCTAACACAATCCCTTCAGTGACCATGAAGTGACACTTTTCCCAGTTTAAAACTAAGTTAGTATCCTCACATCTCTTAAGAACTAATGAAAGGTTAGAGAGACAGTTATCAAAGGAAGAACCGTATACCAAAAAGTCGTCCATAAAGACTTCCATGATGTTCTCTACGTATTCGGAGAAGATTGCCATCATACACCTTTGAAAGGTTGCTGGAGCGTTGCATAGACCGAATGGCATTCTTCTATAGGCGAATGTACCCCAAGGACATGTGAAAGTCGTCTTCTCTTGATCATCCGGGTGAATGGGAATCTGAAAGAAACCGCTATATCCATCTAGATAACAAAAGTAAGAGTGTTGGGCTAACCTTTCCAACATTTGATCAATAAAAGGAAGGGGGAAGTGGTCCTTCCTAGTAGCCACGTTCAGTTTACGGTAGTCGATGCACATTCGCCACCCCGTAACTGTCCTTGTGGGAATAAGTTCGTTGTTTTTGTTGGCAACAACGGTAATGCCTCCTTTCTTTGGTACTACCTGCACTGGGCTCACCCATTTGCTATCAAAAATAGGGAAGATGATACCTGCATCAAGTAGCTTAAGGATTTCTTTCTTCACGACATCCTTCATTGCCGGGTTTAACCGTCTTTGAGGTTGACTTGAAGGTTTGTAGTCCTCTTCCATTAAAATTTTATGCATACATAGGGAAGGTTTTATACCTACCAAATCATCAATAGTATAGCCTAATGCTCTCCTATGCTGCCTTAAAACCGTCATGAGCTTCTCTAGATCAACATCGTCTAGATTCGCATTAACTATAACCGGATATGTAGAATTAGTGCCAAGGAATGCGTACCTTAGGTGTGTAGAGAGGGGCTATAATTCCACTGATAGAGGGGCTTTGACCGATGATTCATGACCTTCCAATGTCATGGGAGAAGCCTCTGAAGGTGGGGAGGGTGTATCATTAGAGTTGAGAACAACTGCAGTCAAGTTTGTGGGATCCGGAGAATTCTTTGATAAATCGACCTCCCCTGAAGAAAATCGGACGATCTATGGGTCGATTTTTCTTTCTGTTGTCAAAAATCGACTTACCTCTTTAGAGATCGAACAATTTAATTCGTGACACCCGATTTTTTTCACAGTGTTCTGGGTCGATTTCAGCTCTTCAAATCCTATTCCAGATTCTTCCTCACCATCTTCTAATGCTTTCACATCATCGTCACAGTCATGTTCTACTCCTTCCTCCATGATGCTCATACTAAGAACCTTTTGAAGAGGATCTTTCATTAAGATTGAACTTACTACCTCTCTAGATTCTTCTTCATCAAAGATGTCAAAGACATCTTCTCTCAAGGCTGGCTCCTTGATCAAAGAGGAGAGTATGAACTCCACTTTCTCTTCACCTATATTTAAGGATAGCTGGCCTTTCTTGCCATCCACCATGCATCCAGATGTTGCAAGAAATGGTCTCCCAAGAATTATGGGAACTGGATAATCTGCAGGGATGTCAAGAACGACAAAATCTATAGGAATGTAAAACTTACCGAGTCTTACAAGAATGTCTTCTAATATCCCAACTGGCTTAGTGGTGTAACGATCAGCCATGTAGAGTGTGATCTTCACCGGTCTAGGCTCTCTTAGACCAACTGCTTTGCATAAAGCAAGTGGTATGATGCTCACACTCGCTCCAAGGTCGCAAAGTGCATCATAAGTAGCCTCTCCCAAAGTGATGGGTATGCAAAAGGATCCTGGATCACGTAGCTTAGGTGGCATATTCTCCGTCATAGTCTTGATGAGTTCGGATGACTCCATACTCATCTTGACTTCTCCAATGTCTTCTAATTTCCTCTTGTTAGAGAGGATCTCCTTGAGGAATTTCCCATAAGCTGGCATACCTAAAATTGCATCCATAAAAGGTATATTAATATGCAGCTTACTCATAAGTTCAATAAACTTACCGAAGTGTTTATCTAGGCGTGCACGCGCTCTAGATTGAGGAAAAGGTAGAGGTGGTTTATAGGCGGGAGGAGGAACATAGACATCTTCCTTCTCTTTTCCCTCTCCTTATTTGGTGGTGGTTTCAACTACTTTAGGTTGAGGATCGATAGTTGTTACGCCACTCCTAGTAGTGATTGCCATAACCCTTCCCTTTGGGTTATCTTCCGTCTTCCCGGGAAGTTTCCCTTGGTCTCTTGGAACTTCTCCGGCGTTGCTAAATACTTGGCTTTCCAAAGCTTTGTGAGCTTTATCAACCGAAGTTATATAGCTCTCTAATCCTTTTAGTTTCCCTAGGATCGTTTCCAACATGGGATCGGGTTTGTTCGATCCATTTGATGATTGTTCCTGGCTTTTCAAAGGAGTAGAGGAAGATGGAGGTGTTAGAGCTTTTTCAGCATGGGAATAAGGATTACCTAGAGCTTGTTGATTCGACCTCCAATTGTTGCTATTGGAGTTCCTATTGTTGTTATTCCAGTTAGAGTTCCGGTTGTTGTTCCAATAGTCATTCCTTTGATCGTTGTCCCTTCCCATATAGTTGGCTTCCTGCTCCTTAGTCCTTTGAAGACTCGTTTTGATTACTTCCTTCAACTCTTTGATCTCATTGTTGAGGAAAAATATTTGTGTTTGAGAAGCATGGTTCAATTTAGCTCCTGGATCACCTTGATTCCGGCTATTTGGTTCCACCTTCCGGTGGGAATACTTCTCAATCACTTGGGCTTGCTTCTCAATGAAGTCCCAAGCGTCATCCTCTCTCATGTCCATGAATGTGCCACAAGAGAGAGATTGGAGGTTGAATTGTGTTTCCACATCCAATCCTTTATAGTAGATCTCCAATAATTCCAGTTTTGAAATGTCATGGTGTGGGCAATCCAACAAGAGATCCTGAAACCTTTCCCAAGATTGAAACAAACTTTCGTTAGGTTTCATAGAAAAAGCATTTATCTTACCTCTCAATTCCGCCGTTTTGATGGCGGGAAGAACTTGGTGAGGAATTCCGAAGACAATTCCTCCCATGTACCCAGCTTTGCAACTGGAAGTGTTTGGTACCAAGCTAGAGCCTTGTCCTTCAAGGAAAAGAAGAACGGTTTGATCTTGTAATTGCTTGTAGTAGCCTTCTTCGGCTTCATAGTCTCCATGAGAATCTCGAAATTCTGCAAGTGTTGATGTGGAGATTCAGTACTTGCTCCGCCATATTGATTTTGGCGAACCATGGTGATGACTTGTGGTGAGAAGCTAAACTCTTGGATGTCTTCAGCTCCGAAATCCACACCTAGGCGGCGTGATTGTTGGATTGGATCCATCCGTTGCCCCAAAGTTCGGGGTCTATCACCTTCATTAGCAACTCTCACATCCCTAGTTGGGTTGCGAGGAACAACCCTTGGTTTCGGGGTGGTTCGAGTAGGACGGAATAATGGGTCAATCTCTTCAAGCTCCGGCATGTCCGGGTCAAGATCTTCATCATCGGATGAGTCATTCCTAATGGATTTAGTTGGTGTTTTGACCTTCTTCTTCTTCCTAGATTCGTTCAACTCCATCTTCATGTCCAACATCATAGCTCTTAGTTCATCAATCTGAAATTGATGACTCGTTTCAGCATCTTTTCGTGCTTTCTCACTCAACTGGAGTTGGCGTTGAGCTTCATTCAGTTCAGCCTGGTAGTTTCTCTCGTCGTTTTCAGCCATTTTCTTTTCTTTCAACTTTCTTCTCAAAGTTCTCTCCAATTCGGGGTCGAAAGGAACTAGATCTTTAGTGGATCTAGTCTTTCGCATATACCTAAAGAACCTGCAAAGATCACTCAAGTAGACAAATCAAATCACAAGAGCAAGAGCTCTCAAGCTAGACAACCGAAAACCGAATTTGGTCTAGACCAAATCCCCAGCAACGGCGCCAAAAACTTGTTCGCTCAAAAAGTGTGTGCGTCAAAGTCTTAAATTTATATCTAGAACTCAAAGCAAAGCGAACCCGCAGTGTACGGATCAGCTGTAGTAAGGTAAGAATTCCAGAGTCGAACTCAGGGATTTGGTGAGAATAAATTCAAACTCAATTATCTAGCGAAATTGCAAAGGCTTTTGTGATTAATAAAGGGTGAAATGATTCCAAGGATTCAAGTATCCGATTTCGGCTTTCGATTCAAGACACTTCTAATTTATATAAGGACAGAGTTTATATTGCCAAGATTATATGTTCTAAGGCAGGTATCGTACGGCGAAGTTCCAAAACCTATTTGTCTAATCCAAAGGTTCTCTCTATAAGGGTTGTTGAGGCTGCAATATAGAAAGACCTAAAGACAAGAATTATGTTCAAACTAACTATCTAAAACCTCAGGATATGACTCTCCAAGATAAAGAATAGAAAGCACATTTAAAATCTTAATAAAGGACGTTGAGTCTCTCCATTACCCAATTCTTGAAATCTTAATCTATTAAATGTAGAATCAAGTTTGAAGTCTCTTCATACATTCAATTAGAGGTTAAAAAGGTTAATCAAGGTTGGGATTTAGGCTAGGATTAACTTTGGTTAAGGAATAAATCAATTAAAGTTCGACAGGGTATTAAATCGACCTACCATAAATAAATCGGACGATTTATCTCAAGAACAGGGCGATTTTCCTGTTTGTCGCAAAGTTAAAATCTAAACTCTCAGGGTCCAAATGTTTGAATGAGTCCAGTCTATCATCATCTAAGCCTTAATCATCAACTATTCTCCCCAGAATCACAATGGTTTTAGCCAACCATTTTCAAAATCAAATCAAATTAAAGATTGAGTGAAATAATTCAAATATACCCGAATCTTGAATAAAAACTCAATAACCTTCAAATCTTAAACCAATCTCAAATGTAATCAATGTATCTCTCAATTAACTTAATATCGTGTTCAAAAACCACAAAGACTTCAATGGAATACAGAAATCTCACAAATATGATCAAGATTGACTTCCCGGTAAAAGTGCTTCAATCCTTCCTTGGATCTTCAATCTCTCACTAACGTGTAAAGATTTCCCGCTGCGGCCTCCTCGATTTCGTTCCCAGGGTTCCCAACTATAGTTTCTTGCTAGTGGGCCGTTTGGCAAAACCCTTCTCGAGCCCAAAGTTGATGGGCTTTATGTCGTCTTTTTATTTGGCGGAAAAACAAAGTAAATCGGGCTGGCCGATTTATACATAAAACCGTTCGATTTCTAATGAAGAAAATCGTCCGATTTATATGTATAATGGCACGATTTTCTTCAACAGAAAGTGCTCGTCTTTTGGCTTGTTTTCTTCCTCTTCCTTGTGCTTCTTTTACGTAACTCCTCTGCCCTTTGTGACTCTTCTAAGACTCCTTTAGCTTCCTTAATGACCTTAGATGCTCCTTGCTCCACTTTTGCTTTCAAATCCACTCCATTTACCTATAATTCAACCAAAACTCGTGTAGACCTCTATTTCTGAAATATTAGTGAATAGAACGCAAAAGGTACACAAGTTCTCCTTAAATGCAAGGCAAATCGAGGTAAACCTCTACAATATGCATGATTATAATGGTATATAATTCATGTCATCAATATGTTATCCTACTGGTGTTGTGAGTTTTGATCTTGCGAGATCTGAGGGTTTAGAAGTCTTAGGACTTCTAGCTTGTTGAGTGTGATGTGAGCATGAGGGATTCTAGGATGCGGTCCTAGAATTGAGAGTCAAATGGTCTTGCATTGACCATTTGTATAGAAGTCTTAGACTTTTGTGAGTGGGTTGTTATTGATATAGTCATCTTCTTGTGAGCAGGTTTTGGGCTTTCTCCCTAAGGAAGCGAGAGTGTTGTGAGTTGAGTGTGGCACCGAGGTAAGTCTCCGGACTTACTTAGCACGTATTCTTTGTATTAGCATTGATGTGTGCTTGGTGGTGTGTGTTTTATTTATTGTTTATAACAACTAAACCGGATAATAGGACCACCGACCTTTATGTATATATTTTGGCCCAAGTGTATGATAACGGGCGGTGACATCATCTGCCTAGCTCTTGCGAGAGTCTAGGAGGTTCTCGGCGACTAGCCCGTGCTGGTTAGACGGTCGGAGGCATCCGTACCGTTCCATGCCGGTAAGTAGGGACCGAGGCGGGACCGCGGTGGTCTCGTGTCACAAAACTAAGTTGAATTAGAACGGGATACGACTTAATAATAACAAAGATAATATACCGGATTGGTGTGCTTTGAGTATGTTGTGTGCTTATGTTGATGTACGTGTGTTTGTGCCTTTCCCATTAGTTCTAATGCCTCGAATATGAGCTAATAGTTTTATACCGACGGGTCACGGTTTTATACCGGTTTTATACCGCGGTGGTCTCATGTGTTTGTGCCTTTGTTAAAGAAACTATACCCCATATTTTTTTACCACAAAATTTTTCTTGAAAATTTTTCTAAACCTTATCCCTTGTTTTTTTAATTTTCTTTTATTAATTTTTCTTCTCTTTTTAATTTTCGTAATTTTTTTATTTTCTGGAATGAAGAATTTTTCACATACCGGAATTTTCACATACCGGAATTTCACATACCGGAATTTCACATAACATAATTTTCGCATATTGGAATTTTCACATACCGGAATTTTCACATACCGGAATTTCCAATACCGGAATTTCCTAAGCATGTCCACGGGTCACGGGTCACCCGTGACCCGGCGGGCCCGGGTTCCCCCGGGTCGCGGGTACATGTAAGGGTCGTAAGATCCTTACCTGTGACCCGCCGGGTTGACCCGTAACGGTCACAAAAATTCAAAAAAAATAAAATAAAATAAAAAAATATCCCAACGGCTATATAGCCGTTGGTTAGCCGTTGGAACGGCTATATTGATAATAAAAAAAAAAGCAATATAATTTAATAAATCTAACCCAAAAACAATTCTATAAATACCCCAAACCCAATTCATTTCATCTCACAACAATTCTCATCATTCAATCATCTATTCACTCTCTCAATCTGTCCATAATTTCCAACTCTTATATTCAATTACTCTCCTAATCTCATATTCTCATTCTCTTATTTTTCATTTTACTACTCTTACTTACTACTACATTCTATTATTCAAAAAAAAATGTCTAGCCGAGGAAGACGTTCCGTTAGCGGTGCCGGTCCTTCATCCGGCGAAGGTTTTACCCGAGGACGGCATTCCGTTAGCGGTCCTCCAACCGGTTCGGATTTAAGGCGAGACTTATTAAGTGGAGATCACGAGATCTTCGAGGAGGAGGATATCACGGAATCACCTACTTTCCCCAACACCCAAGGATCCGAGACCGAATTCACAGAGGAGCCGGAGGAGGAGCCGCCGTTGAACAACAATCAACTAACGGCGGCGGTCTTCCGATTTTGGTTTACAAAAGGTGCTCCCGATGCCAACGGAGTTTACTATGTCAAATGTAATTTTTGTGCGGCACAATACAAGCACAAAAAGGGAGAAGGTTACGGGAACTACAAGAGGCATATCCGGAACAAGCATCCCGAAAAAATGGGATTAGCACGAGGGCAAACACAACTTACCGGGTACGCATCTACTTCTAGCCAACCTCCTTCTCTATTTACATATGATCATTCTTCTTCTATGGATGCATTTTCGGAAATGTTGGCCGTATATTCTTTGGCTTTTAGTTTTGCACAAAATGTTAGTTTTAATGATTGGATGCAAAATCATGCTCAACCCGCATATAAACCGATTTCTCGCCAAACCGCTAAAAGAAAAATGATGCATAAATATAAAATTCGTAAAGAAGAATTGATTAAATATTTTATGAACAACGGTGATATTCAAGTTTCTATTTGTAGTGATATTTGGACCGACGGTTTTAAAAAAAATTCATATATGGGTATTACTTGTCATTTGGTTGATAAATTTTGGATTTTAAACAAAAGAGTTTTAGCATTACGAGTTTTCAACGAACAACACACCGCCCAAAACATTGTCCGTTTGATTGCAAATGTTTTGGAAGAATATAGATTAGTTTCACGAGTTTTTTCAATCGGTTTTGACAACGCCTCCGCTAGCACGGCTTCCATTAGAGATTTAACCAACTATTGTAAGCCAACGATTGGAGGTAAATTTTTTCACATTAGGTGTGCCGCTCATATTTTAAACTTGTGTGTTCAAGATGGTTTAGCATATGTTGGAGATTTAGTACAACCTATTCGAAATATTCGTAATAAACTTTGGTCTAAAAAAAGTGTACGTACTAAATGGTATGCATATTGTAAACAAAATGGCGTTTGTCCTAAAAAAATTTCAAAAGATGTTTGTACAAGATGGAACTCTACTTACAAAATGATTTACGAATAATATGAATATCGAGAACTTTTAAGTGGTTTTGCCGCACAACATATTGACGGTAATTTTGTTTTCGGTGAATCTTGGATTTTAACAAAAGATGTAATGGAGGTTTTTAAATATTTTTATGATGCTACTAACACTTTTAGTTATGTTTATACACCAACTTCAAACATATTTTGTTATGTAGCAATTAATATTGCATTTGCAATTCAACAAGGTCTTTTAATTGAAAATATTTCACAAGCTATACTTTCAATGCGAACTAAATGGTTAGATTATTATACAACCATTCCCGATGTTTTTCTTGTTGCATTTGTGTTAGACCCTAGACGTAAAATGGATGGTTTAAAACAATTTTTAGAAAGTTATTATGAATTTTTAGGTTTAGAACAACATCCTGATTGTCATGTTTCTACCATAATTGCTAAAGTTGGAAAATTATTTGATGAATTATTGGTTCAATATCGTGTTTCCGATCGAGTCAATCTTCTCAACCCCCTCCTCGTCCTTCATCATCAAGTTCATCTAAATTTAAATCAATTGCTAGAGATTTGTTTGGCCCGAAAAGGGCAAAAACCACGTCGAGTTCCAACTCGTAACTCGACGAATATCTAACCATTTCTTTTGAGTTTGCCAATGATGAAGAAGAAGAGGATTTCAACATATTAGAATGGTGGAGCCGACCGGAGAGAATGAGGTTACCTACCCTCTCAAGGATCGCGGCACAAATTCTCGCCGTTCCCGCCTCAACGGTAGCGGTTGAGCAAATTTTTAGCCGGAGTGAAAAGGTGCTCGATCCGACGAGATCAAACATGTTGCCCGTGACGTTGGAGGCACAAGTCCTCCTAGCCGATTGGAGGAAAGCGGAAATACGAACACAAAAAAACAACCTCTCGGCGGAGGAAGGCGACGAAGATGACGACGAGCAACAACAAACGTCATCGGATGTATCGGCGGGAGAGTCCGACTAAGGTAAGGGCCAATCGGGGATATAAACAAAGGTAAGAGAACTACGTGGGCTTTGATTCCTCCTCCCCGAGAGGATACGTAGGCAACCGGGATTCCGGTTCAAGTCCAATTCTTCCCTTTTTTTTTTTTTTAAGTTTACTTTAAGTCCAATTTTTTTAAGATTAAGTCCTCTTTTTATTAGTTTATTTTGTTCTTTTTTTAAGTTTAAGTCCAATTTTTTATGAGTTTATTTTCTTCTTCTTTTTTAAGTTTAAGTCCAATTTTTCTCTTCTATTTATTTTCTTATTTTTTTAAGTTTATTTCCTTTATTTTTTTTTTTAATGGTGAGGTGGCCGACCCGTCGACCCGGCGGGTCCGACCCGTGGACATGCTTAGAATTTCCAATACCGGAATTTCACATACCGGAATTTCACATACCGGAATTTCACATACCAGAATTTAACATACCGGAATTTCACATACCGGAGCTTCACATACCGGAAGTTCACATACCGGAAGTT